>VZTN01034720.1:403494-456969 GCA_013400515.1 Erpornis zantholeuca | reverse complement strand
TGGGCCGGGCCGGGGGGGCACCGCGCCATCCCTCGGAGCGGCCTGCGGGGAGGTCGCGCCGTAGAGGTCACAGCAGCGGCGGGACCACTGCGGCTGCGGGCAGCTCCCGATGCACAGCTGACAGACAGCGCAGCCTGGAAACGCCATTCCCGCAAAAAACCCGCGGTACCAGGCACTGCAGAGCCGGCTGGGGAGAACTGCTATCAGGCTCTGGCTGGCGGCTTTCTAGCCCCCACACCTGTCCTCTGGGATTTACTGCTCTGAACCATTCGGAAATGTAGGCCTTATACCGGGGCTGTCACGGAGATGCTGCTTTTTGCTTTGAGTAAAGGAAATTTCTTTTCCACCTTCAAATAACAGTCTGCTAGAGGCAAAGTCATTGAGGCTGCCCCATTTAACCTATCTGCTAAAATAAGGAAGAACTGTCAAGAGCTAATCACAACACGTGACTTTAAGGTCAGAATGGATCAGTTTTCCTCAGGTGGATTCTTCCTTGGTGTTACCAATGTTGAACTTCAGTATAATGTACTAGGCCCATGATTTCTGACAAGACAGACTGTGCCCTTTCCAGGGCTACTCTGGAATGTGAATCCTAATTCTATATGCAGGAACTGTACCGTGAGAACACTTACACTCTACAGTCAACTTCACGTTTTTGTATGATTCCTCTGCCTTCATCCTCAACCATATGGCTTGCTTTGGTAAACATTGCTTGCCTGTTGCAGTGACCTTGTCATCTCGTGGGGCTACAAGTAAAAATAGATCTAGCTTAGATTACTTCTCCCCCAGCATTCATTATAATATACATGAGAATTATATTGTTTCTAGTTGTTTCTGTTGGTGCCAACATAGTTTGTTCCTTTTGCCATACACCATACCTGTCAGTAAAGATAAGAAATAACAAATACAAATGGGACAGGAGAGGAATACAAATTGTCAAAGTCATTTCTAGCCTGATAGCTGTGGACAGCCTGCATGTGAGTATGGGAGTAAGTCTCTGCAGTTGGAAGTCTTCCGGCTCTTAAGTCACAGAGGCATCAATATTCCTAGAGAGGAGGGTAAGATTGGGAGGCTGTGATTTTTCTGCAGATTGGGGATTTTATCCATGGTGCTCAGCTGGGCAAGAGCCCAAGCTTAGATAACATCCCAGTTTTGAAGCTTTGAAGCTTAATGCCAGTTCAGAATACTCAGAAAATATAATTCTTTGACTATGCTGTGTAGACTTGTTGCTATGGTGAGTTTTGTCTTAAATGTGCATTTCAGTTCCACTTTTAAAAAACCATCAGGCAAGCAGAACATAACAGTACAACACCTACAGATATAAAAGGTAGAAGAACAAAATTCACCACAGTTTGAATGGAAGAAGTGACACTAATGTAAACTAGTTTTGGAAATATCACCTAAAATGTGTAAAGATACTGTCCACCCAACTGCTACCAACTAATTGTTTAATTTTTCACTTTGCTTTCCACAAATCTTCATCCTTAGCATATCATGTGTTTAGTTAGAGATCCTGCAGCCTGGCTTCCAATAGGTTGTGTGTGAGGACTCCAGGTAGGGTGCAGTGACCCCCAGGCAGGATAGGAGCATGGCACAGGGCAAAGCGTGGCTGTCCTGGGCTCACCTTGTGCTAAGAATACCTACAAGGCAATGCTGCACTGCAACTTGGCAAAGCACTGGGTACTCTGGTTTCATTTGGATTTTTATACTAGTTTGAGATAGGAGATTTAAAGTAGTATGACTTGAAAAAGTAGACTTGCTGCAACATTGTTAAACTTTTAAAATCCCATTTGTGCAGTAAAACAGCATCTTTTTGGTTTGTATTTTTGCAGGTTTCTCGATTGCTAGGTGCTTTCAAAACCCAAAAAAAGGTGACCAGAAGTTTTGGTAATGCTGTGAGTATAATAGTCCCATTTTTTTCTTTTAAGAAGTTTCTCAATAAATGGGTTTGGGAATTTATAAATCACTGTTGTTATTCTTATGTTCCCAAAAAATAAGGGCCAAACAAGTGAACATGCACGCTGTTTATGCCATCCTGGATTTATATCAGTTAATCACTGTCATTGGCAATTGCCTATCAATGTAAGAATACAAAAGGCTCTAGCAAAAGATAGAAGTGGCATGTAAAGTTTTCACAAAATATGGACATAATCCAGTCTTCTGAAATTCATCTGGGAATGGGCAAATATTGGGCAAAGTAGAAAGATTGTTGAGAAGCTTCTCATTTTCTTTCTTTTGCAGACTTCCCTCTAAGCACTAGATTTACTTTACTGCTGCTTTTAGAATTCCTTGCATCTAAAATTCTGCCTTTTCAAGGTCCTCTTTAAACTATCTTAGACGTTGATTGTGTATTTTCCTGTAGATGTTTTACCTTCTTTATGTGTGTTTGAAGTGCCCTTAGGCCTTGTTGTTAATGAGGGCAGAAGCAGGGCTCAGGACCCCTAAGCAGGACTTAAAGAGGAATTGTGGGTTTTCAATTGTAAGTTTTGTAGAACAACAGGTACAACACTTAGAAAAGAACTGAAGGGTCACTTAAACAATACAAAAATCAGAAGGTGAGGCACCCCTGGTTCTGTTTATAACACAACTGTTTCACACTCAGGTGGAGCCCTGCAGTGCTGTCAGACAGCACAAAATTACTCTCAAGGCATTCCATCAGTGACAGCTTGCTCAGCAGCAGTGTTTTTATCTGAAGCTCTGCTTTTTTGTTGTGCACAGTGAATTTCTTTGGCTCAAAAGTTAAAAAATCAGTGAATATATATTGAAATTCTGCCTTGTGAGTTGCTTCTATTGGGGTTTTTTCAAATAATATACATGAGCTGCCTTTTTTGTAGGTAATAATGAGCCCATAAAAACTGCTGGAACTCTTTAAATAAAACAAAACGAGCCACATACCCTTAAAGCAGTGATCATAATTTTTTTTTTCTTCAAAGCAGAATACATTCTTCCCCTGTTATTTGTTGAGCCTGGGCTGTGCATTTTTTTTGCCTCTTTGGTGATGATAAAAGAAACAAGACCATTATGAGAGGAAAATAAGTTGGTATTGTTAAAAATGTGTCTGAGATTTTTAGGAGGTCACTTGAGAAGTTTAGCTTGGCATGACTTTTTTTTTAAGGTGAATGTAGCTTTTCATCCATGTAATCATTTCTAGCATGTGTCAGTGTTATGCAGCATGTTGATAGTACTGTAGACATCCATGGGACAGAGCCATAACTAGGTAATGGAACTTTCTCTCCAGATTTCCAGAGGAAAGGATGCTAAGTTCAATAATTTCAAGGAGTACTGAACAGGAATCTGCATTTCACATTCAGCTTCTGTTTTGAAATAGGAACAGGTAGTAGGCAAATTTTTAAACAATTCTCTCAAAACATTTGCACACTCCCTTGGAAAGCAAGCTAGTCCTTCTCTCTTCTGTCCAGGACTGCTGTTCTCCATAGTGAATATTTGGTAAAGGAAAATTTCTTTGGTTTTGTAATAGTTACTTGGTTCCTACAACACATGAAAATGTTTTCTATGTAGAAAACAAACATTCATTTGTTGTACTACTGATATTTTCTTACCTAGGTACAAACGGTAACTTTAATCCCAGGAGATGGCATAGGACCTGAGATTTCTGCTGCTGTCATGAAGATCTTTGATGCTGCCAAAGTAAGTCATATTTGTCTTGCTGTAAGCATTGTAAATTTAACTACAACAACAAATATTAATTAGGCATATTAAAAAAAGCTTTCTCTTTAGCTTCCAAGAGATTAAGTCATATTTAAGCTATTAAAACTTTCCAGAAGAAAGAATTTGAAGCTTCAGCTAATAAAAGACAGGAATGTGATACCAAGGCTTGAAACTGTTGGCTGATAGAAGAGTCAAGACTTGAGAGCAAATGCTGTGTTTAATTTTTGGAAATACGAACTCAGTGTCATGTGAGATCACTTTGTTGATGTAGTAATCCTGAGCAACTGATGGAGGATGTTCTTTCATTATTATGACTTCGGTGCAGGTCCAAAGTGTATGTGAAAGGACTGGCTCATTTCAGCAAAACAACTGCTATGGTGCTATACACGTTAACTTCAGTGATAGGAAAACTGACTGTACCCAAGAACTGTTCTCTTGCCTATCTGAGAAACTTCACCAGAACTTGTCATGTTTCCTTGAAAGGAAATACAGCTCTTCAGGCAAGCTGCCTGTTAAATTGTTCCACATTAGTAACAGCAGCCAGGCATTTTCCTTTTATTACAACTATCCAACTTGGATTTGAAAACATGAATTCTCTTTAATGATGTTGTATCTTTTTCTTTGTGATCATTCCTGATGAAATGAATGGGTGACAGTCTCCACTTAGATTCCTGTGGTGAAAGCAAATTCAGAAAGCGTTGTGCAGCACGTGCAGATTTTCAGTTAGATAACAGATATGTATCTATGTCATGTACTGTGTTCCAGGCAGTAGGGATGATGAGTTTTCAGAGAATTCAGCTTTAAAATGTTGTCTCTTGTATACAAGGAGCTCAACAGCTCTACAACCTTGGAAGAAATAGGATGTGTGTTGCAATTCTAACAAATTCTGTGTATATGACATCGAGGGTGACATTGTGATGTTCAAGTTTATGATAATTTGCTGCTCACACTATTTCATTTTC
This sequence comes from Erpornis zantholeuca, assembly GCA_013400515.1. Classification (NCBI taxonomy): domain Eukaryota; kingdom Metazoa; phylum Chordata; class Aves; order Passeriformes; family Timaliidae; genus Erpornis; species Erpornis zantholeuca. Next base: position 452,338 of record VZTN01034720.1, on the reverse strand, counting down.
ACTTAATTACATGTTTCAAAAAATACTTTAATTCAAACATCTCATGCTTACCCTCGCTCACCAGAGAAAATACAGTTCAGGAAGGCCTGGACAAAATTCCTTACACACCTTTTTGTGAAAAGAAAGTTAAAACTTGAAGTAAAACCATGATCTTTAAGCTAACACAGAGTGTGTGTGTTTAGGTACCTATTCAGTGGGAAGAGAGGAATGTTACAGCTATCCAAGGACCAGGAGGGAAGTGGATGATACCTCCAGAAGCCAAAGAATCCATGGATAAAAACAAAATGGGATTAAAAGGTATTTTAGGGGTTAATACACAGATATGAAATACTGTTGTGTATATCATGAGTATGATGTAAAGCCATCTGTAGCACAATAAAATGGGTAATTACAGGGGACAGCCTGTCAGGGAGTTGTCTGTAATCTTGAAACAGTCCTTCATTTCCAAGCCATAAGTTTGATAGTTTTTGTAGTTGAAGGTCAGTACATACCAACCTTTGAACTCTCTGCAGAAGGCATTTCTAAGATACACAGTAGATGCAATAACTATATTCCTATAATGAGTAGTATCTTGACATGTATTTAATGAAAACATTTTGTAAAATCCATTCCATATAAGGGTCACAATTTGGCCTTTACCCAGCTGATTCATGTGCCTGTGCAGCATTTGACAGCACAGAGAATTCCCATGGCATTCCAGCATAAGGGTTAAACAGGAACTTGGAGATCCTCTGTAGGAATCCCACATGACCTAGAGTTTCAGCTCTCACATCCATGGAGGGGTTTATTTTCTCGTTCATCCTTGTGTGTATTTTTTTCTCTAGGGCCTTTGAAGACCCCAATTGCTGCAGGGCACCCATCGATGAATCTGCTGCTGCGTAAAACCTTTGACCTTTACGCCAACGTGCGTCCCTGTGTGTCCATCGAGGGCTACAAAACGCCCTACACAGACGTGAACATCGTCACCATCCGCGAGAACACCGAGGGCGAGTACAGCGGCATCGAGCACGTGGTAGGTGCCTCAGCTGCTGCCTTCCTGCTGCCTTTTCTGCCTCAGCTCTGCTAACTTTGCCCATCTCACTGGGCTTCTGTGGGACTTTTACATTTGGCACCCAGAAAAAAACTCCTTCAGTGAAATGCATTCTGCCTCACTCAGAATTCTGCTGCTTGCTTCCAAATGGGAAGAATGAACTTACGCTGTCCATGCAACTCCTGTCTTTCAGATTGTTGATGGGGTTGTGCAAAGCATCAAGCTGATCACAGAGGAAGCCAGCAAGCGCATTGCAGAGTTTGCTTTTGAATATGCCAGAAACAATCAGAGAAGCCACGTGACTGCTGTGCACAAGGCAAATATTATGTATGTTGACACTTCTTTGAAAAACAAAAGAAAACAACAAAATCCCCAATCATTTAATTATAAATAATTTCTTAAGTCTTATTCAAATGTGAAACTTCTGTTGATGGCACCAGGAGTCAGTAAAATGGGAAAAAAGTCAAGTAAATGCCTCCTAAGTAGAATGGGCAGTACTGACCTGGTATTGACAGGGCTGAGATAATTATGTTCCAATGTTCTTACTAGCAAGTTTGTCGTAATTCCTCCTTCCAAAGCTCTTATTTTAGAAACTTTTAAATAAGGGAAATGAATTTTAAAACTGAGGATGAAAGTGGCTGGTGTCTTTTGCAGTTTTCATGCCAGTTCATACTGAACTGAGTCGTAACACGTGATCTTACGTAACACCACCTCACAAATTGAGTAAACCTTTCATAGATGAGTAGAAGTCATTCTGAGAATTATTATATGCCTGTTAAACCACTGATACAAAAATATTTTAGGAGGGATAAATGGTGACAAATTAAGTTTCTGAACTCTTAACTCAACCTCTGTTGCATGCAGTTTTATCTTTGGCACTGCTTCCTTACAATAACTGCAATATTCTCTTGCTTGTCTAATTGCAGGAGAATGTCTGATGGGCTTTTCTTGAGAAAGTGCAGGGAGGCAGCAGAAAACTGTAAAGATATTAAATTTAATGAAATGTATCTGGATACTGTATGTCTGAATGTGAGTATTTATATGTTTCAATTGTGGTTATATTTTTTTAGTTTAAATTCTTAACTTAAATGAAAATATACTTCCTTCTAGATGGTTCAAGATCCATCGCAATTTGATGTGCTTGTTATGCCAAACTTGTACGGTGACATCCTCAGGTATGGAGAATTTCATTTAAACTCCCAACATGTAAAATACTGATACTTTCCCAACAGCCATTGAGGTCATATGCAAGCCAAATGGGTGATCATCTTATGCATTCAGACTTTTTAAAACTGTGTAAATCAGACACTAACTGGGCAGAAACGATGGCATTATTATGCTTCAATTATTAATACACTGATGGGAGGGGCTATATGATGGGAATGTACTTCTTATTATTAAATATCTGTTTCTGCTTATGGAGGCTATAATATTGTTCACATGGGGCAGAAGAGAAATTTCTCCAAATGTGTGCACAATATAATGGCTTGCAGTGCAACAGAGAATGAATGCCTGGTTAGATATTAGGGAAAAACCTTCTCATCCTCAGCTCTAAAATAGATTGTGTAGGGTGACTGTGGGACCATGATGTACACAGGGAGCTCATCATACAGTTAAATTAGTCTGCACAGTCACTGAATAACTAAATATGTGGCCTCTTAATATTCTGCTAGCTCTTGGTTTATGTATTACTTTCCTTTATCTTCAAATTAAATTTTATATTTGAATAACATTAATACTAGAGGTACTTTATGTCTTGAAGGCAAAACCCATCAACAAGCACCTTCCATTCTGTAAAATTTTTAGGTAGAGTGTAAATTCCATTAAACACTTAGAAATGAAGTGTTTTGATCTGAACTCATAAGTGTAAAATGTAACATAGTTTCTCCTCACACCTCTAAGGAGAGATTGAGAAAAGAGCGTGAATAGGAATTTTTATTTAAATGTTTGACTATTTATTTCTTAGAATCCATCTTCTGTTTTTGTATAGATAATAAATTTAAAGATAACTTATGTATAAGAAGAAATGGTTATTAAGCTTCTTTTAAAACAGCACTCTTTCTGTGATAAGGCTGTCTGCCCACTCTAAGAAAAATAAGATTCTAACTAATGTTTCTTGCTTTAAGAATTGGTAAAAGAGCAAACAGGGCCCTCACAGCAGCTCTTACACTGTTAACTAAGAGATCAAATCAGAGGAATCTCATCATCAATACCATTTCACCAAGTTCATTTTCACCCATTTTAAAGTTCTCACAGAAATTCCATTAAAAATTTCATCATTCTAAAACTTTTCAATACACTTGAGTCTGTTCTTCAAGAGGGCACTGTCACCACTGGGTGAGGTCTCACCTGCTGCTCTAGAAGTATGAACAAAATGCCAAGCAGGTTCCTTGGACTGAACAGGTCTGAAGAGGCAGAAGACAATCTCTTCTCTGTGAGCATTAAATACTCGCAGTCACAAATGCAGACTGTATCCAGTTTTTCCCCAGGCTCTATGCAACTTAAGAGAATTGGTTTATTTTAGCTTAAAATATTATTCTGCAAAGTCACCCAAACCTTTCTCGTTCTTAGTCCTAAGGTAAGGATTATCTTAGCTTAGTATGAGCTAAGTTGTAGGCAGTAATTATGTATGAAGGTGAAAATACCAGAGTTTTGAATATAGCAGCTTTGTTCATCAATGTGTTCAGCTCTGAGGGGACCATATGATAATAATAGGCACAGTTGGTTTATCCTCCCCCTTGGTAATTTTGGTGGAAACCAAATGCAATTTGCTTACTTCTGCTAATGTCACAATTGTGACTTGCAGACTGTTGAGAAAAGAGAAGGGAAAAAAGCTAGTCTGGTGTCACTTGGAAAATGTTCCTTAAGCTGCACACAATACACTACAAAACCACAGTAACTTACCTACCTGAGCAAAATTCTTTATGAAAAGTACTTCTGGATCCCTTCAGAGGAAGTAAGATTTTTGTATAGTTACAGAGAACTGTACATAACAATTAGGTTTTGAGACTTCTACACATACTCTGTGCTTTTAGTACTTCTTGTTGTGCCTGTGTCTTATCAGGTTTATTCTAGTATTTGCAATTTCCTTTTAATTTTCCTTTATTACATTGTCTTCTGCTAGTGGTTCTAAGAATTTTCCAATGTTCTGATGGGTACAGGTGGCTAACAGCATCTGTTCTTTCTCCAGATTATTCTCAGACTGTGCAGATGTTTAAATTAAGTTATAGTTGCAGTTGATTGATAAACAAAAATATTTTAATGCCTTGCAGAGAGACACCTGTATATGGAAAAACATGTGGGGTTCTTTATTCAGAGGTTGTTTTTTTTTCAGTGATTTGTGTGCTGGACTCATCGGGGGTCTTGGAGTAACACCCAGTGGAAACATTGGTGCCAATGGAGTGGCCATTTTTGAATCGGTGAGTCTTGTTACACAAGGCACAGCAGTAATAACTTTGTCTCAACTTGAGAATCTACAACTTTTCCATGCCATACAATGTGGCTGACATTTATCTAACAAAGTTCTTTGCAGAACTCTTTTTTTTACTGGGTAGATGCTCAAGCTTTAGCCTTAGAGACTGGTTAAAGTAAATATTACGTGTAAGTTTTTCACATGTCCTTTTTTTGAGAGATACTTTATTTTCCCACTTTTTCATAAGATAAATACTCCCTATGAAATAGAACTTGAGTGGCACAATTTAAAGATATTAAAGATATTACTAGTTTTCCCTTTCTGATGTCTTTGAACTGAATTGTTTTGGTCCTTGGTATCTCCATTCCACTGACTGTATCACAGCAAAATAAGTCCTGTTTTAACATGCTGCTGCATGAAGACCTATGGCTCAGGTTGCTTGCACACACTTGAACTGCCTAGGACATTTTAATCAACCTCATGACATCATAACAGCTGGGTTTTTCTCATTTCTAGGTTCATGGAACAGCACCAGACATTGCAGGAAAAGACATGGCAAATCCAACTGCCCTCCTTCTGAGTGCTGTGATGATGCTGCGCCACATGGGACTACACAAACATGCCACAAAAATTGAGTCAGCTTGCTTTGATACAATTAAAGATGGAAAGGTAACATGAGGGTGTGCACAGAAATGCACTGAATTAAAATAATACTGTATCAAAGCAAGAATTAACTTGGAAGAGTCACACCAGAGTGAAGGATGCCCTCCTGAGCTGGTCTGTTGCATGAGCAGTGTCACTGTCCTTCTCTGATAGTAATTATATTATCTTTGATGATATTAAATCTGCCCAGCTTGGTAATAAGGGGACAGGCTGTAGCATTCCTTTGGTCTCAGCAATGCTCATCTTACATTTCCACAGCGTTATGAACTCCAAAATAGTGAACTGGATGGCTTTTTATCAGGAAGGGAATGAGAGTTTTAAGTAACTATTAGCATTTCACTTACGAAGTTTATAAAACATACAAAGCATATACATTGAAATCTGGATCCTGAAGTGAAGGACACTGATTTGCCTTCCACAAGGCAAATTGGAACCATCCACTTTGCTTATAGCATTTCAATCCTGACTGTAATACTTCTGTTTCTGTTTTTTCAGCTCAATTATCTTCTTTTTTAATTCTTATCTGCTTTCACTCATTTTTCACTACAAAAGAACAGTTTTTATGTGGTATTAACTTTTTCTCTTAAGATTATATATGTTTCCCTTTGGAAGTGAGCATCTTTAGATTCATGACTCAAATGGGATATTAGGGAAGGTGGGCTTATGCTCTGAAATATGACAAGTTTGTGGTCTTGAACCATTATTGGTTCACTCCTCTACATTGATGTCTATATCTTGAAAACATAGCTGGAAAGATCCTGAAGATTGCAGTTAAAGAGGACTTGCAGCTAGTCATGCTGTTTCAGTTATCTTAGGCAGGACCATGAGAAGCTGCTTTGTAATTAAAAGTAACAAGAATGCTGAAACCAAAAGTTGTCATCATTTTGTAAGTTTGCAGCTATCTTGCTGTGTGTAGGAGCCAGTTAAAAAAAACCCCCAAACTTACAACTGAATAAAGAGGTGCTCCAGTAAAGTTCCCATTTACTGCTCTGGAAATGAAATCCTCCATCTGCAGGTCAGTAATTCCATGGAAGATAACAGTTCAAGTTTTGTGACGTGGCTACTTGTTTACTACTTACTTATAATGTTATATGCTCACAATGGAGAGAATCTTTTTAAGTGAAAATACCCCATAATGCAATTTAAATGACAAGATCTTAAAATAGTAACCTTGATCGCTTCTCTTGCTTGCTATTTCTCCCTTCCCCTCAAGCAGGTAATTAAGATATGTGTGTGTGCCACATAGGGGGGAAACTAATGATTTGAATTATCTCCTAGAGTGCTTTAATCTAGATAGGTTGGACAACCAATATTGCCCAGTTTTTAATTTTTATTTTATTGTCTTCACAATGCAAGACAGGAGTTGTACTTGATGACAGAGATTTTTAACTCTGTATTTTCTATCTCTTAACTAAACTAAACAAACTTTGAGAATTGTTAACATGTAGCACTAAGAGTTATGTGTGCTTGTTCTGTTTGGGTTTCCTTAAAATAAAAACCAAACAATCTTTCTGAATGACTCTCAGTTAGTTGTCCTCCTGCTGAGCCATCATATATGAATTTTACTTCCAAAGGACAAACTTCTTACTGGAGATGTAAATACTTAACCATTAATTACACCATTAAAGGACTTTGTAGAGCTTTGACTACATGCACTTTCTTCCTGTAGTTAAGATAAAATCACATTAAAATCACATTCAGATCTAGTAACATCAGAAGTACTTCATGTACTCATGTCTTCTCTGAAGACTCAGGCCTTCTCTACCTGCACAGTCCTTATTGATGAAGTCTCTATGGGATGCAGAACTCAAACTTGACGTATTCCTGCTCATCTTATTTACTATCCATACACAACATACCATGAGAACATCTAGAACTGTTCAGAGACAAGACTGGCCCCATAATCCCATTCAGTAATATCATTTTTTCTTTCTTTCTTTCAGATCTTGACAAAAGACTTGGGAGGCAATTCCAAGTGTTCGGAATTCACAGAGGAGATCTGCCGCCGAGTACGGGACAAAGACTAAAGCTCCCTCCTACTCCTGCTGATAACTCTGGAAGGACACACCACACAGAGTACAATATATGTAACCTGATATCCACATGCATATAGTTTGCTTATCTCTTGAGAGCAAACTTTTTAGCTGAGGCCTCTCCATTAATAAATCTAGTCCAAATGGCTACAAATGATGCTTGTGCCTGCTTTCGGTGGACTTTTCCAAGTGCTTTGTCTTATTTATTTTTTTTCTATCTGGTGAACATTTTTATGTAAGTGAATTCTTTTATTGGCACTGTAACTGTCTAATCTTTTCCATTTCAATTAGAGGGTTTTATTTTTCCACATAGAAAAATTATGCAAACAAACCAGTAACAGAATTAGTGAAATATAAAAGCACCTTAATGTTTAAAACCTACTTTATTGATCCTGCTGAAATTGAAAAGATAGGTTTTCAGCCTAAGAGTAGCACAAGATGATCTTGATAAACAGAGACGGGTATAAAATAACTTAAAATAGCAATTTCATGTTAGAAGCAATGAACAAACATTTTTGATACTCTGGTGATCCATGAAATACAGCCCTGCCCACCAAAGGCCTGAATTAAGAAATACAAAATTCTGGAGATTTAATCTATTTCTGTATTTAAAAAAACCTATGACCATTAACAAGGGGTGAGAATTAATGCTGGAGCAAAAGTTATTTTTCAAATCTATATACCAAAATAATTTTTACCAGTTTTCCTCTCTGAAACACACTTTACAATAGAGTTCTAACAAGGGCAAACTATACAAAATTACTTCTGCCATATATTGTGAGGGGAAAGTATAAACTTGGCAAATTTATACTAAATATTTCATGACTTCTGCTAGAATGCTTTTAGTGTTGTAGTTTTCTGCACAGTCTGTTCAGTGTGTCTTCCTGTATTGACTAGTAATTTTATTTTAGAAACTCTGAATGTAAGGGACTAGTCCTAAATGGATTAAGACAGATCAGCGGTTTGGCTCTGGTGCCTGTGTTCCAGAAATACATTTCATCCCTATTCAAGGGGATCTGAATCTATTTTTTCCTCCCTTACTAAGCTTAATGGGTGCAAAAGCAACTCTTTGCTCTCCCCTCCCCATCAGATGCAGATCGTCACTTGAGTCTTTCTGATCTGTAGGTATCAAGGTATTGCTTCCATTCCTGCACCCAACAAGAAAATATGTATTTTCCAACTCGTTAGTATAGCACAGGATTATCCCTACAGCCAGAAGCAGGCTTCTTACAGCTTAATTCTATTCATAGAAAGTAACTAAGTGGAGTAATATCTATTAAGACTGTTTTGGGCTGGTTGTTTCAGAAGTAAAACAACTTCTGTCACTCTAAAGTAAGCATCCCAGCTTTTTTATACAGTCTAAGAACATGCTGGAGGAGCTTTATTCCTCCCACACTCCGCTTTTGGTGAATAGGGCAACGTTTCTTTCTGTGTTTTACAAGCTGCTGCTTCCTTGTTTCCTTCAGATTAATATTGTTAATGAAATTCTGAATTACCATTGCGCACAAAATGGGGAAGAATAAACTTTTCAAAGTCCTGTTGCTTGTTTTGTTTTTATAATCCTAGGCTGCTGCTTCATCTTATGTGTTGAGATGATTATTGGTGCTTGCAACAAATCTTAAGTCTGTAAGATGTGTGAGACTGGTAATGGAAGTTTTATGGAAACTGTATCGTGTTCTGCATAATTTCCTTTGTCTCAATAACAGTGGCTGTGGCCTGCCTGCCTGTGTGAGCTACTAGAGCTATCTGCCAAAGATCACTTACAGCACACCCTTTAGACAACTTTGTTCCAAGCATTTCCTTCACATAATGTGATTTATTTTACATGCAGGTAAGAAGAAACACAGCCAGCATTTGTCAGAATTAGTGCAATGTGAATACTGACACAGGCAGATACACGCTGACAAACACTGCTCCAAGAAAAGGACTATAAACCATTCAAAAGAAGTTTCTGTAATAGCATTTTAGTGTGAGAGCTCCTGTGGTTACTGCTTTGTGTCTTTCAGTCTTAGGGAGCTATTCCCCTGCTTTTGCTAATTATTTGTTTTTAGGAGAAATAGTAATGCTTCTTCCAGCATGGACTGAAGAAATGAACTGCTGTTAAGTCTGAATTCTAGGCACTACAGAAATAGAAGAGGAGTGTCTTCAGGTTCTGAAATATCTTAGTGAACAAGAAAGTTGTTCTCCGGGAGAGGAAAAAAATCCCAGCCCTTTTAATTTTTAATTTTTTTAATGATTATCACTGGAGTGGTATGGCAGTTTCACTGAGCAGTACTGCTATCTACCAAAATACATCAGNGCATTAGAGAATGGACACACTGTAGATCCTTCTGGAAAAAGAGGACAAATGATCAGGTGAGTATGAGGAACAACTAAGACAACTAAGACAGCAGCTTTCTAATGGTTTGGTTCAATAGACTACAAACCCAAAGCATAAATCTTCATTAACACTTTTGATTAGAAAGCACTTCCTTTTGCTTACAGATCTTTCTTAATGCTTGGAGGAAACACTTCTTATTCATTATAGAAGGAGTCTACTTCATTTCGGTATTTCTCGAGCACGGTGAGCCGCTTCAGCTTCATTGTGGGACCTTGAAAGAGGGAGAGTCAATTCCAGAAACAGGAACAAAAATTCCTACTGGGTTTGAGCTTTGGGCCCTAAGTCTTTTATTGAAGAGCTTGCTGGGAAGAACATGCCCCACTCTAAGCATAGATAAATACTAAAAGTGAGAAGCAAGCGTGGTATGTGAGGTTGCCTCATAAGCATGAGCACTTCAAAGGGAGCTGCACATAAGAGGGAGGTAACTGGCTACTACTTTTTTCATAAAAGTATGGTTTTGAAAGCTTTTAAACAATTCCCAGTTTATTCAAAGAGCCTGGTAATGTGCTTTGTGCTCCATTACCAGGCTTTCACTATCTTGCTGCATATGTTTTTTTTTTAAAGAGAAACTTCCAGTATTATTACTGGAAGTGATTAATACTATAATGCCCAAGAAATTAACCAAAATTGATTAATTACCCAAAGCAATCTGAAATTTACAAGCTCTTTAAAGGAGCTCTTCTACTTGCAAAGGAGCAGAGATTCATAAGGTGTGCATAGCTAAAACTCCAATTTTTGTATTCATTACCACACACTGCATAACCATTTTTCCTTTCCCTGTACTGAATATTCTTAGATCAACAGCCTCTTAACTTCGTGCACCTCAAGATAAATCAGTAAGTCTTACCTAGTTCTCCCCCAGAAATGGAAAAATCTCTTGGCAGGACTATCCATTTTTGAATGCAGTGAACCCTGTTGGTAGCAGTGCTGTTGACTCTGTTGATTCCCTCCTGGATGGCCCTGTAGATCGCCTGGTCTCTCGTAGCTACAATCTCAGACACTTTGGTGGCTTTACTGCCACTCCTCTGGCAGAAGTCTCTCGCTTGCTCTGTGAGAATGTCAGTGGGATCAGATGTATCTGGGTCCAGCACACACTGAAATATCAAATGAAGTGAATAACCAAATGTTCACTCCTAAAAGGCATTAAGGGCTTCTCTGACCAGGCCCTCCCCCTTAGTAAGGAGGCTCAGGATAAACACGTAAAGCCTTAAAAAGCAGAAACACCTACACACCATAAAGGGCTTTTCTTTCCACTTGGCTACCAAATGCAAATATTTTCAGCTTATATGCAGATGTCATGAACAGATTTAAAATGTGTGAATGAATTACGCCATGGAGTCCATCTCTGACCTTGAATTTCTGCCATATTTTCCAAATGACTCCATTGTTACAGGGAAACATTTAGCTCATCACTCAATGGAATTACCATGGTGTAAAGTAAACAGCTTGAGATAGAAGTGTTCCTTAGACTTCTTAAATTAGTATTTTATTGTACCTGAAGATAGGGAGTATCAGTCATAGAGGTAAACAACTTGAAAACGCTTAAAGTAGCATTCTCTAGGTATGTGCACAGAACTGAAGCACAAATGTTTTAGGAAAACAGTGATTTCTGAATTGAAGCTTATACCACAGCGAGGCTATTAATTATTTTGTTCCCCAGTCACCCTTCTTTTGTTATGTAGAGAAATGTTTTTGTTAGAAAGTTTCCAGGTTTGCCCACAACAGAAACATTTGTTGGTTTTGTTCATCTGTAAGTATAAAAGCTTTTGTTGTGTTCTTTACAGGGACTTCTCAATCTTCCAGCATTTCTTAGATAAAAATTGCATTTAAACAGAAAATACCTCTTGTTGTATGTGTAGGAGAAATAGCAGTAAATGTGTGGATGTTTAGCAGATAAGGTAACCCTAAGTTTAGACCCAGCAGGATTTGGTCTGTAGTTGCTACACATTTTTTCCCCCTGCTAACAAAACATCCTCCTATCTAATTTTAGGTCTTTTTACAAATGGTTCAAAATTATTACTCTTTTGTTAGGTGCAGGTGTGTAACTTCACTGAAAGCAATATTACAACTGGTTTACCTTTAGGGTCAGGAACATTGACAAAAACTTCTTTTTATCTCCAATCACCATAGCATTACTAACAATTGGGAGTTCTTTTTTAACAGCATCTTCGATTGGAATAGGAGGCACATTTTCACCTCCAGCTGTAATAATCAAATCTAGGCAAAAAAAGAAAGGCTATTAGTTGAATTTGAATAAATTCCAAAGATCAGGTTAATGTCTGGCTCAACCTGCTTTTATTCTGACATAAAAAATAAGGGATTTCTTTTTTTCCACCACAAATCTTATTAATTTTCTTCAAAATAAAAATGCTACTATTTTTCAAACATGCTCAAGTTCTCAGATGTCCCTCAGTATATCTGCTCCAGTTATTTTTTACATAATCCAGTAGCAGGTGAATCTCAAGGGACTGCTACGTAACTGGAATTTTTCTGTGAAACATCATCTCTTCCAAATCAGCAAAGGATTCACCCTCTATTCTATTGTTGCTACCTCAACAAAAAGCAAGTTCATTGTTAACATCATGAGTAAAACCAATTCTTAAATCCACCGAGAGGGGTCAGGCAAAAATAAATAACTACTGCAGGAAGACTCCAAAAAAGCAACATTTGTTCCAAAGTACATATATTCAATGAAATTATTACAAACTTGAGTATTCTCTATGAAAATTCCAGTTCTTTGCTTTTGTTGCATTGGTGACTTCTCATTGTCCTCAAATAATTGTCTTTGCAGCATTTCAAAGCATGCTTCAACAAATAACACAGACACTTTTCTAGGTCTAACTTTCCCTTTCATTCCACCCTCCTTTTGCAATAGTCCTGTATTTGTCTCAGACCCTCTACCAATCTCTCTGGCCCTTAGTTTTTTATTGTCCTTATTTGGACTTGAATTTAAAACTTCAATGCAACTAGACATATGGTTATTTTATCCCATATTGTCTACCTTTCCTGTAATTTGATTGCTATTAGTTCAGCAATCAAGACAGATAAGAGAAACACAAATGTTCAGATGGATTGAGACAAGGGGTTGTTACTGCTGTGCTGAAGGAAAATGAATCAGACAAGAAAACAAGTTAAAAGTAAGACAGCTGCATTTGGTGCAGACTATTAATAGTACCAGCTTCAGTCCTGATTCCTAGCAGGACATGATGCCACAAATTCACTCCTCTGTGTTATCTCCCTAGTGATTCATCTTACATTCTAAGATGATATTTACTCAGTTCTTCAATCTTCCTCACTTATATCTTGCCTGTGACCAATCCCTGTCTGAGTACATATCATGAAAAAAGCCTCCAAGTAAGCAAGTGCCAGTCTCAGCCTCCTGAGACTTCACCCAATGTCCCATAAGAACACCTTAGTGCATGGCTTTGGCTTTAGCTTTAGCTTTCCCTTCTGCTCTCAAGCTTCAGCTCTGCTCTCTGCAAACACTTCACCTACGGCACCAGAGGAACCTGCCTCTGACCTACAGCAACAATATCTGTGTAACATAAGATGCTTCTCCTTACTGTCTAAACATTCTAATGTGCAATTAAGACAATTTGACAAGATTCAGAGGGAGACTGGACAGCTTAATGGTATCATTGAAATAGAACATGACACATTAAACCTGTGTTAGTAGTTTATATTTCTGATTGTAATTAACACTGAGTAAATGTTCAGGAGATAAAAAGCCTCATTGTAGGAACTGAATCATGCCCACCTATGACAGACTAGAGGGAAACCTTCCCTGAACACAGAGCACACTGTGGTTTTCTCATAGGAAAGTTTATTTTACCTTTCTGTTAGGGCAATGCTGCTGGCATTAGAGGAAAGACACTTCATTAGATGAACCTAATCTGAGAGATGACTGAATAGTGCTGAACATTCACCATAAACATACAGCAAGATTTTGCCTATTACCTTTAATTCTTCCAGTGACATAGAGAAAGCCATCCTTGTCTAGCTTTCCTAAATCTCCAGAATGCAGCCACCCCTCCTCATCAAAGGCTTCTTTTGTTCTGTCTTCCATATTTAAATAACCCATGAAAACAGTCCTTCCCCAGAAACAGATTTCTCCATTGCCTTCTGTATCTTTGTCCATCAGTTTCACTCTGCATCCAGGTGCTGGTTTACCACAGCTACCAGAGAAGAGCAGAAAAACCCCACAAGGATCACAGAAACATCAAACATAATACTGATAAGCTGGCCAACATGCCAAATCCCTGAAACCATCAAAGTATCTGTGACTGCAAGTATCACAGAATATTTGGAATANAGGCATAAAACCACTGCTGTCTTCGAGGTCTTGCATTCCACCCCTGGGCCAGGGCTAGGGTATATGTCACTGTGTTTGCCTAGAACACTGTAGCTCAGTTTCAGTGCTCCCAGCTATGGACTCAACATGTTCAAATTCTGACCTGGAAATTATTCTGACTCCCAAAGTCACAACAGAATGGCAATGCCCTCAGAGAAAATAAAATAAGCTGTAATGTCTTTGCTGACCTTAGTAAATACTCTTTTCATGGACAAAATGAAATAGATCATATTAAAAAAATAGCAATATAAAAGGGCAAAATTACCTGTGCTGCTTGTAAATAGAAGGCCCAGACAGGCAATGAGGGCCTGTGGTCTCACTCATTCCATAGGCCTCATACAAGGTGATGTTCAGACCCAAGAAAAAATACAGTGTTTCTGTATTGAGAGGAGCAGCACCAGAAAAGTGCTTCTGACAGGAAGAAAATCCCAGTGCATTGCGGATTTTTGCAAGCACTAAGTAGTCTGCTAGTCTTGTCCAGAGCTGCTTTAGGTCACTGCTGAGTACAAAACACACAAGGAAGTCAGAGCAACCCAGGAAATTTTCAAAACAAAATCAGGCATAGATTTTGCTTAGAGCTGTATTTGTCATTTGGTTTTGGGTGTTGACAGAAGTTTGAACATAAGTAAGGTGACACATTCATCCTTTTTTCATTTTTTCAATGTCTTTCATTTCTTCAGCATTCCTATCTCCAACTCTTGAGGTGTCCAAATTCAACAAATACATAAAGAATCTATAAAAACACGTATATAACACAGCTCTTGTATTCCTGATTTTTTATCAGTTAAATGTGTCTCTGAGAACCTACATCATTGAAATCTGAAATTTGAAAGATCTATCTGAGAAGCTGAATGATCAGACAAGCAAAGCAATATCATGGAATGATCTTTTGGAATACCATTCTGCATAAGAAATTTTTACACTTCATTGTGAAATAACTGACATCAATAATAATTGATAACTACACCCTCCCCGTTGCACTATATTTGCTGTGTTGCCAAGCCAAATTTTACCCATTTATACAAAGAGTCTTACTGAGGCTTCATAGTTTATTACAAGGAAATTGCTACTTCCAGGTTGCTGGAAATCTCACTCATTGTATTACATACCTGCTTGAGCCATTCAGGTTCCTCTCTAAGCTAAGTGACATAGCCCATGACAGCATTTTCTTCTTCATAAATCCTGACTGAGCAGAAGCATCCTTTAATTTCTCCATGATTTTCTCCCATACTCGGGGAACTCCCATGTGAGATGTTGGCAGCACTTCTTTTAGTGTGTTGATCAGGCTGCCCTGTTATAATCAGTAAATAATTTCAACAAAAGGCACACAGCAGAGACAAAGAGGTTTGGTGAAGTAAAACCTTCATCTTTAGTGATGTAGAACATCACTAAATACATAGGATATACAGAAGGGCTGCTAAGCCCACTTCAGTCAGCCATATGCACTAACATGTGTCAGGTCTGACACTTCGGGGGAGGTACGTACACAAGGAGGAAAAACACACATGGTTTAGTTCCTCGTGCTCCCCTTTCCTCCAAAAACTGCTTATACTTCATTTGCCTTAAAAGTACCTTATGGATATGAATTATTATATTTTAATTGGAATCTAGAGCACTGGATCACAAATATAATGAACTTCATTTTTCCATAACTCTTACAATAATGGACTCTCAATCTTCATCCTCTGTAACTTTTCAAATACCATATTCTCTTCTTGGGATGTTTTCTAAGAGAAAGAAGTGCAATCTTAATTAGATGTAATACAAGATAAGGTACCTTGAGAGCATCTGGTTCAGCAAAGTAAACTTGCTCTCCCCATTTGATTCCAGTCCACAGGTCATAGATCTGTGCAGCTATATGGCTGAGTGGAAGATAGCTGACTATAGACTCCTGTTGCACCTCTGCAGGTTGCATATCTGCTGCTCTGCTGCAATGAGCTGATGTCCAAGTTATCTGTTTAAATAAATAGTAAAACATATTAGGTATGGTGGGGATTTTGGTTTGGTTTTATTTTTTCCCCCTTTTTTCCTCTTAACACAAACTAAGGATCCTCTTGCTATGCTACTGAAACTCTGAAAAATCTGTGCTCACAGAAATTGCTGCAGACATTGCAATATTGACAACATACCAAACTGTCAGTTCCCTGGGGACACTCTGCCAAAACCCAGATGACCTTTGCAGCAATACAGAAGTGCAGATAACGTAAGTAAATACAGCATTTGTACTGCCTGATTGGCTATGAACACTAGCAGCTCCCCATGCCCTAGTGACACACTGAGATGGGCAGCCATGGGCTACATGGATGAGAAACAAATCAATCTGTCCCTTCCCTTGCAACTCTCCTGCTCTGCAGACTTCCTATTAAAGTGGCACCTTCCACCAGTGCTGTACGTAGAAGTTAGAAAAAGAACAATAAATATTCAGCCGTCAGTGAGTTCAAAGGACAAGTTAGTATCAGCCACAAGCTCATTGCCTTGTACTGATCATCCCTGGCCAAGCACCAAGGAGGAAGACACGAGCTGTGCTCTGCTTCTCTGGAAGCCTCTGGGATATTCACTGCAGAGCTTCCCCAGTGACACATACACACAAATCCCTCATGAGAGGCAGCACATATATGAATAGTTTTGAAGTTGTGTTGCTTGACTTCTTAGTGAAGCTGGATGATGTTCCCCCCTTCTTCTTCCCACTTCCCACTTTATCTCAGAAGATGCAGTTCAAGTATGTTAAATATTCATATCTTCATTATCAGAACACAGCGTATGGAAGACTCATAATAAATGTGATGGTGTGAGAGGCAATGGAAAAGATATATGTTCACAAAAATAAAAACCAAAACAAACAACACCCCCCCAAAAAATGCAAGCAACAAAAAGAAACAGTTCTTTCCAGAGAAGTCTGTAATCTAAACTGGGTAGTGCAGGATACAAGAATGAGAGTATTCAAGGTAGCAGAGCACAGACACAAATCACATGTACTCCTGCTATCACAGTTTGTTCCTGCCAGCTCCTTTGTAACAAATTAGAAGGTACAAGTGTAGGCTTGGCCTAAGGAAATAGAGATTCTCAAGAGAGGGTTTGAAGGAGCAGTGTGCTGCCAGGCCAGGTCACTCCAAGTTTACAAGTTGGAGAAGTGGCTATGGGAGCCTTACACAGTCGGAAGAATGGGATGTGTTTAAGATGTGTCTGTATTCGTTGCCTGTACTCCAGGCCTCACAGCACACAGGCACACTCCCAGCTCATCTATGTGGGTCATACAGCACTGATTCAGCACTGGTTTTGCACATGAACAGTGGCAAACATCTTTGACTAAAGAAGGCAGCAGCAGAGCTACAGGCATGGCATGCTTTCCACTGTTTGTCAACATAAAAATAGCCTGTTTGTGATCAGCAGCCAAGAATAGTTTGGCAGCTGGCATGGAAATGACACCAGACTCCTTTGAGATAGATTTGCACATCAGATCAGTCTTTTTGTCTCCCAAGTTCATTATGTTCTGCTTCCAGGTACCACTGCACTATTTCCCTACATTTGGGTGAACTGCTGCTCACAGTGTGCATGTCTGCAATAATTTCTGCTTTATTTTAAGGGGTGAGGCCTCAACTTAGACCATCCCTTTTCACAGATTCTCTTTGTTTTCAGAAAGGCTCCCTACCCCCTTCCACTCCTGTTCAGCCACCAACCACATATCTTTCCTAGCAAATCTCTTGGGAAGTCCTTTTAGCAATCAACTTTGCTTTTCTTTATAACTGGAAATTTTCTGTTTGCAAGGCAGGTAGGGCTACTGTAAGTATCAGTACTGAGCACTGGAGCTGTAGTATCCTCCAGTGACAGATGCAGAAACCTGCACACAAGGCCAGGAACAAAAAGCACCAAAGTAAAAACCCCACACATCCACCCCCAATTTTAATCAAATCTGCAAAAGCAGTCCATCAGGCTGTTTTGATGGCAGCTGGCTGATGTATATGATTTGTTCTTTTTACAGTGACCTATGACATCACTTGCGAGACTTTATGGCAATCTGTGAATTATATTTATGAATACATGCGTTAGATCTCCCAAGAAATACAGTGAATAAAAATTTAATATTCTTAAAAAACTATTCAACTTTGGGAAGTGCTGTTTAAATGGGGTTTCATTCTTTACCTTGCTTGTACTTTACCAGAAGCAGCTGATTGCACTTTGGACATTGCTTTGCAGTACACTATCCATGCTGTAAAAGCAAAAGCATTTCAGGGCTCTAGGATGTACCAGCCATTTCAAAACACAGCAATAAATATCCTCACACTTTGCTGCTTCTCTGCTACAGGAAGAGCCTAAAGTACCTACATTGTCGTGACTCAGCATGGCTCCTTTTGGCTTCCCAGTTGTTCCGGAGGTGTAGATCAGAACACAGCACTGATTTGGCTTTTGGGAGTTAATAATGTCATCCAAAGTACTGTCAGAGATGTCACCTCCCAGCTCCAGAAACTCTTCCATCTAGAACATGAAACAGAAAATACAGACTATCAAATGGCTTCTTACAAATTGACTCAATACTGCATCTTTCCTGTCTCAAAAATGTCAGTACATTTCAGTGCCTTGTTCTGAACATGTGTCCAGGGCAAGTTTCCCCAGACCTTGGCTATGTAAGAAATATGGTAAGCCTATCTTAAAGCTTCATGTGTGAACTGCAAACAGACTATATAAAATTGTGCTGCCTTGAGTCCTTTCAGTGTCTAAGAAAGGAATAGTAATACTGATCCTCCTTCAATGTGGATACTATGGGTAAGTCATGGAGGCTAAAATTCTGTTACTATGTCACAGTGTAAGAATGATTTTGTGTCTATTTGAAGGAATCTGGATGCATACTTTTAAGAGTACACTTGTGACAGCTCATCTATAATTCATTGTACACTATATAAATATAACTAAAGCAATTGAATGAAAGCTTCTTTGAGAAAGCATCATTATCTAAATGTGTGAATGTTTGCCCAAATCATGTGCTATTTTATAGGAAACAGCATATGATGCTGGTCACAACTTTTATTCAAATTTGGCTCATTCTAGAGTGAGATAAAACTTTTATGACACTGGACTTTTGTGCCACACAAACTGGCCTGGAAGAACCTTAACCTGATCCTCTGTATTATATTGGTTGCTCCCAGATACTTCTGTTGCATGCCCCTGATATGCTGCCAAGTGTACCATCAATTTCAATGCTAATTGGAAGAAAATTGATAACCCAACTGTCAGTTTCCCATTGCAATCAAGTGATTCATACTGTGCTACAGAAGTGTGTTGTTTAAATGCAAGGTGCAGCACCTTCATTTTTCTGTGATTTTTTGGGGCTCTATCTAGGACCACAACGCAATAATGGGCATGATGAGAAAGACAGAGGTAAAAAAGGAGAGTCTCTGCCTGAGGGTAGTTCATTGCTTCTTTTAGACCTCTGGCATTGCCACTGGGCTACTAAGATTACAATAGTCAGCCTCTGGGACACCTTAACTTCCTTTTCTTGAGTTGCAAGGCTGTCCTAAGGATTATTCACCAGTTTTATACTTCCAACAAATCACACCTCTGAAAAAAGAGGCACTGCACAGCTCTGTAGCAAGTAGAGGATTTGTCACATTCTATCCCTTCCCACAGAATGTAGCTGCATCAATTTCACAGGCTGCTGGAAAGCCTGGTGGTGTCAAGGGTGTAAGCATTCATTCCTGTTTTCCTGACCTTACTGTATTCACACAGTGGAGTGCATTGATCACTGAGAACCTGTTACCCAGGCTTTGTTTACTGAACAGCACCTGCAACAGATGGTGTTGTCCTTGCAGCGAGTGTGGAAGGTACAGAAACCACACCACACAGTCACACTGCACTCCTGACTTTGCATTTGCCTTCTGGAAACGTGCACTGCTCAGCCAGCTCTGCCCCTGCAGCCGCTCAGTACACGGCACAAATCCCTTTCATCAAAACCCATGGGGGCTGCTGGTTTGCTCTACATCACACCTCATCAACAATCATTTCTGCCTTTGGTGATCTGATCTCTAATTTTTCCTGTAGATGACAAACTCTGGCAACTGTCAGACACTCACAGCTACCCTGCTCCTCTGAGAAAATGTCCAACATGACACCTGAACCCTGAACCAGTGTTTAAAAATACAGCAATTCTCAGAGATTTAGACTTCAGTAATTGCAAGTTGTTAAAGCATTAAGTGCTAGCACTTAATCTTTTTAAATAGTAAGAATATCTTTGTATTAACATTTTTATTGTAGGAGATGCAAGGCATGATCTATACCAATATGTACAGTATTGGAACAGTAACGGTTTATTATTAAGTTATGTGCATGATATGAAAAAAAAGCACAGAAAACTTTTTTCTTGTCATATTATCAAAAATGCAAATATTTAAAAATATTTCTATGCTGTTCACTCTTCATTATATTTTTATATACTGAATACATTCTATTTCTCTTCAATATATGTTTTTCCATAGTTGACGTTTTTCAGCCTAAAATCTGATAATCTGTAGTCCCATTAAAATATTGGATTTTAAAAAAAAATTACTGAATTCACTAGGCACTAGGGGGCAACTTTTATTTTTAACCATTTGAGAGTACACATTCCAACCTAAAATCTACAAGTGTTTTAATAACCCAGTCAAGTTAAAGATCAGGAAGATACACGATAGACAGCTAAGCAAGCATTTTATTAAATGTGAAGAATCAAAAGTAAATTAAACAGAAAAAGCTGATGAAGCTTTTGAACATGTTTGCTGGAACACAGCAATGCATTCTAAATGGTAGATGCTCAGAGTAGAAATTTATCAAATAAATAATACCCCATGTATTAACTGGTAATACAGGGGTATAACCCCATGAATTATTTGGTTCTGCCTCTGTTCCAGTATTCACTCACCGTGTACAAATTTGGATGTCTCTCTGCAATGGAGTCCTTATACAGCACCACAGCCTTCAAATGTGGCAAATGATTCCAGATCTGTTGGATTTTTTAAAACAAAGTTATAATTTATTATTCATATCTTGTGTGGGCTTTTATCCACTCTAATGCTGCCAAAACTGTAATGGCTTGACAGGCACAAAAAACCTCCCATCTCCCTCCACCCCCAAATATTCTCCCCTAAACTCATCACCACCTAGCTCAACTAGAGGAGGGGGGAAGGAAGAGGGAACTACACAATCTGCACAGACTACACAGTCTGCTCTAGGAAATCTGGTTTCAGTTAAAAGGTTTAAAAAAAAAATGAAAAATACACCAGAAATGGCTCCTCAGAATCCTTTCTCATAATACACAAAAAGACACATCAAGGAACAGTGCAGGTCAAGCTAGAAGCTGACCCTGGCTGGGATTACCAATAGAGATAAAGTCCCTCAGCAAAAACTGACATTCAAGTGCTAAAAAAAGTTCTATTTCCTTGAGGAAAAAAAAAAAAAGGAAGCTGTATGCACACTGTAAGGATAAATAAAAATATAAAGCTGCAGGCTTACAGGCAGACAGTAGTGGCTGCTGCTTTCAGCAGCTCTTTGTGTGCTTTGCACAGCCTGCAGAAAGCATTGATTTCACTGAATTCTGGGGGACCTGGTGCCTCACAGATGCCTTTCAATTGATCACATTTTGAACTGAATTTTGCCAATATAAAAGCAATGGCTTGGTGGTAGCCATTATGTACATAAAATTAGAAGGATAGCAATTGAAATGTTATTATTTCAGTCTTAGGTCCCAGAAAAAAAAGTTTCAAAAATCCTCTGCTGGATAAAGCAGTGCTGGCTAGAATTCTCTTTTTCTACATAATGAGTATGAACCAAACCCTTCAAGTTCTTCCATTTGGATTCTTCTCTCCACGTTCACAACAGCATAGCCTGGTATTGTGTCAATGACACTGTAGGAAGGCTTGTCTGATTGTGTGTTTTTATAGAATACTTAAAAAAAATCTCTTCCTCCATATTGCATACAAAACAAAACTACAAAAAACAAAGTAATAATGAACAACTTATATGAAATGTACGTGGTTTTGGCAGGAAACTCCATCATGGAGGGCTCTCTTGCTTCAGCAAATGGTGCCATTTGGTGCAAGTTTGGGGAGGCCACAGGCTTCCTTCAATATCTGCCAGACAGAGAAGCCCTTCCCAAGGAGCTGCCTGAGCTCCTCTCCCAAGTCATCTTTCCATCAAATTAGTCTTTCCCAGTCTCAGCTGCCCAGGAGTTTTGTCAAAATTGTGGCTGTTCACTAAAGGAGGCTCCTCCTTTCTCACTAAGGCCTATCTGATGTTAACAATCATGCTATCAAAGTGCAGTACACTCAAGAGGAAATTCTGAACACAGACATCCTTAATACTTAAATGGCAGACCTTTACAAATCTGCATCAGCATAATCTCTTCCATTCAAGTGGACTGTGCTTTTCCAAACAGAATCAGGTAGTGACAGTAAAACCATGGGATTAAAATGTGTGTTTTGTCAGGTAAGCCTGCAGTGAGCCATCCAGTGAGCTCTCTGCTGGAGCCACAGACACTGTCAAAGGTCAGAGCCACCCACAAGCTTTAACACCAGATACCAGATTTCTGAGTAACAAAACACACTTCACAAAGAAAGTTTTCATGATACAGAGACTGTACATGGCATTTGGGACCAATACAGCATCAAGAAATGAAAAAATTGTGTCTTTTTGCTACCTGCATTATCTTGTCCAGCTGTTTCTGATTTTCCACAACCATGATATCAGTCTTGCTGTCATGAGCAATGTAGTGACAGGCCTCTGGAGAATTGGTTGTATATATTCCTGTGACAATTCCTCTGCATCAAAAAGTTTATATACATAAGAACATATATTTATGTACATACCACACATATACATGCACTTAGTACCAAAAGAGAACAATAATCAAAGATCAGATGAAACCTGAAGGGGTATGAGGATGTGGAAGCAAACAGCAGGACAGCTCTAATACTGTTGGGGTTTTTTTGTTTCACGTATTCAGATATACACAAATCTTGGTTTATGCACATTGCAAAAACTAATCTCTGAACTATTCAGCAGAAGATGCTGCAGGCTAGGACTCAGTGTTTTAACCCACTTAAAGGTGGGTTTACTTAAGGTGGGTTAACTTAAGGTTACATGGGAGTTAGCTCAGGAAGTGGTAAAAAAATCCCCACTTACATCCTCTTCTTGTTCAAGCTGTACCTCTTCTGGTACAGAACAGCTTAAGAAGTAAAATCCAAATTAACAGACATCAGGACAGAAGAAATCAGGGTAGTTAGTTACTTCATTTGCTTGAATAAATCTTACTGGAGATAAATATCATTAATATAAAACTGTGATTCTCCACATCCTCCATTGATAAGATCCTGTAAAACAGCTTCTGTGTGACTGTCATGGTTAAGCCCATGGCAAACAGGATCCATTTATGAGTGCCTGGACTATTTGGGATATGAGACTCCAGAGGATTGCTGAATATGTTAATCAGTAGCAACACAATTTCCAAGATATGACACATAATACTGATTTGCTACATTTCCAGAGCTAGCAAAACAGAAATCCCCAAATCCCCCTCAAAAATTAACCCCCTCCAAAAATATCTTACCCAGCAAAAACAGCTCCAACAGCTGAGATGAACCATTCTGGAGAATTAAAGCCAAGGATTGCTACGCTATGGAATCGTTCAAGACCAAGCTTAAAAATAATATACATAAGGTTATATAATATAGGCACACTGAAAAGAAACATAAACACAAATATAAACCATGGAAACTTTTGATTTATTATTACAGTATTGACAAGGCATGTAAAGGCACATTTTGGTATCCATAACAAACATGGTATTTATCAACAATTAACAGGATGTGAATTTTCCACTACCTTCTCCTGTCTGAACTCTGCTGCCCAGAAAGGCCTAAAACCCAGAGTATTTCAATATGAACAAGAGCATAATGAGTACTAATATCACCCTATGTTTAGAATGTTTTAAAGATTGTCTTTACCTCACCAGATTCATGATAGTAGTTTTCCCCTATTTTCCTTTTTCAATCTCAAGGCCTCATGCTGAGCTCTGCACCAAGTCCCAGGGAGACAGTGGAACACAGCAGCTCCTCACTTGCAGCCAAGGTTCCCTGACAGCAGTGCTACCTCTGAGCCAAACTCATTTTCATCACTATCATTTCAATAGAGAACATGACTACTGATCTCCAAGTAAAAAGCCTCTTACATTGTGGGTTTTGAGGTTGGGTTTTTTTTCTTTATTTGTTTTTTGGGTTTTTAAAGGAGACAAAAGGATTAAGGGAGTAGGTTTTGTTTCCTGTACCTACCTTCAAGAAACTCTTGGCCGCTTTCCGAGAGAGGCAATAATATTCTGAAAAAGTTATTTTCTCCCATTTTCCATTCTTTTTGCTGGCCAAAGCATTAAGGGATCCATATTTTTCCAGGCTCTCCTTGAACATCTGATGAACTGTTATGGGAGTCTGTGGGCATGAGTTATCTATTCTCAGTCTGACTCTGCCATCAGCAAACGAAGTCCACAGGGGTTCTGGAAGGTAAAGCACCATGGTCAAGGTAATTTGTAATTGAAAACTACCATGTGACTGTGTACCAGAGGACAAGAGGATTGAATAAAGACCACAGGACTAAGCACAACTCTGGCACTTCCCAGCTCTTGAGAGAAGGGCTGTCCAATTTTTTATTATCAAATATACCATGTAGAAAGAGAAATCTTTATTTCTTATACTTTGTTCTGCATCTTAAATAAAAGTGCCATACAGAATTACGTTGATGATCTGTGTGTTACAGGCACACCCCCAGTTCCAGAAGAATCTGTTTGCCTGTACTCGGCTCTGCACTCCCCCTTATGCCAACGGGGTCGCTGGTGAATCAGAAGGCTAAAGAAATCCAAAAGATATGAAACCTCTGCTCCTGCTCAGTATCCAAGCTCCTTTTGCTTGTTCTAACTCTTGCCTCCCTCCTGCCCCTCCAGCTATTCTCCCCCATCCTGTCCCTGTTCCTCACTAGTTCCCAGTTTTTCCCTCAGTCATCTGCCCCACGTTCTAATGCACCCATTCCACCCACTCCTGTCTCGCCTTGGTTCCATGTTTCCATTTTTCATCTTCTGCTCTTGTCTTCCTCACCCTGTCTTTATACCATCCACTTTTTCCTCCTTGTATTTTTTCTCTCCTTCCTTGACAGGACAAAGATGCAGAACACCAACAAATGTCACTTGGCTCTCACCACTGGTGCCAAGGACTGGGACAGTCCCTGGCATTCACAAGAAATGTCTGTCTCACAGACTCTCCTTGGCTCTTGCAAATGCTGCAAGAGGCTGAGTATGAATACACTCCTTAGAGCACCTAGGGGTTACAAGTTGGCCAAATTCAGGTGAATTCTCACATGGAAAGCACAAACCCTCCCATGACTGCCAGGTCAAACAGTTCCCATAATTATGAACAAAACAGTACAAGAACATTTTAAGAACATTTTTTTCCTTAGATTCACTTTCATAAATGAAGCAACATTTTTAGCATAGACATAAAAAATACGTACTCAACAGTGAGCTGGTGAAAAAAATTCAGACCAAAGTACTTAGTTTTGTCAGAATTAAGAGTAACAGAAAACAGCACATTTAGAAGTTCCTAATACAAGTTAATAAGCATAATTGTCTTTTGCTTTACTTATGGAAAGCAAAAACTGTAAAGCAAGCTCAGTTTGTAGTATCTGTGCTGTTTCCTGCCACCTTAGTGGTTGAAAAAGAGCAGTTCAGTAGTGTTCAAAAGTACAACATCCATCCCATCCCTTTCCAATGCTGTTCTAGTTGCTTCAGAAGTCTGGGAACTGCTTCTCTGAGCACTTGTGACAATATATGAACACATCAGCCATAGCTGGAGCCACACCAGTGCTTTAGAACACACCTGCAGCCTCCCTCAAGTCAGGTTTGCAGTCTGCCCCAAGAGCCAGAGGCACAGCAAACTGCTGTAAGCTCACAAACATTTCACTCCATTCCTGCTCCTGGCCAGCAGATTTGCATTGTTCTCTTGACAAACAGAAGGTGCTAATGACAACAATAAGTACAAATAAAGCTGCTTCATCTCCATGTTCCTTCATTTCCTCACGTGTAAACTGCACATAACGATTTTCAAAACATAGGTGTGGAGCTGTGCTTAGGTCAGTGGAGAAAGGGCATCATAAATCCCAGAGAGTTTAGAAAACAAATAGCTCTGAAGGATATTAGGTAATGGACTTTATCAAAGTGTAAGCAGTAGCACCCAATAAAGACTTTATGAGTTGAGAAAGCAAAGCAGGTGTTTGTGCACTTAACCCCAATACAGGTGTGAAAAGGTTGAGAGGTAAGAGCTGTCAGACACAGAAGCGATTGTTAATCCAAATGTTTATTGTCTGCAGTGACACACCAAAGCCCAGATGAAAAACTCTATATATGGATGTTATGGCTTCTAAAACTACAAAGGTGTCAGGGATTGCAGGTGTGCTTGGACACAGGTGGGTGACTGCTCTGTTCAAAACAAAATCACACCATACAGAGCTAAAATAAAACATTCTGGTCCATGTAGTAAAAATGCTTCCAAATAAAGAGTACCTCTCTTGAAGGAAACTGAAAATATTAGTAACGTTCCTAGAACAACATTACAGAAATTGCATTAATAGTGCCTTTTCACTTCAGATGTACAGCAGGTAACAGCACAGTTCCCAGAGAAGAATGAAAATCAATCAAATCCCTGAAATAGCTATACATAGAAACCAAAAACACACTTGAAAACTGGGTTTCCTTTTGTTTTTCAGGTTTTTCTGGTGTTAAAAAGGCATCTTTGATTCATATCAAAGACAAAGAACAGAATCAGTTTCAGAAACTCTGTGTATCATCTTAATAATACTCAAGATACAGTGCAAACAAATACAGACTTGAAAGCCCATTCAGTGTCTGCTTTTGCGTGCATCTGCAGGTAGAACTTAAATCTCAAAACCAGTTCTGAAATCTTAATAAGCCAAATAATTTTAAAAATCTAATTAGTCTGTCCCCAGAGTTAGTAACAACAACATGAACAATACATTCCTCTGTCAGTCTGCAGAGGGATTTCGAGCAGAGGGCTCATTCTTTGCAGAAAGTGCCTGGGAAGGAATGCCTGGCTAAATACTAAATGCATCAATTATAAACGTTGGGAGAAGCAAAACAGGTGCTCTGCAATGTTAACAGGTG
Source organism: Erpornis zantholeuca (assembly GCA_013400515.1). NCBI lineage: Eukaryota > Metazoa > Chordata > Aves > Passeriformes > Timaliidae > Erpornis > Erpornis zantholeuca. The sequence goes on along the minus strand of VZTN01034720.1, from coordinate 425,286 downwards.
CTCTGAAAGTCAAACTGCAATGTCCAGGCTGGAAATGAACTCAGCATCTCCCGAGTGGAAATCAGAATAAGACTCCTCTAAATACACTATTGGCATTGGTACATTATACAACTGCAGCTTCACAGAGTACAAGGAAATAAAAGAGCATTCCAGCTCAAAGGACTCAGTGCCACTGAAAGTCTTCTGTATGCATGTAAAGAGTAGTTGTTCCTTTCCTCTTTCTTCCACTAACTCCTGCTACCTGCATTATACTTCAGACCCAAAATGCTTTCTCATCCACTACTATGTGGCCTTGGCTCATGCCTTTCACATGAATTCTGAAGGTCAGATATGTTGTAAGAAAATTTCTGCTTAAAGAAGACTATATTGTCAGGTGAAATAAAAATCATAGATTTTATTCAGATAATAAAATCTTGACTGTCACTGTTTGAGACCCTTGTAGTACATTTTTTCCCCATGTCATTCTCCTCCAAGGCCAAAAACTTCACGATCTGACTGCATTTTCACTGCTGCATTGTCTTCACTGCTGAAGGAAGGGACTTGGGGCAGTCTCATACATAAGTTATAACAACTGCAGCTTGTCTTGGGAACTGTTTTAAGAACAGCTGATATAAATAATACCTGGGAGTTTAGGCGAGCAGTTTTCCCACTAAGGTGGAAACTAAGGAGCAAATTTTCAGCAAGGAACTTTACTGGAGGAAAAAAGTAGTTCAGAACCACTTAAAAGACACACTTGCACTTTTCAATTGATCTTTTACAATACAATCCGAAACTTAGGAACCATTTACAAGTGAATACTGATTTATAAAAGTACATTTGTTATTCAAATGTTTTCTACCAAGTTTGAATTGATGTGCAACATAAAACACATTTTGTATTTTTAACAGCCAGTTTTACTCCTTCCACCATGTACAATGGGAAGTTCTGACATGGTACAAGCCCAGATATCAAAAATTACTTTAAACAGATAAACAAATAACAAGTTGTTTGTTTTTGGGGTTTTTTCATGAATACTTAGTCTGGCTGAAACTGCTGGACCTCTGGGATATATGAAAGAGACTCTGTAGTAGTTAAAAAGCAAAGACAAGAGAAATACACTAATCTTACAGTTTAAAGCTAATATAATTAGTGGAACCTTCTCTCTGTTCACCACCTGACCTGCAAGTATTCTGGTGACTGTCAGAAAGGATTTGAGAATGTAAATGAATTCAGATGTTTATGGAAGAACAGCTTTGAGAGACATATAAAATGCAAAAGACTCAAGGTCACCTTTCAGACAGATAAACAAACAGACAAGCTGATTGTGGAATGGCCCTGAGCAACTCCGAGTGATATTCCACTGATGTGCCCTGCGAAGCAAGAACTAAACCAATAATTTAACTTCTGCTTGAAAATTAATCAGATTTAACTCACAAAACAGTGTCTTGATTATATGCCAGATGCTGCAAAACATCACTCTGCCCTAATGATGAGAGAAGGAATTCAGCTCTTTGCTGGAGGCATTCCTGACAGACAGTCATCATCCAAGATTCCACAGTTATGATGCCATCACATTCTGCTGACAACAGAAATACGTAATTCCTCCTCTCACCCACTATTTTTTACATTTCTTCAAGATGTCAGTGATCCTGAAAGATTAACTTCTTTTTAGTAAAAGCTGGAGCTGAGTATACCCTGCTTAGAGTCCGAGAGCTTGGTATCTGTGTCAAACTTCTTATGCCAAGAAACAGATTAAAGAAAAGTAGAGAACTTTGGAATTTGAAGTGAATCTGAAAGTCTTGGCCAGCCTAAGCACATAGTGATCCTTCCAATAAAATACACAAACCAGCTCCTGTGGCTTGCCTTGCCACTGCCTGGGGAGGAAAAGGGTTTTCTGCTATATTGCCAGTTTTCCACAATAAACATGTAATTTTACCCTCTCTAACAGAAAAGACAATAAATAGAGGAAATCTTTTTAAATTAGCCAAAACACACAAAAATATTTCAATTAATGGAAACTTATACTTTTTCCACTGGAGGAAAAGGGAACAATTATTAATTTAAATAAAATATTCTGCTCTTCACACCCACAAACCCCTACCAGTGTGGATCAGAGAAATAAGATATCATCCAAAGAATGCCTTCACGAGCTGACGTGGAGGGAGTGGTGCACCAGGACAAGTACAAAATAAGCTTCATAACAATACAGACGCTTCTAAAACTGATTACGATGCACCAAAATGAAAGCGTGTGGAGGGTGTAATCAGGAGGAAACATCACTACAGAAACATTGCCCAGGCATGCAGGAATGGAAAATGAAAACTCAGAATTGAAATTGGTGAGTAATGTGAAAAGGCACAAGAAGGGCTTCTACAGGTACAGTGGCAGCCAAAAGGAGAACCAGCAATATTGTGGGCAACTCACCAACACAGGACACACAAAGGGCTGATGCTCTCAGTGCCTTCTCCATCCTGGTATTTACTGGGAAGGTCAGGCTTCCTGAGTTTCCATGCCTAGTGGCAGGTGAGACACAACCAAAAGAGCTGATGGGACCAGATGGGATCCTTCAGAGTGGACACTAAGAAACCAGGTCAAAGCCATCGCAAGGCTGTTCACTGTCATCTTTGAGAAAGCACAGCAATCTGCTAAGGTCCCCATCACAAGAAAAAAGGCAAATGTCACACCTGTCTTCAAAAAGCAGAAGAAAGAGAACTCAGCCAACTAAGGGCCAATCAGCCTCACCTCAGTCCAGGGAAATGCTATAGGACAAACTCTCCTAGAAATAATTTTGAGCCATAAAGTGGTGACTAACAACAGCCAGAATGGACACACTTGACTTGGCCCTGGTAAATCTAACCCCACCTGCCTTCCATGATGGCTCTGACATGGTGAGAGCCATGGCACATTGCTTACTTTACCTTTAACAAGGTCTTTGACAAGTGCTACATAGCCCAGCATCCTTGAAAGGTTTGAACCAGCTGGAATTGGAGGAACAGGTGGATAAAAAATTGACCAGATAAGTAGTTTTTGAGAACAGTGGTCAACAATTCTATGCCTAGTTAACAGTCAATTCCAAGTGACATTCTTCAGGGGTTACTTGTGAGAATGACACTCTTCAGTGATGGTACTGTTGTCCTCAACAATAGACTGCACCCTCACCAGCTTCAATGATGACATCAAACTTGAATAAGTGACCGACAGGACAAAAGGCAGGGCGGCTATCCAGATGGACCTTCCAGACCATCCAGATGGACTGGAAGAATGGGCTGACATGACCTGAAAGCTTGACACACATACAGCCAAGTCTTGGAGACTCTGGGGAGGATAAGCCCAGCATGGGCTGGATGTCAGCTGGTTCAGCAGAATAGCCCCTGAGGTTCGTGGTGGACAGGTTGGCTGCAAGTCAGCTGCATGCCCCAATGGAGATGGAGGCTAACTACACCCCTGGCTGCATCGCAAGATTATAGCCAGCAGACCAAGGAAAGTTATTTGCCCCTACTCAGTGCTCCTGGGGCTGCACCTGAAGCAGTGTGCAGCTTTGGCAGCCCCAGTGCAAGAGAGATTCTGACAAACAAACTGGCACAAGCCCAAAAGGGGCACTCCCAGGCAGTCAGAGGCCTGGCGCACACCAAGTACAAGAAGCCCACACAGGGACTGTTCCTCCAGTCTGGAGGAGACAAAGTATGAATCTAGCTGCAGTTTGCCAAAGACTGAAGCAGGTGCTACAAAGAAAACAGATTCTTCTCAGAGGCACACAGCAAAAGAACAAGAGGGAATGGACATGAACTGCAGCAAGGAAAATTCTTGCTGGTTCAAGAATTTCACAACGTAGGTGACTCAGCCTAAGAAGAGGGACTGAGAGACTGTACAATATGCATCCCTGGAGGTTTTCAAAACTCAGCTGAACAAAGCCACAAGGCTTCCTATGAGCAGAAAGATGTCCTAGTTGCCCTCCAGTGGTCTTTTCCAACATAAATTATTTTGGTGATTCCATCAGTATAAAACCAGCATGGATGAGTTCTAACTTCACAGTGGTTTTAAGTCAATATAATGCTTGCTGCAAACAGGAAGGGTATTCTCGATTTACATATCCATTAGAAACCACAAAATCTGGCCTCCTTCCACAGGAATGAGCTTCTACACATTGGTGGAAAGGAATGAGGAAAGAATTCCAGAAGAACCTGTGGTCCTCATTAGAAAAATTTACTATTGAGGTTGCAGTATGTATCAATCATAAAGTAAGGAAGACAGTTCTGCACAACTACAAAATATATTTATTCTTTATATACAATGTAGACCCCCTGCAACCAGACACTGAACTTCCTTCTCACTGAAGATTTTTTGGGAGGAGTTTTTGAAATTCAGCCCTCACTTCACCACTCAGCATCTGCATAGCAGTGTGATGTTTCCAAGTTAAACACTGCTTCTCATTTAAATGGATAACAAGTAGTGCCACAGATTCCCAAAGTCAAATAGAAGACAAAGTCTAACAAATTGTAAGCTCCTGATTCATCAACTTAGAAACATATCTGAACACCAATAAAGGAACTGCTTAATTAAAATGGATGAGGTGTGACTTGTATTTGCAGGAAAATTACAGCTGCAGCAATGGAACAGCTGGAATTGCTTCTACCCTTAGCTGTTCACCTCACCTTTGTGGCAGAGGCTGTGGTCACCTCTGCAGGAGGGGCTGAATGACATGTGCATTCCTTCCTGAGCACTGCTTTACAACCCAGCTTTACTTACTTCTCTAAACTGCAGCCAGCAGCAGCCTCTGGGAGGGAAGCAGGTAGGGAGCTGACAGCATTAACCACTGTCCCAGATAAATTCTTAAAAAATAGGTCAGAGCCTTCACAAGCACACAAGCAAGTACTCTGCAGAATCACAGTGAAAATTTGCATAAAGAACATGTGGCTCAAATAGTTCAATAAGAGACCTTGAAAATTTGAAAACAGGAGTTTGTTATCACCTTCATTCATCCACATCTATTTCCTGTTCACTGAAAGCATACAGTTAGCAGATCACTTCTTGGAAAGAACCCTACTGTGTATCAAAGAACTGCCTTTTGAAAAGTAACTACATATGCACACAGATAAAGATTTATACACATGTATAAAGCCTGCATGCAAGATTCCAATATAGATCTGGTATCTATGTACTCATTGCTTCAGTTTTGTCCTACAACAAATACTCTGTTTCAATGAGCACATTTAGATACAAGTAGCAGCCTCACCAAGGCAACAGGGAGCAGCTCCCTTAGGGCTGCAAACCTTCCAAAGAACCTCACAAAAGTTCTGTGAGCAAACCTCCTTTAAGTGACACGGTAGCACATTGGGGCAATCACTCACCACTGCAGCTGGATTCAATGCCACCAGTAGGCACACGCTCTAATGCAACCCAGAACTGACCAAAACACACATATTCCTTTAAAGCCTCCAGTCACTACATTGCACACCAAATCCTCCCCAGCTGACAGCTGCTGAGTAGGCTGTGATGCCAAAGGTAACCCAACAATTGGCATGATTCTCAACAGGATCAAGTAATTTTCCATTTTTATCTAGTCATCATCTCAAATACAGACAAACACTGGCAGAAACTATTAAATCCATGCAAATTTACAGGCAACTCCTGAAATTTTTTCAGCTGCCCTGACTCACTTCAGTTTTATTTTAATTTTGTCTTACATTATCAGAGAAATTGTCAGTCATAACCCACTAGAACACACATAAAAATTACATTTTAAAAAAATTGCAAAGAAGAGCTCCAATTTCCAAGGATCACCTTTTACACGCTTACCTGCTGGCTCTATGCCTTCACCCTGGGTCTCCTCCAAATGAGGCAGCAGATCTCTGCAGACAGTCTGTGCATCTACAAAGGTTCTAAAAGCAAATAGAATTATTAAGATGTTATCCAGGAGTAGGACCTACTACAATCAACATACAATATGCCATATAAGTATCAAAAAGGAAACAAAAACACAGCCTGCAAGCACTTTGAAATTCAAGCAGATGGAATTAGAAAGCTCGGAGCTATCAAATGCATTTGACTCTGTTGAAAACTCCACTACAACCCAGTTAAATGGAAATGCCTTCACTCTAAGGATGACATTCTTTATTTCACACTTTTGGTTTCAACATCATGGAATATACCAGATGAAGACACTAATTTTGAACCTCCACAAAGAGGCCATGAACAATACAAGTATGAAGAATGAGTTACCAATCTTAACCCTGATCATACTGCTAATACCACAATTGCCACTGTTGATACTTGNTAATAATAGTAATAATGATAATGAAGTTTCTCCAAAATTTCACCAACACAACAAATTGGATCCACTGGATCCAAACATCCATTAACACATGGATGAAATTAATTTTCTTGGCTAAAAGTAAACAGACCAAGTTAAAGCACAAAAACAAACGCCAACCCAAAAAGTCTGTAAGGTGACAGACTGCAAAGAATTCCATTAGCAAAATATCTAAACAATCAGCATTTAGAAATGACTGCATGTAGTAATGCACTGCAGATTAGTCATGAATAGCAGCATAAAGATTTTTTAATTTAACTAATTTCATTTCATAGAACAAGTGGGAATCAGCAGCATTTAGAGGCTAAGAAGAAGTTAAGATTTTCTCCATTCCCCCTCCATAGGTCCAACAGAAGAGTCCTGAGTGAAGCTCAGGAAGTCCTTCCCCTCCATGGTGTAATAAATAAACTCAAAATGTAGAAAAAGAAAGTTGAAACAATGCTCTTCACAGCTTTCAAATAAATAACAACCTCAAAAGCAGTTTTTTACAGAGTGATGACAGGGAGCAAACAGAAGGACCAAACACTGCATCAGACACTATTTCCTATTTCATATTAACAACCACTCTTGTAAAATACTTACTTACTTATGTAGGATACATACTTATATATGTGGGACACTCCTAGGATTTATTATTGTTAGTCACAATGAAATCAAACTGTAAAAAAGCCTTAACCAAGTTGTATCCCTTTTACAAGAATGCAGCAGACCGTGTAACTCTTCAGCCCTCAGAAGTGACAATCACAGCTCTTTTCCTGCCTCACTCCTCCCCGCAGGTCCCCTCGGAGCAGGGCACAGGACACAAAAGCAGCAGAAGGAAAACAAGGAGTCATCACTAATCTTGCCTGCGAGGATATTTCCTCTCTTGTTAATGGCATAATGGGACAAAACATGAAAGGGCTTGTCTGATAAGCAAAATGAGGCTCTGAAAATAGTCATTGGCTTGGTGAAGGCGGATGTTGATGAGAAACTGAGTAATTTAAATATAGAAGAGGATTATCCTGCATTTTGAAAGGTAAGCTTGTGTTTGATATGTGGAAGAAATGGTGACTTAATGAAGCAGGATTGCAAAGACAAAACAACAGACCAGTAAGACTTACTTGGGAATAAACCAAAATAAAACATCTGAAATAACTTAAAACCTTGTTTGTCTGCCATCTCATAGCACTCAATATAATTCTTGATTCTTTTCTTATTTTAAAGAAAACCTGCATTAGATGTTTAGTAATCCAGTGGAATCTTTTCCTTTAAATATCTTGTGAATAATAACACTTTCTAAATTGTATTATTTTACAACACGAATAAGCCAAAGTCTCAGTCTAAAGATAACTGAACATCCCTTTTGATGAAAACAAAGAGCAGAAAAGCCTTCAGAACAAAACAACTCTGATTAGTAATGTATCAGAAGAGCCTCTTCTGTAGATACTCAAAACTTCAATAAACATCATTAATGACTTTTCCCAGATTATTACCTCTTTAGTTTGCTTTAGTCTTATCTGTTATAGGATACTGGTTCAGTTTATATTATGTTCCCTTCATAGAAAACCACCCAACCAACACCTGAACTTCTGGACTTCCTCTGGTAATGCTTCAATGTGCCAAAGTTCTATGAGAAGCCCTATGTGCTCAGCATCTTCAGGAGCATTAAAGCTGGTTACACTCCATGCAATACAGTTGTTACCTGTCTCCATGAATTAAGCAGCTCATTTAAGAGTGAGGTTTTTTGCCCTGCAATTAAGAAATTTTCTCTTCCAACAACAATTTCTGTGTATATTCGGAACCGTTGCTTCTGACTGAAAGAATGGGGTTTGATGTCTTTACTTTTACCTTCTATTAGGAGTTATTCTTTTAAAAATCAAGTAAATATCCAAGAATGATGATGGTATCTGGAATTGTTCAAGACTGAACTGAGCAGAATTTGGTGGGGCTGCGGGATCAAGAGCTTACTGAGCATATACTGCAGCAAGGAGAAAAGGCACAGCGGAACCACGGCGTGGTGCCAAGATGCCCCAGCAAAACCAAAATGCTTCAGAGATCTGGACTTTGGCTCTTAAATTTTTTATTAAGACTGAAGTTCTGCATAAATTATTCAGTGTTACTAGCACAGGGCCAGCATCTTCCAAAATCCAACTACCAGTTTAGAAGTGGATTTTTTACATCTGATTCCTGCAAGTTTACAATTCCAAAGGTAATATGCAAAAATCTCTACAAATCACACACAGCAAGAATTTAACAGTAGAGGTAACTTCAACAAGTCAATTAGAACAAACTGAGATCATGTCACAAAATGTTGACCAGCTAGAACTAACCAAAGCATATTTCTGTATGATTCCATTAGCATGGGTGATTTTTGAATGACAGTACTTCCTGATGTGATTTGGGCTTTAATTTCAAGGTACCATTCTAGCAAACATGACCTCATCTGCTGCCTGAATTCACCACGCTGCCCTCACGTGAGACAGAAGCACAGCTTAGGCTGACTGGCTTATCCAAAGGTCTGGGGCAAAGCCCAACACCGCCCAACCAACCTGCAGCTCCCACCACTCCCCCGTGCCCCTTGGATGCTGTTTCACACTGAAGCTGTTCTCACACACCAGGCCAACCTGAAAAGCGAGAATCTCTCTGCTCTCTATACTGGATTAACAAAGGGAGAGCTTCCTTTCCCTCTGTGGTTCCATGATTGGAGCAGCTCTAGTGAGATTTATCTTTGCAACCCAGTGGAAGCAATGTGTGCATGAGGTAAAATAATGACCGAGGTAACTGACAGCCCTTCCTGCTGGGCCTGAGTCACCAGAGGAGAAGCATCCAATCTGGATTTGCTGGCATAGCAATTACTGCTTTTATCTGAGTGTATCTGATAGCAACCGATGAATACAGTATCATTTCTTATTGTAACTACAGAAACCAAATGCCACAGCTAAATATCTCTGCTTTTATCATTACAAAATGACAGTGCTCCTTTGCTAATTGCACACTAGAAAAACTGTTTGTTCTGTTACCATAATGATGTTTAGTGATTAATGGCACTACTTACTGTGATACTAATTTCCGTAATTTTTGTTTTTGTTTTAAGGGACTTTGGAATTAGCCTTTTCCTTCCACAGGCTCTGTTTCCTGTTCTGGTAATTAGAATTTCTCCTTACACTTTATACTCTAGGCCACATGCAGTTAGATATTTGCTGTCCTCTAAATTATTTCCTCATAGTAAAATCTGGTGAAAATACAAACAATAAAACTGAAGAGATCTATGAAGTCAGTCTTTAATACGATAATAAACCATTTTCTTCTATAGAGAAAACTTTTTACAGAAATTCTCCCTTAAATAAGTCCTACAGGACACACTGATTGTCCTGTATAATTAGGTTAGTAGCTTTTCTCTCAAATGTAAAAATGATGAAATTTATAGGATAGGATACATTTTGGCCTTGTTTCTGCAGAGTGATTTCTACTATCACAAACTGGACCAAGAGAATATCAACACTTATATGTTGATATATACACGTTATGCAGCTGTCACATTATTATGAAATTTAAGGGGAACCCATTCATTAAACAGATTATGTACACGAGCAAATAAAAAGACATCTTGTTCTTTTGGTATTCCTATTCCTGATCACTGTTGTTCAACTCCTGTAACCTTGTCAATGTTAAGTTTATACCACTTGGCTCTCCACAAGAACTATTAAACATTTTAAAAGATCAACCTTTCTATAGAGAGAGAGGCTTTCTATAAAGCTGCAAAAATAAGCAGTTTAACAAATAATTACATACATAAATTGTTAATGCATTATTCTAGACAAGGTATTCCTTTAGACTTCAGGATATTTACTTATAGCCCTCAACATGCATATAGCAAGTCAAAGTACATTGAAGTCTGGAAATCACATTCACAACTGCTCACAAAGAAGACTCAAATGTTTTTTTGCCATGAAACCAGCAGTAGTTCAGACCACACATTCACCCAGAGCCATACTCCAAGCTTCCAGACCTGTGCTGTCAGATTCACAATGAAGATACCATCTCCTCCTCCCTTTCTTGGTATTCCTGTTGCAGAGGCTTCTCCATTACACAGCTTCTCCACTCCCACCCAGCTCCTGGATACTGTTGTACTGCATGTGTGAGATCACCATACCTCAAAAATATTTTTATTAATTAATTATTTATATTCTGGTTTAATGTCTGAGACATTCACTGTTGAAGACACTGCATTCATAATATAGATTATTAGATAAGGTTTATGTATGCCTAATTTTAGAACAGTATGTTCAAGGTGCAAAGCTCTGGTTGTGGTCAACCAAGTTACAGCGATTCAGGTCCACTTAACTTCCAAAGCATTAATTATAAAACTATTGTGTGATTTTTCTGCTTTTTTCCTTTCAAAATAAATTATCCTGCAGACTGTGTGCAACAGAGAACACAGCTGATAGGAGGGAATGCTCAGTTACAGTGTCTGCTGAGTGCATCCAATTTCTCTGTTGCTTACATGCTTTTTCCAAAAAGCAATCCTGTTTAGCTGCTCCTGGGAGTACTCCCATGGCACTGCTTCCAGACTCAGTGGCTCTCAGGAAGGCTCACATGTGTTCTGCCCTCCCTGTGATGATCCAAAGCAGTGCAGCTCTTTCCTCAGCCTTGCTGTTCCTCCAACCACGTCACCTACAAGCTCACCACCACCAGGCTGCATTCATGTGGCAGTAGGCATGTTACTTCATACTTCTCACAACACAGTCCCCACCTTTTAATTACACTCCTTTCTCTGCTTGCCTTGCCCAAAGAAATATTTTGTAGCACGTGTTTATCTTAGGGAGCAATGTGTGCAGATCCCCATTTGCACAAGTATTTTTTTCTCAAACACTTTTTTGTTGAACTGGCTTTCCTAACTATTAAATATTAATTCTTTTGAATACACCAAAAATTAGACTGAACTGGAAAGTATGCATTTTTCCAAGACAGAACTTCTTCATAAATTTTGTTTTTATCTTTCACTGCTTGCTTCTCTTGAGGACAATGTAATGAATTCCTTCTCTAAACTCTTAGAGCTTGGTGGTTTGATTATTTAAGAAATCCATTATAAAGTGGATGATAAAACATCCTTTTTCCAATCATGTGTCCATCTTTTGCTGTTTTAGTCTTGGTGACAAGTGTCCTAAATATTGATCTCTGTTCCAACACTGAGAAACTCCCCCCTCCAAGCTTTTGTTGCATGTTCTCCAAGCCAACCCAGCTATACACATTCCACCAGCATTATTCTCCATTAGTGCTGCCTTGGGTCTACATCTGCACATTCTTAAAAACTTTTCATTGGGTGTCAGACATTTTCAACAGCTCATTGGGGCATTTGAATTCAAGATGGAATCATTAAGTATCCATCTGACAACTCTCCTGGCAGCAAAAAGCAATGGCTTAAATTACCTAGAGGTAACCCCTGAAAACTATAATGATTCTGGCATTTTGCCTAGAAACTTTAGAAACTAAATATCATCATCTGGATCCCATTCATGAGAAATCCTTTCCCAAATCCCCATGTATTCTGCAAGAGCCAAATCCAGTATTTTAAAACAGAGCTCTGGGGACAGATTGTAGGAATGAGCACAAGACAATAAATTTAGAATCACAAATATATCCTAGAGCTCTAGACAAAGACAATAAAGTCACTCTGACTTAAATCAACATAGCACCACTGCTTTGATAGCTCAGCAGCTAAATAGAAATGTGTGACTGGCACAGAATTAGCCAAGCAAATACTGCATCTCTAGACTCTGAGGTGCTGTCAACTGTTATCTAAGACATTCTGAAGATGTTTTCTTATTTATTATGGCATAGGAGAAAAAAACACACAGTAATGGTGCATCACATTAGTTCTTTAAATCCTCATTTTATGTCACATAATATTTTTCCTATAAAGAGTAGATAGTCACAGGAGTTCCCCATGGCCCTTTACAGGACATTGCTGTCTATTATGACTGGTCATCTTATTTACTAATTACTCCTCCATTCAAATGAGGGCAGTATTATAATTCATTCCTTATTAATTCTATTTAAAAGTTCCCCTTTGCCCTTGAAGAACAGGTTAGATTTAGCTGTTAATTGGTTTCCATGCCCTCATGAGACTTAAAAACAGGGCCACGGATCAGCCCAGATATGTTCCTACTCTTGCAAAAAGGCTCAGCTGATTCGACAATTGCTTTGCTTTCCACAGTGCACAAGAAACCAGTCTTTGTCAAATTACTCACAAAGATATATTTAAAAGCTAAACAAATGCTTAATAAAGAACAAAGTACTAGGGATAAAGTTAACAGCTGAGATCTATTTTACCATATAACACAGTTGGCACACACCTTCTAGCAAAACCTATCTCTTTACTTGCAAAAAATAGAACTGAATTATTTTTTTCTCTTGTTAAGAATAAATAGTCTCAAAAATCAGGTCATTTATTTTGGTGAGCAGACCAGTTTTACGGATAGCTGAGAACTACATGGTTGAATGGGGAGAAATGAACAATGTAACGAGCCTTTTTTATTCTCCCCCCAAAAAGGCTCTATTCAGCAGTTGGGAGCAAACTACAACCCTGCCCTGACCTTGGTACAGATTTTCTGGCTCTGTTCTCCCCTGCACAGCAAAAACCCAGACCTGAAGCAGAAATCTTCCAGTAGCTGCCTCTGTATGGTTATTTGCAGGGAATGCAGCAAAGTTAGGTTACAGAGAACTCATTATTTCATCTCTCCTTCATTTTTAGGTCATACTGATGCAATTTCAGCCTTATAAAAGGTTTTTTTTTTCCTATTTCCATTTGATACAATTTTATTTTCTTTGTCCAGTCCTTTCTACCTGGAATCCTACTTCCAGCATACCAAAAACTAACATACCTAACTTCAAATACCACTAGGTAAACAACAGCATTTAACAGGACAACATGCACTGGCTACTTCAAAACAAACAAATAAAACACAGAAGTTTTATGCCAAGGACTTTGAATGCATCTAAAGTATTTAGAGTTCTAGGGTCTGATATTCTTTCCTTAGAAATTCAGAAAAAAATCAAATTCAGAAAAAACATCTTTCTCATACAGGAAGCTTAAACTTTCTGTTTGCAGTGGATGCAAACCACTGTATTTTTAAATTCTCCTTTCTTCATTAAAGAAAAGAAGTTAAACACAGAAACTTTTTTTTTTTTTTTATTTTTAGTTAAGCATGTCACAAATAGAAGCATACATGGGCTAAAAGAGAGGCATTATTACTAACTTAGCAAAATTCTAACTTTCATGAGTCAGGGTGACCATAAGTCAAAGAGTATTTTATGATCTTTGGACAGATTAACCCAAAAACTGACAATTCTACTACTAATTACATTAGGATTCCAGAAACAACAACAATACATTCAAGAGTTTACAAAGATTCCTTAAACTTTCTCCTGTTCTGAAAACCTGAAGTCTTTGGATTACTCCCCATGATTCTTAACCAGGATTACAAAGCCCAGAACAGAAGAAACCATTATGGCAGAATTTATCCCACCCAAACCTTTACCTGAAAGGATCAAGCAAATCTTCCAAGAGACTAACAGCTAAGTTGTTCCCTAAACAAATGTGGTTAGATTTAACTTAACAGAAGACTAAATAGCATGCAATAGTTCAGTCTCTGGAAATGGATATTAGTACTTAGCAAAACTGACAAACTTTTAACAATCAGAAGCTAAAATATTTCCTGTGACATGTCTTGTTCTAATCTTAAGTACTTCCAAAAACTGTAGAGATGGGGAGATTTCTCTATCAGAAGATACCATTCCAGTGACAGATCAAGAGGTAGAATAAACAATGTGGTCTATTTGTGCTGCCTAGGGCAGAGAGAAGACAGCAGCCAGTGGGATTATTTTACATGCAAAATGTAACATAAATATTAAAATATGCTCTTCTAAAATTCCCTTCCCCACTCCCATCTCTAAGAGATGAGTTACCTGATTAAGTTCTGTTGCCTTTGACAGAAAGAAGATGGTCTACACAAGGATCAATTATTATCTAAAGATTACTTCTCCAAAACCAGAAGAGGCTAAATAGCCTCTGTGCTATAAAATAAGCAGTATACTGGTGTATTCTATATGCCAGTAGGATACAAGCAACACAATCCATACTCAATGATGCTATTAGATCTAGAGTCAAAGCAGAATTTAGCATAGGAGAAAAAACCTATTTAGAATCTCCATCAACAATTTTCTCTCATTCTAGCCTCAAAAGATACACTTTATTCTTCATTAGACAGTAGAGACACCAGACAAAATTCTTGTGCATCTGCACAGTAGTGCAAGACAAAACTTAAGGTATGAAAAATTGCTAGATCAGCTTGTTAAAATAAATGCCCAAGCTACTTTACCCATTTTCACAGCTTCCTGAAACATTCCTTGCATTTTCATCCTGCAATTGTTTCGTGAGAGTCTCTCCACTGTTAGGCATGCTGACAAAGCCTCCAAAACTGGTCACAAATATGCTAAAGAACTGTGCGGGTCAGGCATAAATGAGCTACTTGGAGAACCAAAGAAACCAACAGTAACTTGTTATTTGTTAGAAAAAACAACACGTAATACAAGAGGAGGAGACTACTGCTACAAAAGCTATTTCTTTCTGATTTTAACATGCTTGAAATGTCGCGGTGCCTGTGAGCTGCTTACTGTTAAACTTTCCTTTTAATTCACTTTTCTTTAATTATCCATGAGAAGAATTTTAATGAGTTTACAATGCTTTAAGATGCAAATCTTTTCTTTTGCCAAGATTTCAACAAATTTGTTCACACAAGTTGAAGCAGTTCTAATTTTACTAAGTCTAGTTTTGAAAAAGAACATTCAATGAAGCTATTTTCTTAAAGAAAACACAGATTAATTACATTAGGAAATGCCTTCAAGTCAATTATACCTATGAAACCTAGTACTGCACCAGCCAAGCACCTCCTTCAGCAGCACAACTACAGCAGCACTTCCTGCACCTCACCAGAGCAGGCCTATGGTATCATGTGAAAGTTTCTACACATGACTGAATCAATTACTTCCCAGGATGTAAGGGAGTCCAGTTCAGCTACTTAGGCTACTTCTATAGTGGTAAACAAAACAAGAGCCAGAGAATGGCTTAAGCCACTGTGAGCACCTTCCCTGGCATGGTTTTGATCTGTATGAACTGGCATTTCCCTGGGACAACCCAGGCCAGAGGCTGTCACTGGAGATGACATTAATGACTACCCTGTCTGGAGGAGGACGGGAGATGCAAGCCATGCTGTGCCATAGACTTCGGAGCCACAGAACATCACCTAAAAGGTTTTGCTCACTGGTCCAAAGACAGCCATAGTGATCAGAAGCATGTAAGATCAGCAAATATTAACTTCATAGAAAGTGTGGATTTCATTCCGGAGTGTCTTGCACCATATCTAAGTGTGTAATTGTAGACAGTGCAAGTTGAAATGAAAGAAAACTTTGCAGTGAGATTCAAAGGGATCTATTCTCAACACCAGAAACTTGATTTGAAAATATCTGAACACGAAAGGGAGGATATTTCAATGGTAAAAATGTGTCATCATATGCAGCAAAACTCCCCATTTGTCAGGATTGATTTAGTTCCTTCCTTTTGGGATAATTCTCCAAACTCTTTGTTCCAAAGATTCTTTGCAGAAAGCTACAAGGTCTCTTCCCTGCAACCAACTTTCCAGGAATACAATAAAGAAAACTCTGCTGCAAGAAAACTCTTCTTTTTCTTCTTCAGGTCATCTAAAATGTTTTATATGCTGTATGAAGGAATCCAATTAGAGAACTGCAAATTACCTTGCTTGAGTTGCATCTTGGGTGTTTAATGGCTGGATAACAGGCTGGTCTCATGGCAGGAAATGATTGCTCACTCTCTAAGACTTGTACTTTCAGTAAATAAACAAAACCTCAAATATATGTGTGTCTTCTATACATACTGTGTTTACGTAGGGGTTTTTTGTTTTGTTTTTCCTATAATCTTCCTTAAACTTACTGATGGTTAGCAAATTATTTTGACACAATCAAGCATTCTCCAATG
Source organism: Erpornis zantholeuca (assembly GCA_013400515.1). Taxonomy (NCBI): domain Eukaryota; kingdom Metazoa; phylum Chordata; class Aves; order Passeriformes; family Timaliidae; genus Erpornis; species Erpornis zantholeuca. Next base: position 408,964 of record VZTN01034720.1, on the reverse strand, counting down.
ATAAATCACTCCCCCAGTACCAAGGTCAGCTGCAAGGAAGCCAGGCTGTGAAGCAAGGGGAATTTATGAGGGGGAGCTGGTGGAGAAGAGCTGCTTTTGGACTCCTTATTGTGTGACTGTAACAGAAAACTCACGTGATTGTGATAAACTGTGTTTTCCTGCAACTGTCAGCTACAGTCTTGCCACTTCAACAATAGGCTCATGAATCTCAAGCTGTAATAGTTCTGCACAGAACTTGCCTTTGTAGTTCTAGTTCTACCCAGAACCTGCCTTTGCAGTTCTGGTACATTTCTAGGTTGTCTTCAAGTTTCAAGAAATAAATCCTAACAAATAAGGCTGGCAACTGATACAGAGTTCAGCAGAAAAGCCCTTCATCTTGAAATGACTTTTACATGCTGCACCTTACGAGATGCTATGATCCTTTTCTTTTATGCCTAGATCTACCTGCATGCAAGTTGCACAAGACTGCACTAGACTCAGACTGCATTTTTGTGGTGGGATGGGCTGCTTTTTGCAGCTACAGGTTAAGATTTCTGGGTGATGACAGGCTCACAAAGCTATGAAGGTATAGAAAAGCCAAATAAAGCTCACATACTATTCACATCCTTTACTGTGCAATTAGGACTGGTATCTTTCAGAAATTTGCAACTGATACCTCAGAGTTGAAGACACTGTCACTCCAAATTTGCACTGTCACAAGATCCCAAACAGAAACATCAGAGAGGTTAAAACAAAGCCATGTTGTTACTAAGGTCAGTAACCGACAGAACCACAAGGCAGGCCAGCCCCGGCGTGGGTGGAGCACGTTTGGGACAGGATGTTTCAGGCTTAATACACAATAACATTATGGCAACATGAAACAACCCAGGGCTGTATGGTCCCCCATCTCTTTACTTGTAAGGCAAGAAAGTGAATGTTTCACCACAAAACTTGTATTTACTTAAAATGAATGGATGAGTGTACTAATTCTGGATGCTCCTTGCTACTCATCCTGATTAGTTTAAGCAACTGTATGATAGGCCCCTTTTTTTCTTTTTTTAGTCATGTAACTGGTAACAAATGGTGGAAAACAATACTTTTTGGTACAAACATGATATTAAACTGGTAATCCTACTGTTATTCCTATCTTTCAGCACTGAGTCTAAACCAAAACAAAAAAAGCCTTAACCCACAACAACCACCAGCAAAACATCTAATAACCTTTATGCTTTCTATTTCAAAGGCCTTGTTACATGTCTTTACATAAATGGCATCACTTCTAATCTTTTTTTATTATTTCAAATCAGTTTTCTTGTCATCTTTTCAACTTGCTACTAATTGCAGCCCTCTGCCTGCTATGTTCTGTTAACTGCATTTGCTGTGATTATACACAGCTCTCTTTTTCCCACACTCTCACAAAATTAAAGACGCCACTTGGTGTCTACAACACTTTAGCTAAAGTAAAAAAAATAATTAAACTCCGCAGATACATGAGAATAGGTTTCCAGGTTTATGCAAAACTCTAAATCCAAACCTAGCTTCAAACACTACTGTGGCAAAGCCTCCATTAAGTCTTACTAAACAAGGGAGTCTCATCACATACCTTAAGGATCAACCAACGTATGCTACCTTGGGCCAAGGAGATGATGCTGAGGGCAGATTCCATAATTAAAAGCTCCAGGCAAGCAAAAACTTTTTAAACTCACATATCCTTTTTATACTAATTCACTTCTATTGAAGGAATTCAGATTAGAGAAAGATGTGACTGCTTGTCACTCACTATACACTACTCTAAAATAGCTCAAAATAAATGCTCAAATCATTTAAATTTTCTTGCAGATACAGATCTTTCACTTTCCATCTGTAGCAAAAATACTTTCCTAAGAGTTTGTTTCTGTACAAAATATCCTTTTTGCATATCAATTATGGGCCCAGAACCATTAAAGGTTCATTATATTAAACTGTCATACTTTACTGTTTAACATTTATTTTTAAAAATACTATAAATCATAGCCTAAAAATATTATTTAAAGGCTATTTTCCTAATAGGTTTGTAGAAATTGTGATAACTTCTGAGGTCTGGATGGTTGAAAGAATCCACCTCAGCATCAAGGAAAGTCTGCTATGATTCTAATTTCACCTTATAGAAGAACTACTGAAGCTCTTTATGCAAATTTAGTGTGACTGAAAAGAGACACAAGTTTCAATCCCTCAGATTCCTGACTTTTTTTCCAGTGTTTATAATAAAAGTTATTCTTGATACTTCTTTACAAAGAATCAAGGGTGCTGCAATAAGATGCAGCTGCAGTTCAGCAGATTGTACTCCTACCTATGTCTCCAGGATGCTGCTTTCAAGAAGAATGAGAAATAGTAATATAGCCAGATAAATGAGAGAAATGCAAAATAAACTGATTCTAGCAGTGGTTTATATAACAGGATTAAAATATAAATGCATCATTCTTGTAGCACATAGAGATGCTGCATGGTCCCAAGGTGAGGGGGAAGCATTTTTAACTCATTTTCTGCTAACAGTGCAATGCCTGTTTCAGAACCAGAGTCCTCTGGTGGTTAAATGAAACGGGCACCAGATCTAATCACTCCCCATTCCCAGTCCAGTCCTGCCTCCTCATAGAGAACAGAAATCCTCTGCTTGTTTTGCTGTTGACACCCACACACAAGTTTGATACTGTGCAAGTAAAAAGTGACAAGGTGATTCATGTTACCTGTGGCAGGAGGGAAGAAAGAGAAAGAACAGTAAATGAAATTAGCTCTTCATCTCAAAAATGGGTAAGCAGCAGCTGGTTAGCAACAACCACAGACTTAAGGAGGGAAAGTGTGCACCAAAAGAAACAGAGTTGGACATATACACCCTTGATCACCAGGCTGGTTGAGTACAGAAACCACCACTGTAGTTGCTGAGAAATATGTCTGCATGTACAAAGGCTGTATGACATTTATTACTAATTATTACAAAATCAGCTGCTGAGGATTCTAACTGTTCCATAAATATAGTATTGATAAATAATAGGACTGTATTCCCCTCAGGTACCAGAATGACTGCATCACCCAGACTAGAGTGATGTAGGAGATGCACATGATGATGCAAAGAATATTCATGGACTGGTGTCTCTCCTGTTTTTCAAATCCCAAGCACCAACCCTTACTACTTTTCCCACTAATTCTTTGATTGTACCAACTAGAACCAAAGATGGAGAAAACAAATACTGCATATTAAAGTAAATTTAACCTCATAGATCTCCCTAACAAAATGAAAGTAAGTGAAGCAGGAGGCTCAATCCTCTTAAGCAAAGATCCATACCAACCAAGTTTTTGGCTATTATTACTAGTAACAAATGTTAACAGTAAGAAACCACCCACCAGTGTGAGTTCTTATTATATTTACCATTATCTACATACGCCTACATGAGGATTTCTACTCGCAGAAATTATATACTCTTTTTATGGTATACTAAAAATTGATCTCTAAAAATCATTATGTGCTTTGAAAGCTGAAGCAGTCTGCTACTACAAAGCTATAAACAGATTTATTCCTTCTTCTTAAATGGAAATATTATGTTCAGAACTACATATTATAGCTAATCTATCTTTAAGGTGAAAACCACTATGAGAATAAAACTTTTTTTGCTTTAAAAGGGGGATATTTAGTTCTTGGCCTAGAAGTTTACAGAGTAACTTACCATAGTTATTTTTAGATAATAGTTTCTGCATTCACTTGTCAATATAATTTCACAATTGCAAAACACAGATTTACATGTTCAGCTGCTGACAATTATGCTGAGAGAAAATAGTTACCAACATTGATTTCTTTCTTGGGGTTTTGAACTGTTCCTTTCATTTATATTTTCTGTTGATTTCCTGTAATTAGCTCCCCCTCCTTCAGTGAGTTTACATGCTTAATATAAGCAGATTGTACTAATTCAATCTTCTAATAGTATTTACCTAAAATACACTATGAAGTTCATTATAATGGCACCAGAGCTCTAAATGATGAAAATCTTTCATTCGGATCCCACACTGCTGCTTTTCCTCCCCCTTTTTCCCCATTTCCCACTGTTAGACAACACAACAGGTCCCTCTCCTTCAGAGTCATCCTGACTCCTTACCTGGGCTGTGGTTGGCAGGGCAGGACGCTGGGACCTTTGGGTTATCATAATCACAGGAGATGCTCTGGTTTCGTAAAACTATTTCCAGCAATAAAGAACTGTTTCCTGCAATTAAAAAGCAGCTTGTAAGCATTTCTACTCAAGTTTGAACAAAATCTGTTCTCAGTTCATACAACTTTTCTGTATTTTTAATTTGAAATTTTTCAGTATTAAGTTGCTACCTTGTATGAAAATATGCTTTTGCTAAGGTCCACACCAGTACCAGTTATCTCCTTTCCCCTGAGCAGTAAATAATTAATTGAGCACCTGTGGTTACCTGGAGAAAGATAAAACTATCCCAGCTTCCAAGTCTGCTCCAGGCAGGCCGGCTTGAGGAAAGGGCAAATAACAGATTCAGAGCAGGGGCACAGCATTAGCCCAATTAATTTAAAAGGCCCAAAATACTGAGGAACAAGGCATCGAGAAAGCCATCCATTAATTAACCAGAACACCATCTAGCAGACAGCGTGGGGCAAGTCTGGGTGCTCGCCAGGCTCTCCCAGAGGTGAATTAATGGATTTCACAGGGCAGGGAGAGAAACCGGCGCCAAATGAGAGCCCCCTCAGGCCAAACCCGGTACCTCAGGAGGGTCCCTCAGGAGTGACCCCTCACCCCAGCCAGGCCCATGTTATTTTAGATGTTTCTAAAGCTGATACAGGTGGAAAATTTCTAAATTAAACTGAAAAGATTGTTTCTACAACACAAGGGTATAAAATATGGGGTGGTTTTTTTATATATTTTTAGCCCCGTAGAATAGTCACATTTTGACCCTAATGGAAAGCACATCTAAAGCTTCCCTGTAATAAAGATATGATTTTGGAACTTTTATGGAGAAATGGTATTACATATAAGTCTAAAAGCAATAAGGAAGAGGTAAGAATAGACCTGCCTGACCACGTTAGCGTAGATAACAATTTACAGCTCACATTCAATGCTAACTCCACTGCCCGAGTACTGGTTTGTGTGAGCTGTACTGAGCGAATGCCAGGCAGGACCCCTGGGGAGCCTCAGCTGTACAGACTGGGCGCTTACACACAACCAAGACACTCGGCCGTAAAACCCCAAATTAAACCCCGAGCGCTGGGCCAGGGCCCGGCCCGAGGCTCCTCCCCCCGCGCGCACCGCCGGTGACGTCACGCGCCGCAGTTCTAGACCGTTCCAGCCCCGTGACGTCACGCGCGGCGTCATTCCAGAAGATTCGGCCGGGGCCCGTATAAAGCTCGCGGAAGAGGCGGGGCCGCCGGAATCGGTGAGCGGGCGGCAGGAGCGGCGGTACCGGAGCGACTGCGGCGGTGAGCGCGGCCCGCGGGGCCTTGGCGGGGCGCCGG
>VZTN01034720.1:364800-403427 GCA_013400515.1 Erpornis zantholeuca | reverse complement strand
TGTGGCCCTTTGGCGGGCCGGGGCTGAGCCGGGCTCGCTGCAGGCGCCTCCGGGCCGCGGGATGGGCGGCCCTGCAGGGAGAACCGGGGACTGGCACAGGGCCGCCCACCGGGGGCACCGCGGCTCCCCCATAGATAGGCTGTTGTTACATCCAGCAGTTGTGCACGCAATCGTGGTTCAACTTCTGCTTTGCCCTTCCTGCAGCGTAGTGCCAGTAGGTGAAGGCTCTCCTACTTCCAGGTCTCTATTCAGACCTGTGAGCCTGGCAGCAGGCCTGACGGCCCAGCTGTGGTAAAAGGGATGCGGCATTTCTTATTTTTGGATGTGGTGCTTACCAGTTTCCCCGTAGTTGCAGTAGAAAATCATCCTTAGAGGTGCTGGCTGAAACAGGCGAAGCTGGAAGGATTTCTAGTGTTCCAGTGGCCACTGTGCTCAGATGTTGAAAAGGCTGGTAGTGGATCCAGCTGCCAGCACTGTTGTGCTGGATGGATTTGTGGTCCTGAACAGGAGGGGTTTTCTTCAGAGAAAAATGCTAATGCAGATGTCCAAGGTAGCTATCCCCAGGGAATCTCTGTACCGCTTACACAGTGGGTGGACTGTTTACAACAGAACTATTTTACATGCTATCAGCACAGACCTGCTCAGCTCCCTGTGTTGGCTTGGATGATAAACGAGCACCACAATTGGAGAACTATGGAAAACATGAATGATGAGATTGTTTATCTGAAAGCTGGTCTGCTAATACCTTAATATAGGAATAGAAGATCCGTACTTATGTTTCTAGAATACTAATTTACAGAACTCAAGACAAACAGTAGCCTAGTCAAAGGTAACCTTTTCTGCTTTTATTTTGGGCCTGCTTTTTCTGTTTACACCACTGTACATGGCTGTGAGTAAATGAAGTTTAAAATGGAAGTGGTCATTCCAGTAATAGCAAATTACATTTAAAAATTCAGTTGGTAATCTTAGTAATAGGAAATTCTTTATAGCTATTTAAGAAAATTCCTTAATATTTTGTTAAAGTGGGTGTTTTGATTAGTATCTAAGTCCTTGTGTATGTGATGAGTAAGCAACACCAGTGTCTGGTCACATAAATCTCTGTTGTAGCTGGATGTACCAGCTCAGCAGGCATGGAGGATCCCTGTGTAGCTCTAGGCTGACTAGCACTGCTGTAGCCATGAGCAACTGGGGACCTGCAGGGCTTTGGGGAAAGTACCATATTCCTTTCTAAATGGATTTGTTAGGGGTTATAATGGTTGTTGCAACTACCACAATCAACAAAATGTAGTTGGCAAATACTTACAAGGTGGATGTTACTCTGAATTAAGTCCACTTAAAACATGGGAGGAGGGGGGAGAGGGAGGAGAGGGGTGGTTTTCCTGGACAAAAGTGTGCTATTATAGTCGGTTACCCATTTGTTTAGGGAGTTTCCTTTTGGAAACAGACAAATGTTACAAGAGGGTGCTGTAGTGGCCCGATCTGTAGATGGAGTTGTATATGAGAGGGCTACTTTACCTCTTGGTCATAGTTGTTCAGAGCTTCTTTTTTCTTTTTAGTTTAAACTTATATCCCAGGCATATGAAGTTCTGTCGGACCCAAAGAAAAGGGACCTCTATGACCAGGGTGGGGAGCAGGCTATTAAAGAAGGAGGCCTGAGTGGCGGCAGCTTCTCTTCACCCATGGACATCTTTGACATGTTCTTTGGTGGTGGAGGCCGAATGAATAGAGAGAGAAGAGGTACACAGTTCTAAACAAGTTCTAGAAACTCTAACCACGCACTTAAGCATAAAACACCTGTGCTATGGTACTGCTGTTCTGCTAAGTGCACATAGTGTGGATATTACTTGTTGCAACAATAGAATGAGTAAACTATGATTTTTCTAGTTACTCTAGCATTAAGATTCTAATAAAGTAGATAACATGGTTTAGCCATAGCCATCTTTCTGCTAAGTTCTGTTTTATTTTTTGTTGAAGGGGGACTGGGCAGCTTGTAGGGGAGGGGGAAATATTAGTAAGTCAGCAGTTGAATTAGACCTATTTAAGTTACCTTTTTCCAAATCTGTGCCTCACTTGCTCATATGCTTTTGGGCAACTTGCATCAAAGGACACCATCAACTTAAACTTCAGTAATTTTAAATTTCGTGAAAATATTTGGGAGAAATTACATGAAACTGAGTACAGTGTACTGCTAAAGCATAGTATGATTTTTGTCTTTTCCATGCCCAATGCCTGTTAAAGGAGCAAGTGGTAACTTGCTGTAAAATCACTGAAATTAAGCTATGAAGTGGTATGGAAATTCATAGGCAGGCATAATAGCAACTTCTAAATTGACAGATCTGAAGCTGGTAGTGTCCTTGCATCTTGCTGTTTCAGTTAAGCTTATAAAACTAGGAGTAGGAGCAGGGATAGGGTGGCTTTAATGATGCTTTGCTTAATTACAGCTCAACTTTTATGTTTGGACATAAATGGGTGGAGCTTAGTGGAAGCTGATGGAACTGCACATTCTTTTAAGGGGGCTGAGTTGTGTTCAAAGTTTGGAATGAACTCTGCATTTCTTCATTGAGACTGCATGAACATTTGTCTTCACAACAGCTGAACAAGTATTAATATTTCCCTTTTGTTTTTTTAAAGGCAAAAATGTTGTGCATCAGTTAGGTGTATCTCTTGAAGACCTATATAATGGTATTACAAGGAAACTGGCACTGCAAAAGAATGTTATTTGTGCAAAGTGTGAAGGTAACAAAAAACAAGTAGTGGTTTCAAACTCCTCTTCAAGTTTCTTTGTGTGTGTTTGTGTGGATTGTCTGGGGCTGAGAAAAAAGCATGGAGGCTTTCTTACTCCTCTCTCTCCTTTTTCTTTTCCTGATCCCTGAAAGTCTGCCAGGGTATTTAGTTCTACTTACACTTATCCAAGAGCAAGTCTCTCAACAACAGTGTTACAAAGTGATTGTTCTAACTGCAGACTAAAACTCACTGTGAGTTACAATTAGGGGCACCTAAATTAAAACTATCTTCACCCAGAACTTGGATGCAAATGACTATTCTGTAAAACTTTTTAAATTGCTGTGGGTGGAAGTCTAGCTTGTGTTATGCTACTAATTTTACAGTTATTAAATATTCCATAATGACTGGTCCTCTTTGAGGTAAATTTTAATAAGGTCTCGTATCTTAGTACTCTGCTAAATATTTAGTAAGCAGATTCTTTTCCAAGTATTAATGGAATGTTTATGTCTTGAATTTGGTATGCTGACAGTTCCTTGGAAACCAGGATTTACTGGGGGGTGGGGCAGAGGCTAATACAATAATCTGTATAAGCATTTTGTTTGTAGAAACATCCAGCTTGTGGGGCATGTTTTCTGATGGCAACTAAATTCCATGACTGAACTTCCAGCCTGACTACTGTAATTTTTTGAGACTGAGATCCAATTTAACTCTTTTTGTCAAAAGGTTATGGCGGAAAGAGAGGGGCAGTAGAAAAATGTCCTGTGTGTAAAGGAAGAGGGATGCAAGTTATAGTTCAGCAGATTGGACCTGGCATGGTGCAGCAAATCCAAACTGTGTGTCCAGAATGCAAAGGCCAAGGTGAAAGAATAAATCCAAAGGACAGATGTGACAACTGCAATGGCTGTAAGGTTGTAAGAGAGAAAAAGATCATAGAAGTTCATGTTGATAAAGGTAAGAACTGTGTATTTGTACTGGTTCCCTAATAATAGTCTGTACTTCTGCAGAGAATAAATGGGTTTCTTTTCTTCAGGTATGAAAGATGGTCAGAAGATAGTATTTCATGGAGAAGGTGACCAGGAGCCTGATTTGGAGCCTGGTGATGTTATAATTGTGCTTGATCAAAAGGATCACAGTGTCTTTCAGAGACGAGGGCATGACTTAATCACAAAAATGAGAATTCAACTCTCGGAGGCTTTATGTGGTTTCAGAAAGACAATTGAAACTCTGGACAACAGAGTTCTTGTCATATCTACTAGGCCAGGTAGGTCTTAAAGAGTTCTAATACTATGTAAACTCTATCAATTGTTTGCCTGTTTAATTGTGCCTGGGCTGGCATTTTTGGGGGATATTGTTCTATTTGGGGTTTTTTGATGCAACAGATTCATGAGGTAGTCACTTAATTTAGTTGGTTCTTTGTTGCTACTCCTTCTAAAACATGCAGAGTTACAGCTAAAGCTGTCAAATATGTCTTAATAAACCTCAGCCCCAGTTGGTGGATAAATTGAAGAGGCAAGAATCTTAAATTCTACTTAATTATCTGTTCACTCTGCCTTAAGGCTGTGCCAAAAAAAAGCTGATTTCTCTTATAGCAGGGGAAGTAGTCTGAATGGCCTTAGTTCTGTACAGCTTGGGTTTAGTTCTCTTCTATGAATTGGTTACAGTCTCCCTGAGGTGCCATTGGAACACTGCTTGTGTACAGCCCTGCCTTGTGTGGCTGTGAAATGTCTGTCACTCATGTCACATCAGTTTACTCACAGCTCTTGCCTTCATAGGTGAAGTGATAAAACATGGTGACCTAAAGTGTATCTACAATGAAGGGATGCCTGTCTACAAATCTCCAATGGACAAAGGCAGCCTGATTATACAATTTTTGGTAAGCTGCATGCTTTTCTGTAGCCAATCTATTCATGTTTGCTCATGAATAAATATTGATTTAAAAAATGTGTAAAATTGTAGGTCCAGTTCCCAGAGCACTACTGGCTCCCAAGGGAGAAACTGTCTCTGCTAGAGGCTCTGCTTCCTTCACGAGAAGATGTTATGGTTACAGATGAGATGGATCAGGTAGACCTTGAAGATTTTGATCCAAATGAGCAAACCTACCGTAACAGTGCGGGAGAAGCCTATGAAGAAGATGATGAGGGTCCAAGAACAGGAGTACAATGTCAGACATCTTAAAGCAAGGTGGAGTGGATGTCATCTAAGATGTAAATTTTCACAATGAAAACTGCATGGCTGTAATAGCCACTGCTTGTGGTTTTTGTGTTCAGCAAATTGAGTTGCTGCGCTGTCAGTATCACCTTTTTGTAACTAATTTATATTGTGTTCTTGTAGTCTTTCTATATAAAGCAAATGTCATACAGCTGAGAGCCAACTGAGTTGGTATACATTTTCCTTGCTGTGAAGATTCTCAATTTATTTCACCTGTGCTATTTCTATAAGACTTTGGCAATATTGATAGAGGCTAAGTGGAGTGTCTTATGTAAATACTTTCATACTGGAAAATTAATTTCATAGAATAAAACATAGCAGAATAACTTCTAATAAATAGTACTTCACCTTTTCTCATGCTTCTCTTGTACTTTGTAAGCCACTCTAGAACCCCCTTTATTGAAATAAGTTTTTCTAAGCTCAGACTCCTCTCACCTAGTTGAGATTATTCTCAATATTCAACTTTGTGTTAGCTACACCACTAGTCCCTGTCTTCATTTTGTATTTCAGAAGCATTTTGTGCATGCCCCCCTCTCTGCCTCATAGCCCTCTTCCTGTGTTCTGTGGGTTTACAGTAGCATTCCTTCAGCTGCTTCTCTGTGTAAGTGTGACTTAAGGTTACAAGCTGTCCTCTAATATGTTACAAACAGGCAAATACTTCCAAATAAAAGTCTGACCTTTCAGAAGCTCAAGCTTTGTATTTCAGCCTTCCCTAGCAAGGGTTTTTATTTCTTCCTGGGCATTGTATACTTGTGCCTTAACTAAAATGAATAAAACAAAATCACATGCATTGGCTATACTGCTGCTGTTTTATAACACACATGAGACTACAGTACAGTGATAACATTCAAGCTTTTTTCCCTCTTACCTATTTTCTAGTAGTCAGGGTAGTGGTAGTGTTCTAGTAGTCAGTGGTCTAGTAGTCTTGTATTAAGTCAGGGTTAGAAACAACTGGTCCCCTTTAGTGAAATTAAACCATGATGAATGATCTCCATGTACCACACAATTGTTGAAACAGGTGTTCAGCTTAAGTGATCCTCATGCACTCACTGGGATCACATCAAGACAAGCCCAGGCTGTCATTTCCCATGTCTATAACACAGCCTCAGTCACTTTGCTTCTGCTAAAATAAGCTGCTGTGAGCCTTGGCCTATGCTTTCCAGCTCTGGTCTATTTATGGTTAAAGGCAGGGGCGATTAACTGAGCAGTTACTTCACCCATGACCACATATTTCCAAAAATACTTTTTACCAAGAATTAGACACAAGGACCTGCAGCTGTAGCTTTTATTTTAAAAAAGTAAGGCTTTCTCTCATGCTAAACAAAATCAAAATTACATATAAACATATCTTGTTTTGCAGATCAGTATGAAATGCTTTTATCATACTAAAAAGTTACATAGGGCAGTAGCAGTCCTTGAAACTGCCACAAGAGTTTACCAAAGCATCTGAGTCAAAACCTTTAAACTGGACAGTCATAAATATGAATTTCTTGGTCATCACCAACGGACACAATTTTGGACCCACTTCCATTGTATTTCACTCCCCAAACCTGTAAACAAGACAGATGCAAGCTTAGCAAGAGAGGACAAAGAAAAAGAAGCTTTGTGGCAGATACATTTATTACAAGCAGAAGAGGAAGATGTATTTAAAAGTCACCTGATTTTAGAGCTGGTGCAATTCTGGCCTCTGCTTTAACAGCAGCTAAGGCTGCTGAATCAGAGCAGGACACTACCATCTAGGAGCCTGACGAGCTCCTACGCCCACTCCCACTGACAGGATTACACAAGCCACAGATACGTGATCAGGGCTGAAAAGTACCTGCCCCAGTTGGCATAAATCAGCTCAAGCATTTTTGCTCTTGCCCATCCTGCAGCCCTTTCTGAAAGTAGTATTTTACAGTGCAGGAATGCAAGAGAGGAAGTATTTGTCATGCAGACTGACACATCACAACAGACTGAAGAACGATCTGGTTTATCCTTGAGCTCTTTCAGAGAGCCACTTCCCTACCAGTGCAAAACTTGAAAAATTCAGGTCAGTCCTCTGATTTAAGATAGTTACACAAGCTCTTAAGCGACACCCTTCTCCATCAGGAAGGGTGAAGACTACCCAGCACAGTGATGTGAAATACAGAACGGGTATTTTGGCAACAGTATGTTTTGGGCATTCTTGTATTACTAATATCTTGCATTAATTCTCAAACTCAGCATTCCCAGTAACTGATATATCTCTGCTTGCCACAGACTTAATGAGGTTATAGATAACAGCTGAAATAACAGGGGAAATCAAATCCCACTGGGTACTTCAGTATTAAAATCTCCATAGCTGTAGGTAACTGAAAAGAAGGTTACCAGCAAAACAGTGCTACAGAAGAAAGAGTTCAAATAAAATCTGGAAGAATATCCTTTTTTTCTTGCTCAGTGATCCATTAAAATATAACATTGTTCTATTTATCACCTGACATTTGGACAAAGAGTAAATGGGTAAACACCTAACCCCTTCCCTCACAAATAGCTATCACTGATAGCTAAAAAACCCACAGTATTACAGACTCTGGAGGAGGAAAAAGTCCCAAGTTTCAAGGCTGCTTTCAAGCAACTGTTTAGATAATCCCATCCTTTTAAACAAGTATTTCCACCCTTACACATGCACATGGTGTGTAAGTGACAGAAATAAGTAAGACTAGAGACAAAGGTAACAAATAGGTCTGGTAAGTCTTTGGCCACTCAGGATTGCCTTTATTTGGGCCTGAAAAATGTTAATTACTCGGACAAGATTAGCATATACACTTGGGAATACTAGTTCAATATTAAGTGCCAAATAACCACAAACAACTTCTAAAATTGCATTATAGCAAGGTAAAGTTACTGCATTACTGCAAGGCTGGAGCTGCAGCACCGAGGTGAAGCACAAATGTGCACAACTCCACAGGCTCTCCTGGGAACATGGTGACTGAGGGAATAGCAGCCTTACCTGATCCTGGTGGTCAAAGAAAGTATGGACACAGGTCCTTGTTCCAGCATCCCAAACTTTTACACTTTTATCAGATGAACTGGAGGAAAAATAATACTGATCAATGTTTAAATTGATAGATTAACTAAAGTTTAATGCAAACATTAAAAGGCCTCATGTGGTAGACACAAGAAACCCTCTTTCACCCATCAAATACAGGGATGAAGTAGCAAAGAACTGCATCTTCTGCCAGGTTCCATTACCTTTAAAATAAATTTACTGTTCCAATATCTGCAATGTGAAAATGAAGACTCCCATTTTGGCCAAAAAATTCTTTCAGGCAAGTTCTTTGGATAAGGAAATTCCTGTTACACATACTTGGTCCCCCAACTGTCTCAGCTGTTTTAAGAATAAATACTAAACTTCAAGTAGATTAATGTACTACTAGATTAGGTTGTACTTCTTGATCCAACTGCAATTTTTCAGCTATTTAGAATCAAACTGCCCTTCTCTTAGGTGTTTTTCACTTGTCAGGAACTACACTCCAGTGGGATAACTTACTCTATAAAATGTTCTCACTACAGCTGGTATCACATCACAGATTAGCTCTTGAGCCTTTAAATTTTATGTTATTTCATTATAGATTCCACTGCAATTTGTACACATTTAATTTTTATGATCCATCTCCCCTTATAAAATGATATTCTTTTCAGTAATCATAAACAATTAAAAATCCTCAATACCTGGAAACAAAATGGGTATCATCGGGACAAAATGCTACATTTAAAACCCAGGATCCGTGACCACTTAATGTGCCAGCCAAGTTTGCATGTTGCCTGTGGAAAGAAAGCATGTAAACATTTGCTTTGTGAATGCCATGGAAAAAGCGACAGGAATATACAGTAGTTAGTGCAATCAAGAGTGGTTCAATGGAGAGTGACTTCTGGACATTTGTTCAGCCAAGCTGAACTGGTGTTACAGCAGATTCTGTTTTTTCCATTTCAAATAGTTAACATAAAAATAAGTCACTAAAAAGATACACTGGAGGACAAAACAGTTTCACCAGAGTGAAGGGTTTAGGGGAGTGAAGACCAGTGAAGGAGGGCCTTTTCCTCCCCAGGCTCTTCCAAGGTATTGCAAGATGCAACAGAAATAGGTCATAAATATAATTTCTTGTGTACAGAACAGATGTTCAGGAAGGGTGAACACAAGCTCACAGGAAAGATACACAGAACAACTAGCTTGTTGCTTACAGACAAATATGAGGAAAGTAACTTGTTTGAAAGTTACAGCTGTCTTCTATACACTTTTAAAAACTATCTAAGGATGTAGTATTTTATGATATAAAATTATTTATTATATAAAAAGTCACCATAAGCTGAAAGGAATTCTAGAGAGCAGAGGGTTTGATCTACGTTTTACAGTATCAGCCTCTCTGCCAGCATGGCTGGCCCAGTCCCCACTCACACATCGTAGATTTTGATGTAGCCATCATCCGAGGCGGTGACGAGTAACTGGGAGTCTGGGGAGAACGTCAGCGAGCGGATGGGCATCGCGTGGCCTGCAGGGCACAGGGACACGGATCAGGACGTGCTAGTACTCTGACTAATGCCACTGCTCAGGAAGCTACAGCACAACAGCACTCCCTGCTCAAAGAGAGCAGCCTCTGAAGCCTCTTTCTCTCTAGAGGCTTCTTTCCACAACAGAAAATGCAAACAGGCAGCAATTCTCAATTTTGAATGTTAAGGCATGTCTGCAACACAAAGAGGATCTTATTTTTTTCAGGTGTGGATCTTTATGAGCAATTATGTCATATTTTATACTATGATTGCATATTTGAGTGGTTGGGGTTTTGGTTACAACCAGGCAGAAACTGCATGAACATTAAAAGCCCATTTATCTGTTAGAAAAATGCATGGCTTCTACAACATAAAATGTTCAGTTATTTTTTAAAACAGCAATAAATTGCTATAGAACAGATACCATTGAAAAAGAAAAAACATTTGCATGGCAGCACACATTTGGCTTAGCTTCATTTTCTTGTACTTTCCTGCAATAATTGGAACTACAATTTAAGAATTTAGTTAAGCATTACTGGCTGTATCTTTTGAAAAAAAAGGCATTTATGATGCAAGCCTGAGTTTACAGGTTGCCTCTAATATTTTAAGTGGTTTAGGTTAGGGCACACTAAATAACTAAGTACTGTCTAATGGACAAAAATGTCAACTCACTAATGCCAGGGCTATTGCAGCTTATTCTGACATGCATTATATCCTTTAATATTGTCAGAAACAAGGGCAGAATTTGGGTATTGCAAATAACCAGACCATACCTTCTAGCGTATGCAGAAGTTTTCCAGTTGCAATATCAAAAATATTGATAATACCATCTATTGCTCCGCTGGCCAAGTATTTTCCATCTGGACTCTGTAATAAAACACAAGAAGTGTGATTCAACATCTGTGTGCATTTATGCTCTGTAACCCCTGACATTCCCTTGGCAACTTTTCACAAATAATGATCTATGCAAGATACCTGGGCTCCAAAAGCCCTGAAGACTATAAGCAAGATTAAAATATATTTTCCAGATGTGCATGGGGGAAACGTCACACAATTTGTATTTGGACCTATGGCTGTCACTTAGTATTATTGTAGAGATAAACTGATAGATAGAAACAAAAATACCTATTTACAACATATTGCAGCAGTAGAAATTTCTCATAAGAAATTATCAATTGTGCTTCTTACATATGCAATGCTAAGGATGAACTTTCCTCTGGTGTCCAGAGAATATTCTTTCTTTCCAGTTTCAACACCGAAAATATTTACTTTCCCCACATGACTTCCTGTTGCAAGGTACTGGGAATCAGGTGAAAAAGCCAGGGACCAAGCATCAACTGTATTAAAAAGAAAAAAACAGTTAGCTGGATCCTGTTTGTAGTTCTTATTCAACAGTGTCAGTTCTGTAAGCATTTCTGTAGACATTTAACCCTCTAAGAGTGTATAAGCTTATTGAGTTGCCTCTTCTATGTAATTAATGGAGCATATCTTGAGCCATGTACTTACATTTAGTAAAAAACTACATTTTCTAGTAAGACCCTGATGAGACCCTCCTGCAACAATAAATTTAGAATTTAAGACTGCATCAGTTAAGTCTAAATTCTTACTTTTCTCCTAGTACCAAAAGATTGGAACTACTGAAAAAAGCACTTTGCTACTTTGCTACTAGTATGTAGCAAAGCACAGAAGATGCAGGAGAAATGCAGATATACAAATATAAGACAGGTAACATTCCTGCAACTGAACGTAAAAATCCACTGGTTTTTATAGCAGTGCAATGTACTTATTTGGCATGATATAATTCACAGGCTTTTTTCTATAAGCTTAATATTAATTGCCTAAAACACTGCAAGACTGTTCTTAAATTTGTGACTTCCAGTGGACTCATGAAATACTTGGAATAAGACCTTAGGCCTTGAATTCCAGCTTGGAGAACATTAGCATTGTTGACATTGATAACTGTTTTGACTTGCTCACTCAGGATTGGATGTGCTGGATAAAAAAGGAACACATGCATGGCTCAAATTCATTGCAGTGTTATGAAGAACATTCAGAGTTTCTTTGTAAATTGATCTGAATAAGCACTTGAATTCTTTCTTCCAAATATCCTTTTATCAATACATATGTAAGAGCAAGCTAGTTTCCATTCTGCTTTGTGCATACAGCAAAAAGCCAATCTATGTGTATCTGGGAAAGCATAAGTAGTGTGTAAAAATAAATGTAATATTGTCTGATGCTGCTTTGCCTCGAGTTCATAAAACCTTTATGATTTCTGCAAACAGAAAAAGATTAAACCCCCCCAAACACCTCAATCCCCTCATATACCCCAATCCCCCCCCATTCAGTATTTGCAAGGAAGAGTCAGCACCATTCTGATGCAAAGCCAGCTCAGCACTGGTATCTTACCAGGACCAGCATCTATGGACTTGATTTGTTTGCCAGTCTCTAAATCCCAGAGGCGAATGTGGGCATCCAGGGAGCTGGACGCTGCAATGGCACCCGTGTGGCTGATGTCCACAGACACCACCCCCAGCTGGTGACCCTCCAAAGTCCACTGCAGATCCAGCTTTTCATCATTCCTTTGGTGCAAGAGAAAAAAAGCCTCATTAGGAACAGCTGGGGGTAGTGAACAATCCCCAACCTCACACAAAACAAACAATCCACATTCCTCCACTTGTTCCACCCAAAGCGATCCAAGTCCACCCTTAAAATGTGAAGGGCTACACACAAACTCTCTGTACTCAAAGAACTGACAGATCAATAATTTACCATTATTGCAAAGCAGGTACTTCATCCCACCAAAAAATGTCCATCACACACCAGTCTGTGGGTGCTCACAGAGCTGATGTTCACCTGTGAGCTCAGCCATGACTGACAAATCACAAAGTGCCATGATTGACATTTTCACAGTCACCACAACCAAGATAAAACTGTCACTGAAGTAAAGCATATCCTTCACACTGCTTTGCCGAACAGACAGAATGTCTTTGCAAAAGCACACTTCCATAAGAATTATCAGGATTTTTTTTCAATAAAAAAGGAAGATGTAATTTCATCTTTTCCACTATTCCCATTACTGCTTTCACAGTACACATCTCCAAGGGCATTGTCTCATCAAAAGATCAATTTCTCATTCCTTGGTTTAGAAATACATCGAGTATTCTCTGACATGCATTTTCAAGAGGATTCTCATTCTTTGGAAATGAAAGCACACCACAATGCCATCACCCCAAGAGAAAGCACACACCACTGGAGATAAGCTTGCTCAAAGAAGCAGCTCTGTGTGCCAAGCTACCCCTTCCGTGAGCTAACTGCTAACATCCCTGCAGACTGTGGAAATTCAAGACTGCTCTACACTGACTACTTCCTAAAACAGGTTAACATGGAGCACTTACCACTTCCAGACCTTCACCAGATCATCCAAAGAACCAGAGATCACTGTTTCAGAACCATCATTTTTATTTTTTCCCCAGGCAACAGACCAAATGGCATCATCGTGAGCTAAAAGAGAATATAAGCACAGAAATTAAATATTTTCTTTTGAGAGAAGACCACAATCAGTTTTGGCAATGCTGAAATGGCTAATTGCAATGTTGGCAATAGACCCCCCGGCTCCTCAGGTCTATTGAGAGCTCCGAGAGCCTTGTCACCGTTTTGTTTGTTCCAAAACATGCAATGTGTTGTGTGACCAACGTCACTGCTGAAAAAGCAGCACAGTTACCTCTGAGTTACTCAGATTTATGCCTAATATAAACATAACCGGGTCTCCTCACACGGATACCTGCCATTATCAACTTTACATCATCCCATCCCAACATTGCTCAATACCCGTTAGCGTTTGCTCACCTTGCTCTTGCTTGAAGAGAATACCGTACTAGAAAGAAAAAATAATTAATATTACACATCAGCAGCCCATACATATATATATACCTTATGCCAGCAGTTAGCCTAGCTAACGCTGTATTTTTAATTACCTGTGTGGTCATGTCTTTCTGAAAACGATGCCGACGGGAGCGCTCAGGAAGGAGCCGGACACAGCTCCTGCCGCCGTCGCGCCTTGCTGACCTCAGTGACCACCGAGAGCGCCGCTCCTCAGTGCCCGCCGGCTCCCGCGCCCTCTACCGCCGCCCTGTGGCCGGGAGGCCCACGGGAACACATCCCGCCGGCGGGAACGGCGCGCGCCGCCCGCAGCGCCCTCAGGGACAGCGGGGCTGAATCCTCCGGCCTCGCGTCCTGACCCTCAGCGCCCTCAGGGACAGCGGGGCTGAATCCCCCGGCCATACCTCCTCACCCTCAGCGCCCTCAGGGACAGCGTGGCTGAGTCTCCGGCCCCGCGTCCTGCAGTCGTGTCCCACAGCTTACACCTTCATCGCCGCCTCTCACTCATCCGTCCCGCTCACCCACAGGATCCCCGGAGCCGGCACCACCGCTGTCAGAAGCCCTCAGCATCTTCGCTGTGTGGTATCAGTGCCAGCGATGCCCAGCACCCTGCAGTGGTGCTGCGATGGCCGTGATGGTGTAACCTGTGGGACACGCCAAGGACTGAGGGGTGCGTTCAAGTCCGCCGGCCCAGGCGGGTCGGAAGCTCCTGACGGAAGGCTGAGCTGGTTGCTTGTTGTCCGAGGTGTGGAGGAGGCAAGCGGCAGGCTGAGCGCAGCACGGCCCGACCCCACGCTTCTGGGGCTCCAGCACTGCCCATGGCTCTCACCACGGCACAGAAGGCTTTAACTTAACAGAATCACAGAATCATTAAGGTTGGAAAAGATCTCCAAGATAATCAAGTCTAGCCTTAGTTGACCGCCTTGTCAATTAAGCCAGAGCACAAAGTGCCACATCCGATCATTTCTTGAACACTTCAGGGATGGTGACGCCACGACCTCCCTGGGCACCTCGTTTCAATGCCTGACCACCCTTTCTGTGAAGAAACCTTCCTGATGTCCAACTTGATCCTCCCTTGACGCAATTTGAGGCTGTTTCCTCTGGTCCTGTCACTTGTTTCCTGGGAGAAGAGCCTGATCCCCACCTGGCTGCACCCTCCTGTCATGGAGTTACAGAGAGTGAGAAGGTCCCCCCGAGCCGTCTCCAGGCTGAGCCCCCACAGGTCCCTTAGCCGCTCCTTGTGCTCCAGAAAGGAAGTTTTCCGTACTAATCATGTGTCAGACCAGAAAAAAAGGTATGACTTTTGTTTTGGAAGCTGATTTTTTTTCAAGTTGCTGCCTCTGCTTGAGTTGGAAGTGGAAAAAATGTCAGAATTAAAGTTGAGGAGAATAAATCAGATTCCCTGAGGCTTAAAATTAAAGACAAAGGATCAGTGGTCTTTCACAGCTTTTAATCAGTTTTTATGTGTACACAAAGCTCTTTGAGATCAATAGAACTTGTCTGAGTAAGCAGAGTAACAACCAAAACAGGAATTCTCAATGTGTCTTAACACAGTTCTGCAATCAAGAATGAAAATCTGGGTAAAACTCTTACACATAATTACAGACTTTTACATATAATTACAGAATCCTTAGTTGTCTGATTAGGTTGAGCTTTGAGAAGATTTTAAGGCATATGGCTTTAATGTCTTGAATTTCAGAAATCCTCATTTTCTCGTTAGTAATGACGCAATGGTAAACATTTTCCACAAGTAAAAGAAGTTATTCTGTTTCCATTTCTTGCCAGGATTCTTCTAAGAATTCTTCCATTTAAATTTGCACTTAAAATGTAATACTTTCACCTTATGTTCAAATAATCAAGCTTGGTTTTGCAGTTCTTTATAGAGTACTGCAGTACTGTAACATAATCTTTGACAGACGCAGTATTTCTAATCCCTCCAGAGGTTTCATATCATGCAAAGTTCTCTCTGTGCCGTGGTATTTACTCTGTACACTGAACACCTTAGGCCTTCATGGCAAAAGATTGTTACTGTTCTCCTGTGAGAGTGCAGAGTGAGATTGTGGGTTATTTCCTACATCACTTATGCCACAAATCTGTATTTGTTATAGTGAAAGCTGATTAGATGCTGCTTTGGTGCATCAAGAGGATAATCTGAAGCAAAGTGTGCCACATGTTTGATTTACAGATAAATTGCCTCTGTGGAATAGTAACTGAGAGCAGGGTTCTGTATGTCTGTCTGTGTTCTGGAGCACTGTGTCTGTATGGATATTCCAGCCCTAATGACAACAATGCCTTAGGAGTGTCTCTGGGTTCAAATGACAAGTTTTAAAACAATGTTACAGGGAAGAAACCTGACATTAAAAACCATTATGATGACCCTCATATTGGGCTTACATGTAGAAGTGAATTAGGTCAAGATTTTGGATGCCCCATAAACATTGCAAAAGGCACTTCCCAGCCCAAAGTTCAGTTGCAGAGAACACATTGAGAGAAAGACATTTCAAAAACACAGGCTGAGTGCCTTTGTGGTCTGTTACTACAATCCCAGCTCAGATCAGCATTCACAGTTCAACACCAGCCTCACACACAAGACAAATGCCAAGTAAGCCTTGATTCATTAAGGTCTTGAAGACACATGAACTGCCATAAAACAGGAAGGCTAGAAAATTAACTGGGAGCTCCAACTCTGCAGGTACATAAACACTGCAGAATTCAAATGCCAGACATATGAACTCGCCCTGCTCCACACTAACACTTGCTAGTGGGTTTGAGGAAGATGAGAACGGTACTTAAGTTATGTGGTGGTGTTTGCCAAAGTGGGTAATGTATGTATTTTTGTGGTTACTAATGTCAGGCCATGATAGTTTAGAAAAGGGACTTTGTAATACAACCGTACCTGCAGAGAGCTGGATTCAATTCCAGGCTCCTTTCAGGACTGATCCATCAGTTTTGGGTTTGTTTTTCCATCTTAGGGTTCAGTGTAGGATCGGTCACCCACAGGTGCTGCAGAAACAAAGGGTGATTCGTGACAGAGCATGGAGCCTGTGTGCAGATTTACATATATATGTGTGTATACCATCTGCCCGTTGTGGGGCAGCAGCAGCAAGAGCATCTCCATCCTCTTTCCAGGAGGTTGGCATTCCTAATAAAAAATTGATCATTTCACATCCTTCTGTGTCCGGGGCTCTGAACAGTTGTGGCAGGAGGAAAGAATCCTCTGCTTATGTTGCTTACTCTGTCTCTAGGAGATCATGAAGGGACTGTGTTCCTGGGAGTGAATTGGAATGGCATTTGCAGTGTTTGCTCATTCATTTCAGATCTGTCTACTCCATGAAGTCACTCAAGAGTACCTACACCTTTTTTGTATAGCATGTGTCAGCTCTGTGGTGCATTAGCGTTGGGGCAGTTGAGGCAAAAGACAAGAGTCACAGAAAATCAAACCCCAGTCTTCAGTTCCACTTTTGAAACAACTCCAGTTCCTTGCATGCAGATTTGATGAACTTTGAGCTTTTGTTGGTTTTCCTCTGCTCACTTATTTCTTTGTTATATATTTTTGTCAGCTACGGTCCCCTTTCTTCCCTTCTCTTGCAACTTCATATGCTTTTTCATTGATAGATTTCTCTTTGATGGTTCCAAGCAGCTGAATTGGGATCTGGAGTCGAGTATAAACCTTCCCGAAGTTCTAAGAGTTTCAAATCAAAGCTTTGCTTTAAAAAAGCTCCTGTCTTATTTCCAAAAACATCCATTGGAAATGCATTACATGTTGCAAGTGATGGCACCAAAGCCAATCATCACACTTTACAGGATGTAGAATTGGAACTACAGTCACATCTGTAGTCTAAGGGATGGCCAAAACAGGGAAATGATATAATGGAAAATCTCTGCTTCAAGAATCTGAAACCAAGTCCAAATATTAATGACATTCTTGCCCTATGAGTTAAGGAAGGATCATTATCCCATTTCACAGATGGGTGAAATCTGAAGCAAGGTGACGAATTTAGTCAGTGGTAGATCGAGGAATGGAACCTGTTTCTCAGCCTCTTGGTATGTGCTCTAGCTCAGTGCGTACCTACACCCTGACATTGCTTTAATTTTACACTTAAATACTAAATTGTTTTGCTAACAAGAAAGAAAGTATTTCAATGTATTTGTTCAACAAGCAAGAAAAAGTACTTGGTACAGACAAAAATGGAAAGGAAAATCAAAACTGCCAGAGACTTGGCCTAACAGGAATGAAAATAATACTTAGCACTTGCAGGAGCAAATCTTTCTCTGGCTGGCACTCTACAATTCCAGCCTGAGGTGCCCTGGTGGGGTTCTAGTCAGGGGAAAGCTTGTCCTGGAGAGTACTTTTCCTTCAGAATGGATTGGGTTCCTTTGGAATGGGTAAGGTGGGCAGTGAGATTGGAATGAGAAGCTGCTTCTAGGAAGAAAAGAAGAAAATAAAACAGTTAATTAAACAAATAAATACTGAAAGCTAGACTCGCTTCCCCATGGAAGGAACCTCATCCCCAGTGTTACCTGCAGAGAAGCCAGAATGGTTAGAAGTAATTACAGGCCTTTTAACCTCCTTCTTATAGCATGTATAGGTCAAAGAGAACCTTTCAGAGCACAGTTGTTTTGAAAGGGATAATAAAAAAAGCAAAAAAAGAGCAAAAGTCATTGTTCTTCATGAGGCATTTTCTGCCAGTTGGTCTGTGCTTGATGGTAACTGAACCCAGACATTATTTTCTACCTATCTGCTCTTTCTCTCTGTGAAAAGACTTCAGTTCTTCCTTCATTTGTTTACTTAATCAATAAAGATTCTTTATTTTATTCTCTTTCAGAGCTTTCTTTTTTTTAAGGAGCAAGAGGTGGATCAGAGAGAGTTTCTCAGACCTTAACATGAGCCTAAAATGTTGAATGACCATATAGAATGCAACTACAATAAAATAAACATCTGGTGCTCATTTGTCAGGACTGAAATAAGGCCCTTTAAAACATCATGCATGTAGTTGGGACTGACTTATGGAAAGCACAAAGTTTCAACCCATACATCAAGTCTAGCAGTAAAATGTTTCTCTCCAGGATGATGAATTTCACATGTTTTACCAAAATTAATGTATGTCCCTTGCTATTGTGGCTTCAGATATACATGACAGCTGAGGATGACCTGATGACCTTATGCACCAAAACTGAACTACCTGAGCTCTAGGAAAACACTTTTGGCTGTCAATTAATAATTGGCTGTTTAGTTGAGAGCAACTAAGCATTGACCACATAATCTGAGGCACTCTTCTAAGCCTGATTGTGTTCTTTTTATTTTGGTATCCATACATAATGTGTAATGGAAGGCTCTTCTGTGCCAGCCCTCAGCCTAGTGCTGTTCAGTGCTCAGTGCCAGTGGATGTCTGCAGTCACTGCCTGTGTAAAGTGAGATGCTGTTCTCACAAAGCAGGAGGAGGAAGGCATCAGGGATCCCCTACACTTTACCTAGAATGCTGGCTCTACTTGCATCTGGGGCACGTGAGGTTACGATGAGTGGTAGTAAAGAAGACAAGAGAAAGCACCTTTTTTTTTTTCTTTTTCTGATCCATACAGACAAAGGCTTCAATAGGTTGCTGAACGGGAAGACAGAGAGGAGGGAAGGGGTTTTCCTTCACCTGCCATGGGACATTCTCTGCCTGACCAAGCTATTTACAATTCACTAAGGTTGCAGTGAAGGCACCATAGATCCAGTCTCTGGATATGTTATTTCCTCTACTGTAAAATGTTATTAATTTTGCTCTTCTTAAGGATTCTTTTTATAAATTGATAATCCACTTAGCTGCTAAAACTGGCCTGGCAATGTGGCACCTTTGTAATATCAAGCACCTTTTTTATATGAAAAGCTTTTAGAGGATCAAATGTAGAGGACGCAACTCTGGCTTTTTAGAATAATTAGTAAGAAAACGCAGGAAGAAAACCCTTTGTTCATTGGCAGTAGATGCAAAGAATGTTCATAATAATTAGCTCAGATACTCTCAAAAACTTCTAGTTGCTTTTACTAAGTATTCGTTCCTATGTATTTTTGTGTCACCATTTGGAATATATTTACATAATAGGTACTTAGATCTTCAATGCCTGCTGCCCATTTGCATGGGTTGCTGGCAGATGGACTGTATGGATACACTTGGCTCAAGCAGACAATTACTTTGCCACTTATCTTCATGTCACTGCCCTGCTTTGTTATTGCAGCCTTCAATGCCACTTCTGTCTTCATCAACACTGTCTCATTCATGCTGTTTGCTTTGATGACTTTGCTGGGCAACCTCTTTCGTGTTCTTGTCTCCTTGCGAGAGAGGCTTTTTCTTCTTCAGTTTGCCTGTCTGGCTCCCAAACCCCTGTGAATCAAATTGACGATATTAACCTTACACAGAGGAGTTGTGCTGGAGGATAAATGCCAGTGCTCTGCAAGCTCTGGCTCCCATGGAAGTCAGAGGGAGGAGGACTAAGTATGGCACATCATAAAACATTATGTTCAGCTACCTCTGGATGGGATGTTTGACTCAAACCATACAAGTTGGTTAAATCACTGTGTCGTTGCTGGCTGTGAAAGCCCATTTTACAGTGGTGATTCAACATCCTATTTCTGCACAGCAAGACCATGTGTTCATGTCTCATAGATTTTACTAGGTCCTGAACACATGTTCAAGTCTCTACTGAATCGGTTCCATAAATACCTCATATAAAATGCTGGACACTTTTGTGAGTTCCCATCATAAGTACTTCATTCACATTTGACTTTGTATCAGTGATGGGTGTTTCATATAATGAAAAAAATTTCAGATGTTTAATGAGGTGATTGTTTGACTGCTTTGGTCCACCTATGTTTAGTGATGTGTTACTGACATTAGCAGAAGCATGGCATGAGGAAATAAGAGATTTTTTATGTAAGGTAATTGTCTTCTGGGTTTNGGAAAACAACTCCTGATTTCAGTGAATTTCAGATCAATTGCTGTGACTGGAAGATTGTTGCTGAGATAACATAACATTGTACTGGAATTTGGATGCTGTGATACCAGGAAATCTTCAGTTCTTTGTGTTTTCTGTGGCAAAACCAGAAAACTTTCTTTTCTTTCTTTCCTTTGACACTTTTGACATTTGAGTTAATTTATGAAGTGACACCTGGAACCCTGTGCTTTTTGCTTTTTCAGGTTTTGTGGTTTGGAAATGCTGTCTAAAATGCAAGTGTCCCTTCCAAACTGAAGGGACAAATTCTCAAATTCTCAACAACCATGTTGGGAAGCTCCTGAGGGAAGGTTTCCTTGCAGAGATTGATGCATTGAAAATTCTGAGAGTGCAATTTTCCCTGTAGATTCTTGGCCCTTGAGGGTAGATTCAGAGGTAGTAAGGGTGAGGAACTCCTAAACATGTTCATCATATGATGTTTGACAAGTGCTAATGAAGTGGCTTTTGCATTGTGCAGGAGTCAGTGCTTTCTGTGTTCAGCTGAAAGAGAACAACGAGTTTAAGCAGCTGCACTGAGCTCTGTTTGCATCTGTGACCCACTTAGCTACAGCTCTTGATGCTGCCTAATGGAGAGAAGTCATGCACATCTCTGTAATGACACCTAGGCCAGAGCTGATCCTGCATCAAGACAATTACTCACTGACCCCTAAACTTCCGAGGTCAGGAAGGGAGTGATCTTTCAGGCCCTTGCAAGGCAGCACAAGAAGGGCATTCACTAGCTCTCATTTATTAGTCTTAGTACGTTGTTTAATGGCAGAGATTTAGCAGGTTATTGTTTGAAGTTCTACAGTCATGATAAAAAGAACTGGGATATTTTCAATTTGAGTGCCACCACTGGATGTTCCTGTGACATGCAGTGATCACAGATGGAGTGTATGGGAGCAGTACAAGTCCCTAACTGGCCGTTTAACAGCAAAAGCTGTATCATAGGGGTTTGAACACCAAGCAAGGTGGTAGTAAAAATATGTGAGTGTTGGCCAGCACAGCATTCACCAGTCTAGTGCAAACAGACAACACAAACCCAGTCCTAGAAAGCAGAGAACTAGAGTTTTGTCTCAGCAGATCAATATTGGATAAGAGAAGGGACAGCAGTAGTCCTGTCTGGGCTGACATTATAAAGCAGGGATTTTGTGAGAGTGCTCAGAAAGTGGAGAGGTTTGGCTCTTTTGCATTGCTGAACTGGGTACACACGAGTGTGCTCAAGTCCTGATCCAGCATGGTATTTAAGCGTGCACTAAGTGTTTTAGCATTGAAATACAAGTATTCGGAATCATGATGCTTACGTATTTTGCTTTAAGTATTAATTAGCCTCAGTCTTAATTACAAGAGACAAGGTAATAAATACCTTCTCCCACCTCCTCAGTGAAGATTGTCCCAGTGAATATTGTTGCCCAAATCATGAAGAATCAGTTTTAAGGAGATATTTTAGACTGACCTTTTTGCCTAGGTCAGATTTGTCAGTTTCTGAGATGGGATTGCTCCTAGTAGAGTCTCCATACATTTTGATAAAATACGTGTGGGCTATGGGGCCCTCCCTGAGAAGAGTCACTTTTCAATATAAAAGGTGCTCTATCAAACATCAGAAGAGAAAATGGGAAATTCAGCTTCACAGCCGGTGGTCTAAATATTGGCACATGATCCTTTGCAGCAGTTTTAGATTTTGAAAAGCAGCTTTTCCAGCACGTGTTTAGAATTGGGATAATTTACAATGTGAAGAAAAAACAAATTGCAGGTTTCTAGTGTAAGTATGGAGGACCAGTCGTCTCTTGTTTCCATATGCTGCTTCTGTGCCAGGTTTTGTCTTCTGAGAAACCGAGCAAGGCCCAGGAAAAGGCCTCTTCTGGAAGAGGAATGCACAAAAGCTAAAGGACACTCAGTAATGTGAGCTGGAATCTGATATCCTGTGGAGCCCTAAGCCCTGCATAGCTAGGATCTACTCATCCTGCTGAGCCCGTGTGTGGAAGAGTGGTAAGCCTGGCTGGCTGTTTATCCCCAGTGTGATGGCAGCTTGTGGCCAGTTATGTTGCATTGTGTATTCACCTCTTCTTCTGCACAAATCACAGCAAGAACTGCATCTTTTCCAGAGATGGGAAGTTCTTGGGTTTATTACGTGTGGTAATAGAAATATGTTACAGTAACTGCTGATAAGGTGCTGATTTAAAGACTGTAAGTTGTGGGTCTCAGTGGACAGTTTTACCTTAGAGAGACTGAATAAAAGCAAAACCGTTTTTGATTGCCTTGAGTAATGATCATCTTGAATTTGAGAGCTAGATTTCTGCCAAATGCAAGTGGACAAAACCTCAGTATTTAATAGAGTGAGCTTGCCTGTGAGGAATTACATTGTCTAGCTCCTTCAAGAAAATATCAGCTTGCTAAGTAAACACAATCCCCTTTGCTTTGCTGTCTCTGCATTGCTGTCTGCACAAATTCTTTCTGTTATTGCTGGTCTGTTGGGTTCTTTTTCTTTTTGTAAGAATTGGGTCACTTTCCGGTCTCCTTGCATTAGAGTATGGAAACAAAATCCAATGTGACAGTTCCCCAAATGTTTCAATGTTTTCAAGAGGGAAGTGTGAGGCAGCAAAGGAAGGCCCTGCCCTTGAAGGAATTTAATCTATTGGAAGAGAGAGTCTCAGATCCTTCCAGTCTCTTCATTGACTGACTTTTCAGCAAACTGCTGAAAACCTAATTGGACTATGTTTCAATTGGTAAAACAGATCTGGGAGGCAGTCCATAAGCAAAGAGGAAAACAATCAGGGAAATCTGAGATACACAGCAGTTAGTGTGGAAATGACCATCCTGTCAGGCTGATCTGAACTTTCTCAGACTGCTACATTGTGCAAGAAGAAAGGAAACACACCTATCTACTCCTTCTTTCTTTATCTGCTTCTCTGTGGTGAAATCCAGCTAGTGCAAGCCATGGAAACCTCTTTGCTGAGGCAAGAAGAGCCAAAGTGGGCAGTATGGGTAGATACTGGGCTCCAGGGAGCCAGATCTTCACATTTTGTGGTGGAGAGGAAGGTTGGAGGGAAAGGCAGAGGGGATGCTCTCTGCTACCCATGATATTGCTGCTTCTTGCTCTCCATGAACTGATGGTGCTGCATACATGGTGCTGGGGAACATGTTTACCCTTTTTCCAGAGTTTCCTTCATCCCCTTCTGCTCTTTCAGGTAATTACTTGCAAAAGATGAGAAATCCCAGTGTTTGCTAGAGGGTTCTGCCCTAATGCAATCCAATCAAGACAACATTTTTTTTAATATCATGCCAAACTTCTCACATGAACAGCTATAACCTTCCCTTTTTAGAGTGGATATATTTTGTTTTCATCTCTGATGAAATCAATCTCCATGACCTGTGTTCTGAAACATACACCATGTACTGAATTCTGATCAGACATGTTTTATGCCATCATTGCAGTGCATTCAAGGCGAGCACACATGGTCAGAAAAATTATTGCTGTAGGCACAGTACTTGTGGTTTAGGTGTATCTTTTCTTGCAAAATTATTTTAATTAAAAATACTGATATGAGAGGTCCAGGAATGTGGAATTGGTGTCCCTTTGTATTTTATGTAAGGCCTGTACATGATAAAAGACTCATGTGGAGTGTAAATAAAGTCTGCACCACAAGACAATAAGCATTGCAGAAAGGAGAACTCTAAACATGTTTCTGAAAAAGAGAAGGAAGAACAAACTTGAGGATTCAGAATGAATCCAAGAACCCCCCTCTAGCAGGTGACTGCAGATTTCTTCTGGAGATCTCTGTAAAGGTAAATGCCTCCTTGATGTTTCTGATTCTCCACTATTTCAAAGGAAATACATCCTATGTGTAGCTCTGGTTGTTCAGTTGTATTCGTAGGTAGAAGTGACCTTGTAAATGAGTGCAAAAGTAGTAACAGCTTGTGATTATCAAAGCATGTTTGTTGAAGTAAATCCTTTCTCTTACACATCTCTGAGTAATGTAATTTCCCCATATAATTTCAATTGGAATCACTGTACTTGTTTCTGCCTTTTTTCATTAAGGCCTCACAACTAGCTGAAGTTCAAGCTGGCCAAAAAGAGATTATCTCCCCTATGTCTTTCCCAGCTGCTGATGAAAACATAATAATTCAGAGTATTTCTCAGGTCTGTTTCTCAGACTTGTATTTCACTTTTGACTTGCCTCTTTCCTGTGTTTTTATCTGCCCATCTCTAAAGCCTTTGGAGTTTTTCCTCTTAAAATCTCTATGATAATGACAGCCACAGGGCTCAACTTTCATCCTGGGACTTTAGCCTCTGCCTCTGTAATATTCTTTTCCTTGTCTTGATTTGTATTGTTCTATCTACAGTTCTGCTATCACAGTTCTGACTCATTTACACAGACTCACTTATTTTTGTAACTGTGTATTGCTAAGCATAAGCTACTTGCCTTCACTCTCAAGATTATTCCTTGCTCCAAATGCTGGCCCTTTTATCATCTGGCACTCCATACAATAGGTTCCACAATAATCTTGTAACAATGGGCTGGAGTCTGCTTCTCTTTTTCACATGCAACAGTATATTACTCCTGGAGCAGCCTCTTTGGTTTCACTGGGCACACTTGAGAGATTGCAGACAGCCTAGCCTGAGTCTGTGGGCTAGGAAGATCTGTTCTAAATTATTATTATATAATAAATAATCTCCAGATGAAATAATTGGATCCATGTCAAAATCAGTATCCTTTGAAACAGTCAAGTAACAAGAACAGATGTATCATCATGTTAGCATGCATTAGAAATGAAGTAAACAGATGCCTGTGCATGAATGCCCTGACTGTTGTAACATCCATCAGCTCATGGTTTGGAACAACCAGGGTAAGAAAACTGTGAATAATTAACATAATTAAATAAACTCAAATGCAATCAGAACTACAATACTGTACCATTAGCAAGTTTAGGAAGTTTTCAGAGGCAGTTATAGAAATATTTAAAAGTGCCTTGCTCAACCAATAAGCTGATTTATTACTCTTTGATCTTTCTGTGCCCAGGGCTACTCTCTTTGCAGTTAATAGCAATCATTCTTGGTAATGATGAAACTGTTTTAGAACGAGTGTTAATGAACACTTAATTAAATATAATTAAATAAACTAGAAATGCTCTTGCAGCCACAGAGAATTGTGCAGTCATAGAGAGATGATTGGATTTAACAGTTTCAGTGAACAAACCAGCTCCTTTCAGGTCCAAGATTTAGACTTTCTTACAACAGCAGTTGAGATTCATTGCCTTTGTGAAGAATAATACTTCTCTGGTGTGTCTATTTGTGTAGTGTGTCAAGGTCTTTCTGTGTGAGTATTATGCTTTATCAGAAAGTTAGCACTGACTGCTTCAGAGTGGATAATAACTAAAAACTTGGAGATTAATATATTTTGTTTTTAAAAATTTGTAGGGTGAAAAACAATGTTTTATGTAGATTCTGATGAAAAAAAATATATCTAAAACTCTGAAAGTGGCATAAATAAGTAATTTTCTGCTTTTCCTTATCTTTTCCCTTTGAGTAGATCCCCCCATTTTCAATTGCATTAGGAGTGCATCCATATCAAAGTGCCTCTCTAAGCTTTTTGGAAAATACTCTTTGTGAATGAATGTGATATACATTTAATGGGAGTGCTAGTAAATAGCTGAATTTTCATAATGTTCCAGATAAAACAGTGCCTTTTCCTAAAATCTTGTGTCACAGTGAAATCACTGGATCACAGAATAACTGGGGTTGGAAGGCACTACTGTGGGGCATCTGGTCCAACTTTCCTGCTCAAGCAGGGTCATTCTAGAGAATATTGTACAGGGTTGCATTCAAATGGTTTTTGAATATCTCCAGCGAGGGACATAAATCAGTCTCATAGATAAAGTTTTATTATTCTATCTTGCACCGTTCTGTGTATTAGGGAAATATGGTGAGGAGGTGCAGTTTGCAAAAGTGTATGTTACGTGAAAGACATGAATTTGGTTTTTTGTCAGATGAAGTTTTTAGGAATCAGTACAGTGATATCCGTTCTGGTATGAGTTAATCTTCATAGACCTGATCCAAGCTGTAGAGAAATAATGATTTCCTAAAGCAGCAGATCATATTAGCATCTGCAGTGAAAGTCTGTGTTTCTTCCACATTCCTCATGCAGAGCTTTATGCCACAGGGGCTCCTCTACAAGTGTGAAATGCAGTCGTCTCATCTTTATTTTCTATTTTTGCCTGACCCAGAGGCTTATTCTGACATTGTACTTTCATGTGAAGATGGGGATATAACAAGGAGTTTTAAAATTTAATTTCCAATTTTTTTCTCCTTACTAAATCCAACTCTGGCATCTCACTTAAAAGTGTGAGTTTGCTTTCATGCTATTGCTGAAAATAGGCACCCTGGTGAGATATAGCTGGCAGAAAACCAAATCAATTTAAAGCAATGAGTTTAAAACTGAAGTAGGTGCTGCAGGGAGTCCTCCTGCAAGTTTGTTACCACTTCTCTTATTTTTTTAAAAACTTTTCTCTGTACTGTTCATTTGGTAAGGATATAAAAGGGGATGTGGAACAAATAAAAGCTGTGACATTCTACTGCATGCTCTTGGGTGACCATAGTGTACATGCATAGTCCTGGTTAACATTTCCCCTCCCATCTCCAAACTGAAATTAATCCTACAGGGCAGAGCTGACTCCAGAGAGGATTTGAGCAAAACAACAGAATTTACTGGAGCCTACTTTTCACAGAGTAAACAAGTTGAAAAGTGTATCAGAATAATATTCTCTCCAATTCCTTATATTTACAGGAATTTGCAAGAAAATCACAGACAAATATGATTTGTCTTCTTAGTTTGTGGCACCTCTAAATTGTGTCAGTTTTATGTAAACATAATATTCAGATAGATAGTAATAAACCATTAGATTCCTATATTACCATTCTTTTAAGATGCAGACTAAGGGATGTGATTTTTTTTCATAATCTTCTGTTAAGATTCCAAATATCAGTTATTTCTTTTTGTCCCATAGCCTGAGGGAGATGCCAAGAACTTAAAAACTGTTTCAGTGTGTTAGCTTGAACACCTGATGGCTTTGGGAAGTTTCTAATAGTTCCATCATCTTTCTACACAGGCACACAGTGCTCTCATAATATTCTCATCCACTACAACATTCATGGTGTCTAGAGATCACAAAGAGTCAGTCCAGCACAGCTACTCCCAACCAAGCAGTGGTATCATGAGTAAATGACCTTCTCTTTTCTCTTGCTGTCAGTGCCCAAGGCCAGGAAATGAAAGGTTTTAATCTATTCTGAAGCCAGGGTTGCTGGTGTGCTGCTGCTGGCCTGTGACAAGCAGCAGTAAACAGGCTTCTAGAGATAATAGTCAGGACTGTCATGCACTTAATTAGTGCTATATGAGCTCTAGCTGGCCTTACATACTATTAACATTCTATTTTTGGTACACATTTTGAATCAGGACACCATGTTGTCGATCTTTTTTTCCAGTTTACTGGTGCTTTTATTGTGAAGAGCTAAGCTCTGTGCCAAAAAAAATAATAAATCAAGTTTTACAAATCCTGCAAGGTGCTGAGGCCTTTTAATTCTTGCTTCAGGAGGCATAGATTGGGTACAACTTCAGTTAGAATCCCACATAGGTAGTCAGCTGTCAGTTTGTCTTTTCAGTGTATCACTTATTCTTCCTGCTCCCATCTCACTTTTTATTGCTATTGTGAGTCTGTTTTGTATTTAACATGGTGGCCCACCTTCTCTTCTTGTCAGATGTAATTAATGTCACAGCATCCACAGGAAGGAATGACATTTTGGAGCTGACTGCACAGACTGGTTCTCTCATCAGGATCATACAATATGACTGGTCAAATGCTTCACCTGTATTTTGCCTACCCTTTTCCAAGGCTGTGGACTCCATGCAAAAAGTGTGCCAGCTGAACAGACAACAGAGGTCATTTCAGATGCGGGAGAGAAATGGCTTAAGCCACTAATACATTACATGTATTTGTGGTGTTTCTTCCTACCCAAAGTGACTTGTGGTGGGGCACACTATATATATCCAGTGTCATACCCCTCACTGCATGTGAGTATGGTACAACCAAGCCTTTACAACTGTCAGATAAAACAGAATTTGAAACCTTTAGCCAGCAGCAAATTACACTGTCACAGTCATTAGTCTAAAAAACAAGGGAAGCGCATTAGAGATTGTCGTGAAAGTATATTCTGTCTAATCACAGCTACAGGCGGTGTCTTCAGCGTTGTTCTGCAGCAAGAAATAAATCATCAGAATGAAAATCCTATTTAACAGCAGAAAGTCAGGAGTTTATATGCTGTTTACCTTCAAAGGGATGGTAAACATTTCTTTTCATTACTATAATTGTTCAAATGAGTTGTGTTTCGTTATTAAGTCCATGATGCTTAGCCCACCATCCCGAAGGCAAATATTGCTTCTAGAACTGGCACATCTCAAAATCATAAGCAGCAAGGTATTGTTCTTTCGTAGGGAGGTTTGTTTTGTTTGAGTAGACCAGCAAACCTGTCATGTGTGTAACAGTGGACAAAGATAATTGTAGCTGGTGTCACAATCTGTCCTTGTGTGTCCTGTCTGGAGAGTGTGAGTCCATTGTGACTGAAACAAGGTGCTGAATCCTATCCAGTTCTTAGTTCTTAGTTCCCTCCATTGATCAAGGCTTCTGCTCCTCAGTTTCTTGCTTTGCAGGTGCAGCTCCTGTATGTGGCTCTTGGAAGCAGAGGTATTTGGTATCCCATAGGCTGCTTAGGCATTCTGCCACCTGCGCCACACCTGTGCAGCACCTATGCCACAGTCCACTGAAATCTGTAGTGGATCAAGTCCTTACTAAACAGTGAGTTCAGATTCCTGGAGCACAACAAGCTCCTGAATACAGTTTAATTGCCTTGATATTATTCACTTTTCCTGCTGTTTTAGATCACAGTCAGCCCTCCCAGTAAGCTTGCTTCTGATACTGGAGCCTCTCTTTGATCACGAAAGCAGCCTCTGTTACTCTTTAAGTTGGTTTGTCTGTCTTTTCATTAGTGGCAGTAGATCATGGAATTTCAGAAACAAATCCAAAAAAACATTAGAGAGATCCCATTCAAAGTCAGTGGTATTATAAGCAGAACCCCTTCTGTTCCAGAAAGGAAGATGCATTCATCTTAATGGCTTTCTGTCATAGCTCATTAAGCAAAATCAAAATTAACCAATATACACGATTTCTTCATTTCCATCTGTGATAATCTGAAGTTGTGTCTCTGACATATGGGCTCTGTTTCTCTTCAGAGATTCTGCTTAGGCTTGTAGCCTTCATTTTAGCAGAGATTTAACAGCCTGGGTCTCTGATATGGACATTGATTTGTTTCTACCAAGAAAATAGCATTCACCAGTATTTATGAATGGAAAAATGTAGACAGAATTACATCCATAGCATATGACATAGTGGGGACTTCAATCTTGGGAGGGCCTTTTTAATGCAATATTAGAAAACAGTGCATAGCTGAGAAAGATGAATGTTGTCTGTGGTCATCAGCCCTTTTATGATTTAGGTCTAGTTGTTTACATGGAACTATTTTTTTTTTTAGTTGTAGTCTATTGCTTTTAAAATGTGCATGTAATGACATTTGTGCTTTTATAAACTATCTGCCCAGTCTCAAACACTCTAAATGTTATAAAAAACAATGTCTTTCTCTTTGTCTTTTCCAAAGGGAAAATCTCTTGTATGGCTGGAAAACCATAGCCATTGGACAGTCTGGTGGCAGAAATTGAGTTCAGATGAGGAGAGTACTCTTTATCCAGTGACCCACAGTAATTAATGGTACAAAGGAAGTGTTTAACTTTTTGCTCTAAAAATTTGTGGTTTAGCGTTGCTGTTTGGGTTTCTGGCATGGAAAGATATTGCTGTTCTTTGCAATATAAACCAGTATTACATTAAAATAAAAATTTTAATGTCCCTGCAGTTTCACTGTGATCCCTTTTCTGCCAGCTCTTCTGAAAAGTGAAGAGATTGCATCAGCACAACCAAGTGTAAGGTTGAGCAATTCCCCTTTAACGGTGTACCTATGTAATGACCTTTCTGTTTGTCAACTTTTCTAAAAATACCCCCCTGAAATTCAGCTGTAGCATTTCACCTAGCCTTACTTTGCGAGTTGATGTCTCGAAATTACTTGACATAACATCCTGTCCTTCTCCCATGTTTTTCCTGTTAACATTATTGATGGAAGACGCTCATAGGAAACTGCTCAAGGCTGAATGCATCTGGGATACAGATGGAGGAGCTCCGTGCGCGCAGTGCAGGGAGCGTGCTCTGCACTAGGTGGTGCTGCTGGGAGAAACTACAGCCTCCTCACAGAACCAGTATTGCCATCACCTTTAAAATAAGAGAGGTTCAAAGATATTTTAAAACGTAGAGAATTGATTTACCAAAGTCTTAGCTTTTTAGTGGCCTCTTGAGAGGGAGGGGCTCTTGGGAAAAGTGAGACAAATGCTGTAGAAAATAACCTACTTGTACTAATAGGTTGCATGAACATGGTCTGCTGTCCCAAGGGACTGCAGCCCATAGTAGTATGCCCCTGTATCTCGGCCAGAATTTCTGTTTTTCCAGGATGTGTTATACAAGCATCTCATGGGTCTTTAAACGTAGAAGCCTAATTACAGCATCTTGTTTTGAGAAATTTGTGCACACTTTCCAAATATGATTGCTTTCAGATATTCATCTAAGTACATAGCGAGGGACATAAGTAAAAATATTCACTTCATAGGGGTGCAGAGTACCCTCTCTTTTGACTGACATAAGTTCAAATTATTATTAATTCTCAAGACTGAGGTTCTTTTATTTAGATGCCTCATGATATAGTTTGCTACAAATTTCATCATCCAAGTTTGAAAACTGTGTCCATAATCACTTAGGTCCCTAGAGATGACCCCTCTAATCTTAATTGGAGAGGAAGTGGCTTGAGTTATCTTGATGCTTTCCAGATAATGTTTAGACAAAGAATGTCTGCATTATTCCTTTTCAGTCTGAAATCTGCAGATCTAGTACTAGGGAGGAAGCCTGGAAAACAATGACCTCCTTGTCAGGGACTCTGGTTTCTGTTGGGAACGGTCACTTGGCCTGTTCAGTTAATAAGCCCCAGAAACCTTCTGAATTAGAAAGAGCAAAGGATGTTAGTTTGGAAGGTCAGAGGGTTAACAATAGAAGGAGCAGTTGTACTCAAGGTCATTTTCTGAGCAAAGTTTAGCAGGACAAAACAAAGCTGGGAGAAGAATTGATAGGAGTTAGAACACCTACGTCTTACATATTTCTAGACCTCATCTTCTCATAGTATAAACTGTCATGTCTTCCTTGGAACTAGTACAGTTATAGCTGTTTATATTGGTAAGAACTCACTCAAATGCTTAGACTTATTATTGCTTTGAAACAGGCTGATGAAAAACCTTTCAAAGACATTTGGAATTTTAAATTGAATTAACGGATAAGATCCCTATTTCCTGGTTCTAATTTATGTGGAATGCTAAATACTCTGTTTTGTTAGGAAAGGAAAAATGAAGTTTCTTCATCTTCTTTTTGTCTGCCAGATGTAGGGGAAAGCTTTTGAATTTAGCACATACACAAAGGTCAGGGCACCAGAGTAAAACCTGTGGTTGTGCAAATGGCATGGCCTCTATAGCTTCAGGACATGGGCCTGCTGGGGCCAGTCCAGACCTAAATGAGAATATACTCCTTTGAATTCAGTCATTCTTCTTCTGGACATTTGGAAAAAATACCATGGTCCTCTATCCCTGGAGACCAAGATCCTTTAAGAATCTCTAATGACCACACATCAGCTCAGTCCATCTGCCTGAGTGAGTCAATCTTAATAGACCTGCATTGTCTTCAGAGAGCTGACACAGTTTGATTACTTTTCTATTGACAGCTAAGGCTTTATTAATGCCTTTTGTTCAAGAAAATAAGAACTGCTGGGTTCCTGAAAGCCTCTGTGAAAATCCCTGGTTTCAAATGTTGTGGTAACCCCTTAATGAAAAAGAAACAACTTTTCTGCATTAGTGATTACAGGGAGCATTTCCAATTTAACAACGAAACTTCAGCAAAGTCACAGCCTGGAGCAGCTAAGCAAGGCTGTGACACCCAGAGCACTGGTCTCACTTTTCCAGCATTGTTCACATTTTTGTAGTGACCACATGGGGAAATTACCAGACATAGCTCAAAGGAAAGGCTGGGGTTTAAGAGCTGCCTTATTAACACCTCCATCCTTTGCCTGACTGAAGTGCACATTTGGAGACATCTAATAAATACATCCTATGAGGTATTTCCTTAGAAGTGTCTGGTAGGGGAACAGGAACTTTGTTCCTGACTGTTGGACAAACCTATGAAAGACTCTTTGGCTTGGAGCTGGCTTGATTTTACTTCCTAGAGATTTAGACCGATGTGTCCCAATCTCAGGAGCCTAGGAAGCTCCTGCCTTGGGTACTCTACTCTCCTGGCTTAGTCCTTGTCTTAGGTTACATGTGAGCAAGTGCAGTAACTTGACTGCTTGAAGAGATGTTCATTATCTTGTCTGAAGTGAAGGCATTGTGCTGAAGGGAAGCATCCCCAAAATTAGTCAAATCAATCTATATATCTTCCTTCAGCTAAAGGAAAGGAAAGTTGGGGAAAGAGAAAAGGAAGCTAGTATCTTATTTGCTAGTTTGTCAAAAACCTGTTGGGACTTTCCTGGACTTTCTTTCAGAGAGCCATCCTTTCAGAGTTCCACAAAAAAATCCATTAAAACATGTGTAATGCTCTTCACAGAGGATGACTTTCACCCCAGGCCATGGATTCTGAAATCAATAAATCCTTGTTTAGTTTTTTTCTTTCTAAAGTACATTGTTTTGCCCAATAAAACAGAAAGCTCTATTTAATCATGTGAATAGGTTTTTTCTTCTTGTTCATACAATACTGTATTTTAGAATTGGCAGATTGTTAATGTTGCTTCTAAGCTGTTACTTTCTGCCATGTTGCTTTGTCTGAACCAGAGGGATTTGGGTATTGATGACTCCCTTTCAGCTGCCAAGCCACAGGAAGAATCTGACTTTCAGGAGGCAGGAACTGTTCAAGGCAGCTGGTGATGGCTGGGCAGTTTGGACAGAAGGTAATGTCACTTATGTCCCTCACACTCTCACTCAATGCTCCAATTTGTTACATTACAAATGCTCAAATGTACATTAAAAGGTCCAGCTACTAACAATCTATATTGGATGTTGGTTATTCAATATGGCCCTTCTACAAAATTATTTAACAGTTTGTAAGTCCTTTTCCAAAACAGTGTTCTAAACTAATTTATATTACAGACAGAATGTTAGCCTGAGACTGAGTGATCTTGATTTTCCTCTTTCCTGATATTTGTGGCTTTATTCTGGTACTGGCCCAGGAAAACACACCCAGGAGCACCTCTAAAGCACAGCTCATGGTGATTGTGTTACTAGCATTACTACTACGCACTGCTGGATCAGGATCAAATTGCTCAGCAGTCTGCAGAATTAATGCCCAAGTGAAAAGACAGTCAAACTCACTTTGTTTTCAGAGTCAGAGAAGCAAATTTTACTTGAGTTAAGGAAACAATTCCCAGTTTTATTGTATCCTTGTAGCAGATCAGAAGGTAGAGCAGGTGGCCAGCTTAAAGCCTGATTGTGGAAGAGAACACAGATCAATTAGTTCCCCATGAAAGGGAATATTATAGGGAAGGAATTAAGATGATCATATCTGTTTTTCATAATGAACAAAAAACTGGCAAACTCTTTTGCAATGCAAGAAATTAATTTACTTTCCTGTTAGTTAGGTCTCAGAAACCAAAAGGATAACTTGGCATTGGAAATCCCTCTAGCATTTTAGCTTGGGAATAGTCAGTATTCTTTCAACTTAATGAAAGCACAGTAAAAGATACAATGCAACACTGCAGAAATGTTGTTAATGTTGCATACATTCATATTATATTTCATCTATTGTCATGCTAGAGGCCCTTTGTAAATTAATTTGGCAGATAAATTTACGATGGCAATTTACCTTCCAGTTGTATAATTTATTCATGTCAGAAATAATTTATTATATTCTCCCTTAAACCAATCTTTTCTTTTTTTTTTTTTTCCTAGGGTACCACCTTAGTAAATAAAATCTATTGTTTACACTGAGCCGTGTGTGACTTCCCAGTGGTCAGTCAATAACCTCAAGGGGATAGTTTTGGTCACATTACTGGTCACTTATTTGTATAGATGATGGAGTGCCCCAGTCCCATCTGTACATATATTACTTTCTTTTGTCTTAGAGGCACCGTTGGAAAGATGAATTAGGTCCATCTGTAGGAAAGGATCAGCCTTAGGGGATTCAGGTAAATAAAATAAATGCCAAGGGGAAAAAGTGCTGAGGGGCATGTTTTGAAAATCAAGCTGTTTTTCATAACATTAACAGGAAAATTACATGCAGAAGGAGATTGAAAGAAAAGTAAAACTGTCATTTAGTCTGGGTTATTTCAGCATGACCTGATAAACATCATTACTGCTGTGGTAGGAAAAAGGATCTATGAAGTGGGCTAAAGTAAAGTCCATGGACAACATTCTCAGCTAATATAAATCAGTATAGCTTTCTGATCTTCAGTTTATATCAGTAGAGACTTGAGTCATGTCTGTCAGAGTGTTGTTATTTCTGTCCTTCTTTTGAGTGATCCGACATGCAGTAAACTGATCCTAATTCACATTCTGTCTTAATTTATTTTTTTATTATAACAGTGCTATATACCTTATGGGTCTTACACCACACCTCTGTTTTCCTTTCCTTCAAGCTTCTTTCCATATTTTCTTCCTTATCCTTCTCTCCCTTTCCTTCAAACAGTTCAGCATGCAAATGAATCTCACAACATTGAGCTAAGTGATAGGATCGCAGCTTGTGAAATAGAAACTCAGCTCTTACTGACTTTTATATCATTAGTTTGTGCATAATTAATTGGTGTAGCTAGTGCATAAACCATGTGAAATTTGTTGCCATTTAAGTGGTGTCTCACTCTGTTGCCTTATCAGCCTAAATGGGGATTTGTGTTCCACCATGCAATGGGATTACCATCCACAATGTTTTCATGAAACACCAAATGGAAAAACAAAAAGACCATTTTTCTCACTAAGCTTTGGCTGTCTTAATTGACTTAAATACTAGAGATGTTTTGCTTTTAAACTTTTGTTGGAGCGAAGTTAGGTTGCTTTTGAGTTTGGAGTTCAGCTCATGATGACTTTTAAATTAATTAGTAAAACCAGAGAAACATGAAGGCTTATATTTGATAAAAAGAGAAAAAACATGAATTATTTAAGAGAAAAGAGAAGCAGCATGCAGAAAGGATGCAAAAAGATGTGCAGTTCAAAGGGTAATAGGGAATGACCATTGGTGATCAGTTCAACTACCATTTATATTTGAAGAACTACAGGTTCTGTCTTCAGAGGAAGACTGGCTCTGGAAGTGCACATGCCTGTGTCCCACCTGTGCTGGCAGCAGTGGACCCTTGCTCTCAGAGAGGAGAAACTCCTTCTGGGGTTGATCTTTGAGGTCTAATTCTACGTAGTTGCTCAGTCTGTACTATGCAGTGCTGGAAGGAAACTGCCACTCTATATAAATGAGGTATGAATCTGTACACATTGCCAACAGAGAGGCAGTTAGACACTCTAGAGTGAACTGGGGTTTTATTTTAGAAGCTGTATTGTATATGTGGAACAGTACCTCACGGTCTTTAGGTAAGATTATAACATAAATACAAATGTAATTCAATACCTCTGTATTTAGGATAAATAGCTCAATGTGCTGCCATTACAGAGTAGAGCCTTTATTGACTAAAGGCACTTCTTCCTTCCAACCTGATGCACTTTCTAGATGAAATATTTTGAAGGCTCCCTCCTGGTCTTCATGGAATAGGTCAATGGCCACAGTCCAACCTGATGCACTTTCTAGATGAAATATTTTGAAGGCTCCCTCCTGGTCTTCATGGAATAGGTCAATGGCCACAGTCCAACCTGATGCACTTTCTAGATGAAATATTTTGAAGGCTCCCTCCTGGTCTTCATGGAATAGGTCAATGGCCACAGTCCAACACCTAGAACACACGTCCTACATCTTAGAAACAGTCTCTCAGGTGACATCTGCTGGAATAGTTCTTGTTTGTATCACTGGGGCAGCAAATGAAAGAACTTAAATGGTCCTTTAAAAAATAAATGATCCCTCCCTAAAATCTTCTGAGCCAGTTTCTTTTCTCAGGTAGAGCTAGGCATTCCCATCTGGTTTATGCTGCTCATACTCATTCTCATAGGTAGCTAAGAACTTCCACTGGGCTCCAGGTATACACATTCTGCAGGATTCTTGAAGCAAAGCTGGACCATGGTAGCATGTTTTCAGTTGTGCAGTTGGGAAGCTGAAACTGAGGGACTGAGCAGGGTTTTTCTTCAGTGTTTCATAGCAATGTACAGACTTGGTATGTGTTTGTTGGGCCTGCAGCCTTACGTTTGAAAGTCTTAAACCTAGTTGCAATAGGAAATTATTTGTGTGTCTGTCTTTTTTTTTCACAAGTGTTTTTCTTTCAGATGATTTGAAATCTTTAAACAAAGTTTTTTACATGGGGACTAATTTATTGTCATTTACTAAAACAACTGAAGAATGCTTCGTGCTCTGGTTTTTGTTTTTGGTTTGTGTTGTTCTGTTTCTCTTTTTAGAGAAACCCTGTTATTGAAAACAGATATTCCTCACTGAAATGTTCATTTCCTGGAAAAGAACCCAGATTTTTCATCAAAATATTTCAGTTAAAGAACGATGCCAGGTCTCCAGGGTGTTCTTCTGAAAAGGCAGAAACAAAAATCAGTAGAAAAAGAGTGACAAACAACAGACAAATACTTGGTTCTGCTCTGTGGTTCTTACTCAGGTGAAATTCTTCCTGGAATAAAAAAATGGGGCAAATTTCAGCATATATAGAATCCTGCCTAACATACTAAAGTAACTCCCAGATCTATTCATTTTCCAGAAGTAAACACATTTTATACACACCTCAAGTAACCTATGTGTTCATTTTACAGAGTCTAACAAGTAAAGAATGGTTGTGAATGTACCATGAAGTTGGCTCAGCAAAGGTTTTCCTATAATTAAAATACATCTGGCTCTGTTCTGAGTGGGAAATCACACAATGTTTTGGGTATTTTCTTACGCTCAACAGCAGCAGAAAAACTCCATATGCCTTAACCTGTCAAATTCTGTTCCACTTTATCATGTGAATAAATCAGCTGCAATAAGGAACTTTAATC
The DNA here is from genome assembly GCA_013400515.1 of Erpornis zantholeuca. NCBI lineage: Eukaryota > Metazoa > Chordata > Aves > Passeriformes > Timaliidae > Erpornis > Erpornis zantholeuca. Next base: position 365,841 of record VZTN01034720.1, on the reverse strand, counting down.
TAGCATTTTGACCTGAAACAGAGGGATTCAAAGCAAAGACAATGAAAATGGTCATGGACAGTATGTGATGCTCAGAGCAGCACTCAAATCTTTAGCACACTGGTGTTCATTTCAGTAAGTGTGAAGTAGCTTGCTGTGTTTCTCAATAAAAGCTTGTGACTGCCATGGGCACTGTTCTTTCTGATGCCAGTTCTGCACCTATATCCTCCTGCTGCCAACAGTGCCACAGAGCGCGGAGGGAATGCATGGCTGTGGCCAGGGAATGTCTACATCCTGTATCTTTGTCCTTCACCCTTCTCTAAGGGAAGACTCGGCTCAGGGGCACTGACAACTTCCTTAGAACAGTTCCCTATCCCAGAAAGGGCTGTGCTCCCGGGCACCCCTTAGACCTGCTGGCTGTCCCAGTGGGCAGTGTTGGGGGCACGTTGGCATCTGGGAGACCTGTGCGTGCGGGGAGCTCGGGTTGCTCCCCCTTAGCGGGCTGCTGTGCCTCGGCCCTGCCGTGGTGGGACCAACGCGGCGTTAGCCTGGAGAGACTTCGCCTGGGTGGATTGCCCTCTGCCTTCCCTCCCTGCCTCTGGAACTTTTCATCAAGTCCTCACTGTCCACCTCATTTGTGGGACAAGTGACAATCGGGCTCTCATTCTTGGGCAGCCCCAGGAGGCTATGGAGGCTGCAAAGCAGGCAGCAAGGAGTGATGGATAGGAGAGGGCAGGAAGGATGGATGGATGGATGGATGGATGGATGGATGGATGGATGGATGGATGGCCATGACTGCGAGGGGGCCGGCTGTCTGGCGGCGTGGTGCTGGCCCGGGGGAAGGGGTGGGGGGCCGGGTGGGTGTGCCCCGCTCTCCCTGCCGCTGCCGCCGCGGTCCGCCCCACTCACAAGGTGCCTGAGCCGGAGAGCGAGCAGCAGCGCCGCGTCCCCGCCGCCCTCCTCAGCGCCCGCATAGCCATGCCCAACTTCGCCGGCACTTGGAAGATGAGGAGCAGCGAGAATTTCGACGAGCTACTCAAGGCGCTGGGTGAGGCGCGGGGG
>VZTN01034720.1:331354-364696 GCA_013400515.1 Erpornis zantholeuca | reverse complement strand
GTGTCTCCCGGGAGGGCTCCGCCCGTCGGCCGCGGGCAGGAGAAGCTCCCGCCGGTCAGAAGCGCGGGATGGCTGAGAGCTCTAACCGGGGAGGGACGGCCGAGGCACGATCACCTGCGAGCGGCGGCGATCCTGCCCCGGGGAGCCGGGCTGCCGCTGGCCCGGCGTTCTGCCGCGGGGATCTCTGAGAGCCCGTGTGTGCCGGCCGTGCGGACCCTGCCGGAGCGCCGCAGCTCCCGAGCGCCGCAGCTGTGCCGTAGGGCTACGCGCGTTACCCCGGCCTCTCGCCCCGCTCCCCGATCTGCTTGATGCTGGGCGAGGTCAGCCCAGGGCGCGGCTGGTGACTTCAAGCTCTGTTTCCTCCCCGCTTCGCCCAGGTGTTAATGCTATGCTCAGGAAAGTGGCGGTGGCAGCTGCCTCCAAACCCCATGTGGAGATTCGCCAGGACGGGGACCAGTTCTACATCAAAACATCCACCACTGTCCGCACCACTGAGATCAACTTCAAAATCGGGGAGAGCTTTGAGGAGGAGACGGTGGATGGACGAAAGTGCAGGGTAGGAGGAGAGCTGGAGCATGTGCTTGTGTGTGTGTGTGTGTGTGTGTGTGTGTGTGTGTGTAGGTGTGTGTGACCAAGTTCTTTTTAGATCGGACAGACACATCTGCTGCTCATGTCCCCAGACAGTGGCATTGCTGCCCTCCACCCTCTTCTTGCCCGAAGCACTCTTGGGGGTTCTTGATGGTCACCACTTCTCTTGTCCCTCTTGGGGGATAAAACTAAAATCTGAAGGCAACAGGACATGACAGGTCCCAAAAGCAAAGTTCAAATACCTGGTTGCCAGCTTGGCAGGGTTTAGTTCTGCTCTTTTTGTTTCCCTCTCCCCTGAAGACCTCAGCTGCAGTGAAAACTCTCTCCAACCTCTGTCCCTGACAGAAACATGGGAAATGGTGGAGCAAGAGAGACCTCAAGAGTCGGTATTTAGTGCACAAATCTGACATAGCTTTTGTCTGAGATTGAATCAGATGGGTTCTCAAGCAGGACCACACACTGCTGGCAGTTTGGGGCTGAAATCCTCTTTCTCACCCTTGCAAGTGCATGTGTCCAGTACACTGATCAGATAGCTCTTTAACAGTGTAAGGCAGGCTTTCATCTGGTATTATATCAGCCACAGTTACACCATCTCCTTGAGCAGGAGTGCATTAGAGGGCATTCACTGGAGTGTTTTTGGCTTGATTCTGTGTGTGAGACCCTGCTCCTCTACCTTTGTACCCTGCTCCTACCTACTTCTGTGGCCATGGAGGGGGATGTAGGTCATCAGCCTCTGACACCAGGTTCTTGCTGGTGTAGATATTGTTGGTGAGGGAACTGGGGCTGTGGTCATAGCTACCTTTTTCAAAAGCATTTTCAAAGGCGTGGATTAGTTATACTTTCTTTGGGCACTTTACTCTCACACTTATAAAAAAAGTATATATGAGTATATATAAAACTCATATTAAAGAAGTACAAATAACAAGTATTAGAATGTAGTCTCAAATGAGGATCCAGTTTTAAAAGTATCCAATGCTGTTGAAATAATCTACTTTCCAAAATATGATCTCTCCTAATTCTTGGGTTAGCTTTTGGGACCGTTTGTATCACTAAAAATTCAGAACTTTCTGTCTTCAGTGCAATTGCTGTCAACATAAATTGATGAAAAAGGAAGCAGATTCTGGGAGTCAGTGAATATTTAGAACATCCACTTGCTCTCTAGGATGAGTTATCATATATTTAACAGTTTGTTCAGGAAATGTTGCTGGCTTTGTTAATTTATCTCGTTCAGCATAAGTAGTATTGTGTAGTGTCTTCATACATAATGCATATACAATAAATGTGACCCGCTTTCCAGAGAAGGATTTATTGCTGCAGATGGAAAAACAATAATTATGGCTGTAAGCTATGAAAGTTGGAAAAACCTAAAAAGAAATGGGTTTTGTGAAGTAGTAAATTTTTTCCATGTGTTGTGAAATTATTTATAGTCCACTCTGAGGAATAAGTTGTACTGCTGTGTGTATATAACCAAGATGTGGCCACAGAGCAGAAACTGACAGATAATAAAATAATACTCCAGAATGTAATTTGCAGTATCTGGCAAAACTGCTGACTGGTGATAGATTTTGATATACTTTATGGGGCGGAGGGTTTTGTACTGCCAACTAACTTGATCCATTGTTCATGCAGACAAAGAGGCAATCAGATGTAGTTGTACTTCAAGACACAGCTTCCATACCTGCCATTTGAGATGGCTTGTTGGCTTATAAAATCTATTGTTTTGAAAAATATTTTAAAAGTAAACAGCAAATTTAAAATCAAAGTAAAAGGTTTTTTTCCCTTGGAAAGTCTGGGAAGTGTTAATTTGAATTTAGGCATATGTATATGTATATGTATATGTATATGTATATGATCACAGACTAATAAATGTCTCCCCCGTGTAGTTATAAAGTGATTACTTGAACATTCATCACAGGGCATCCTTCTGCACAGCTGTTCCATTGCACTGTGGAGTAATAGCTCAGTGCTAGAGTGAAAAGCAACAGAGACAGGGCTTGCGTGTTTGTAAAAGTTAAACAAAATCCTGTAGTTTTGGGTTCTTTTATTTTTCAGTGGTTTCATAGCCATTATTCACAAGCTTTGAAAAATGTCCAAGGGTATTTCAATCTCCAGACTCACAGCCTTAAAAAAGTAATGTCACAAACACTTGAATTCTGACAATATTTCTTTAATTTATCTGTGATTTATTCTAGTTTGTTACTTCAATATGTTTAATACACAGTTAACTTGGCATGGTGCCATAGAGCAACAAAGATTGTAAGTGACAAATACTGCATTATTTATGACCACAACATGATATATAGAATTGTTTGTGCTTTTACTCTAAGGGGACTTTGTAGTGATAAATAACATGTCAAATCAAATCATGTGTGTACAAAGATGCTTGGGAATGTAAGCACTACATTAGCATGTTCCTAAATTACACTCTTCAACATCAAGCATTTGATGGAGACTGAGTGGCTTCACACTGAAAAGACATATTTGCAATTACTTTGTTATTAATATATACCTCTTTCCAAAATGCCCCATCACACCTTAATTTTTATTTCACCACTTTCCACTGATGACTTTTTTTCCTTTGCCTTTATCTATCTCTGTGTTGCTCCTTTAGTGGAGCAATTATTCTCACTACTGCTCATTGTTCTCTCTGTCTCGTGCTGCTGGGGAATATAATTAATGTGTTTCCTAATGGTTTTCTTGCCTGCAGAGTTTGGCCACTTGGGAGAATGAAAACAAGATCTATTGCAAACAAACTCTTATTGAGGGAGATGGTCCCAAAACATACTGGACTCGAGAATTAGCTAATGATGAGCTGATTTTGGTAAGAACTTTGAACCCACTCAATACATGCACCATATTAACAGGTTTCTTTGTTACCATGTAGCATGAGTTACTACTTTTCCTTATTTAAATACATCTGGAAGACTACCATTTTCATAATTCTGTACCTTATATTTAATACATTGCTTTTTTCCCATTCTTCTTATTTTTTAAGAACAAATGGAGATATATGCATGTTCTGACTTGCATTTGATTGTTAAAACTTTTGCCATACATATACTGGTAGAATAAACACAAGTGGGTCACTTCTGCTCTGTTAATTCACATCACCAAAGAATTTGCTTGATTTATTGCAGATTTTCTCTGGTGAAAATGAGATTAAGGCGTCTCATTTCTGGAGAATCTTCTTTTTTAGGCATGTGCATAATGTTGCTTCTTATCCACGGTCACATAGGATATAGCAGGAAAGAGATGCATGTTATTAGCATACTTTAATCTGTCCTGTTTTGAAAAATATGTAATTTGCTCCCCTATCTCTGCCACCTTCCCCAATTCCCTGATCACCTCCAAGTCAGATTCAGAATTGCCTTCATAAGTTTCTTAGAAATACAGAGATTTGCACATTTGCTCTCAGCCAACATCCCCCCAGTGGTGTGTGACCTTCCATCTGGCAGCAGGGTAACTGTGGGCATTCTGAGCAGCACCTCTGTGACTTCCTCGCCATGCCCACCATCAATCATGCATGCCTTATTTATTTAGATTATACTTACTTCTGTTAGAGTTCTCTTCACTGAGTCTTTCCTCAGTAGTCACTCCACATTAATTTACCAGCATCCAGACCTGAGTAAAGACACAGTAGCACAGTTCAACTCGAGTTCAGAATAATTTTATTGCACATGTTCTTACTAGTGAATTGTGGATAAACAGTTGATTAGACTGTTATGCCTCATCAGTTTGGACATGGAAGACAGGCTCCTGGAGTGGTGGGTAAGAAAGCATCAAAGCAGGGAGGTTTTATTTTGAACTATCACGCTAACTAAACCTCTGTGCTTTAAAAAACAGCCTCTCCAGTGTTTCTCTGAAGCAGATGAAGTTCTGTTTTTAAGATTGCATCTGAAACAAAAACAGGACCCAAACCTAGCCAAGTATAAACAAAAAGCTTTTAAGGTGTTAATGTTATTCCAGACATCTTGGAACTGTTCACCCACCCCTTATGAGGACATGTATGCTGTTAGTGAAATCACACTGGTCTCTAATGAATAAATTCTCCACTGCTGCATAATTTCTTTTGATTCAACCACTGGAATTCTTTATATTATCACAAAACTTTAGGAGGCAAAGTGCTTTGATTTCTGCTTTGCATCTTTATATGTAATGCAGTGGACAAAATGTATTCTCAACTATAACCTTTCCAGCTTTCTAACAATACATTTCTGTAGTTTATTATTTAAGCAACGAGCTAATGAGGCAGCTGTTAAATAAAGTGCACTGCTCTGAGCAAAGCAAGAAAGGCGCTCATAATACAATTGCCTCCTGCAAGCAGCAATGTGAACTTACCCTGCTGGGGGAGAATAATGAAGCTGGATAAGAAACCAGAGTGATTCAAAGATTTAAAGCCATCTAACCTTTTTTCTTGTTTAATACAGTCTGTTGAACTTTTCTGGATTAATTATTTTTCCAATTAGGATATAAATTGGAACAACTTGCTTCTAATTAAAATATTTCTATTTGTAGGAAGTCAGAACTTTTGATAAGTTGTTTTACTTGTTAATTTCCTTGCCATAAAATGCACATGTTACTTTTAATCTGTGTATGTGTAGATTCAACTTCCAGTCATTATATGTTCTGTATAAAAGAACCCAAATAATATGCCTAAAATTTGTTACTGCAAATACTTCTCTTAACACCACTGATCAAGCCACCTCTTAGAAGAACTTTCTGGTTGTTAAGCTAAACCACTGGAAGACCTTGAACCTTTCAATGTAAAGAAAGCTTTCATTGAATCATTATTTGAGTTCTTTTTTAACCCTGTCCAATTTATCAATTTCCCTCCTAAACTATGAAAACCAGCATGGCATGTACTGTTTTGCTAGCAATCTAGCACCTGATGTTATGGTGATTTCATCTCCCTACTCTTTTCTCAAATGATCCTCAAATGATATGCAAAGGCTTTGTTAAGTCTTTTCTGGTTTCCATTTCCCCACACTGATCCCCTTCCTGTCTCTGGCAAGCTGGAATTACGTTCATTGGTTGCAATGTGTGATTTTACTGTGGTCATTATGAAAATATGGCATTGGTTTCCAAGTGATCCATTGGGATCATTCTCTCAGGGTTTTTACTATTCAATATGATACACAGTTTCATTCTCCTACCTCTTTTTTTGAGCATAGTGGCCTCTTTTGCTTTATTAAGTATTATGACAATAATTGGTCCTCAGGACAAGTATTTTCAAGCCCTCATGACATTTGATGGGACTGAATGTACAGATCTTTTAAATACATGGGTTCATTCAAGATCTGACAGCTGAAAGCTCAGCAATGAGGTGTTTCTGGGGGTAATGATGGTGTGAGATCTCTGGTCCTTTGCAGAAGCTAAAAAGGCCAAAATTAACCCTTCTGGGAGGCAACAAAAGGTTCTACTGTTTGGAGAGAGACAGAAGAGGATAAGCTACATTTTCTTGTCTTTGGTCCCTAATTTTAAAGCCCTGGAACATTCCTTCAGACAATTGGTCTTTAGAAGCAAAACTATTTGAAGGGATTGGCTGAGGTGTGTTCAGCAGCTATAAAAGGGAACCAGGTAGGAGTAAGAGCTCTTACTGAGAAGACTCATTTAATCTCTCGACTCTCCACTGTGTTTGAGTTTTTCATCACTCCAGTGAACAAAGATTCAACTTAGATTATTTTATTTTATGCTTGGAAAATTTCCTTGGATCTGAGTCTGCAAACCCCCACTTATATCTTACTTCTTCAAAACCAAGATCGCAATGAGAAGAGATCCTTGTGTTCTCCTTTCTTTCTTCTTCCATGCTCAGAGCTGTCTTAGGGATCTTTAGGACCTGAAATTCATTCTCATTCAGTTTTGCTGCCCATATTGCTTCAGCTATTTAACAATTCCCATCTTCAAACTTCTCAAATCTCCCTACTTACCTAAGAAATGTTTTCTGTTCCTTTACTCTCTCTGATGTGCTTCAGTAAGGCTCTGCCTCTGTTTCTCTATCCAAATAAATCTTTCAAGAAGTCTTGAGACTCCTTATTTGCTATTACAAGCATGAAAAGAAGAAATCAAGAAAAGTCACACCCTGTTTGAAAAAAGTTGCTAGAAAGAATCTAAATTGTGTTAGACTGAGGCATGAATTGAAGAAATGCTTGGGGTAACAGGCAGGGGGTAAGGAATTAGTTTTACTCTGTTAGTATTGGCTGCATAAATGTTGGAGCTTTGCCACATAATTTTGATCTAATATGCTGCATTACTTAGGGGATCCATTTGTTTATGATATTTTCCTAGTGTAAGGATATATTTTTCTCTCCAACATAGCATATTAAATAAAATGCATTTATTTTCCCATATAATTAAAAAAAAATATCAGTGTTTAATTGCCATGACTACCACAGAGCTAAAATAGAAACCACATTATTGTATAATTATCAATCTTTCTTGCATCCTGGCAGAAGAATTCCTTATGTTCTTCAAAGATATTTCCTTGGAGTATAATGATGGTCTTCCATGTCACATCATGTCCTCTGGTACACAGATGCTGAGAACACACTATTTAGTTAGCAAAGGTTTTCTTTACCTTCAGTTGCCTTCAGTTCTCCTCAGCTCCTCACAGCATGGAGAATGAAATTGCTCTTATTAGTAGATAAATATTTGGCTCATAGCATGACAGATATAAGTCTAAAGTCCTGTTACAAGGAAGGGAAGGAGGATCACATTCTGCTTTGTAAAAAAGAAGGTCTGAAAACTAGGACTTTGATCTAAAACTAGAACATTGCAACTTCTTTTATCAGAGCTGTTTATTCTAACCTCATCTGATGCACTTGCTGGGATTTCACCCCTTCATTTTTAGAATTACTGAACAATATAGATAAAAATTGCATGGAATATGCAAGCAAGGGAAGATGGAAAGGGTAGTTCCACAAAAGTTCCACCAAAGTCCACATTTATTTGTCTTGACTGTATCTTTATATTGTTCTTTAGAATTGCAATGCATACAGAGAGTCAGAATATCTGTACTTCAACTCTACATTCCTAAACTGTACTTGGGCTAGCATTTGAGCAATCAAGATTAGAATATAACACAATAATATGTATTTCCTTTACTTGTCTGAAAATTATGACCTGGAATTAAGTGCCTTTTCTTCCCTTTATTATACTCATAATGTTTTTGTTGTCGCTGTGTGTTTTTGTCAGGGACATTAATGAGCTATCAATCACCCATATACGTCAGAAGAACAAAAGGTCTCTTTGCAAAGTTAAAGGATGATGCTTACAAATATTGGCTATTCAAATGAGACACATTTTTATTCAAACTTTGGGTGCACTGCTGCTTTCACAGCTGCTCATGCCTCTATAGATGTAAGTTTAATCTGTAACACACAAACATTTTGATGTGGATGATTACTTAAGAGGGGCTTTAAAAACAGCCTCTGACCACATTTTACACAGTTCATGTATCACACAGGGGTTCTCAGAATCAATTGTAGCAAGGGTCAAAGATCAGAACATTGGTGGGGGTTCAAGCATGGTTTCCATTCTACATTCCCTCCTTAGAAAAATCATGCTGTAGTTGATTAAAACTGGTGAACTGTGGAGCCTAGATGAGTGAGTGAACATTTCTTAAATGACTTTGCTGACTTTTAAAATTAAACATAGTAGGTGTGAAGGGTCAATGCAGATTTGGAAAGAGATTTTGCAGTGGAATGCTAAAAAGTGTGATGTGCCTAAGCCTTGTATAAAGCAGTGTTAAACTACCTAAGTGTTTAACTTTTCTATAACTTTTGTAGAGTGGTCTTATATTAAATCACTTATCAAAAGGAGGGTCTACTCATATTAAGTTCAGAATGAGGGAGTAGCTGCTGTCCTCATTAGAGCAGCCTTGATAGAAGTTCAGGAGCCTGTAATAATGCATGTGTGTGTGCTGCATGGGCCTAATGCTTTAATTTACTCTTTGCCATGAGCAGATTTACAAGGGGGCTTAGGGATCTACAGCCCCTGCTCACTACTACAGCCTAGTCTGGATCACATACCAAAGAAAGAAAGAAGCCAAATCCATTTGCATTTTGGCTGCACCCAATCCTGAATGTAGTCTTTTGTAATATCACTTGTAGCTTAGATGTCCTCTGTGCACTGGCTGTCAGCTATAACAGGGAGATGCCATTGGCTCAGATCTCTGTCATTCATTTGCTGCATGACTTTGAGGAAACTGTGTAATACAGCAGTGCTCAAACACAAATACCAACATTTAGGCTTCTTGAGAAATAATCTGATTTGCATGGTCGTGTATCCTGAGGAAAGTAAGGTTGTATATTGGGTTATTTGCTATTAATATCCAAGTTTGAAAGAGGGGCTGCACGTTCAGTGACTATGGCCTCATAAGGATCAACCTCTTTCCTAAAATATTATGGGAGTTGAGGAGAATGGAAATAGGCAACATGCCTTTGTTGTTAAGATTTATAGCTTTATTCTAGATAACATGGAAGTTTGCACATAGACAAAGACTTTTCTGAGGATTCATTTAAGTAATACCTTCTTTTCTCCATCGGTTTGCTGATGGATTCTGTCTTCCTTTTGTAAGTTGCCTCTGCATTTTGATCAGTCATGAGCAGATAAAGGGATTTTTGCATACATTGGAAGAAGTGATCTTTCCCAGGTGATTGTTTTAATGACACTCGTCCTAATTATACTGTGTGCTCCAGCTCCACTTGCCACAAAGGCGCCTCAGCAAATGTTTATAAAGAAGGCCTTCAAAAAGCAGATTTGCTTCTACAGAAATATATTACTGCCCTGTAATTCTCTTTTAATCTCTCATGATGTCAGTGGTCATCAGATTTTGAGTGAACTGAGAGAGGTCAATTTATTGGATTATCCCCCTGCACAGGGCTTTGTTTGCAGTGTGCTTTTGGACTCTTAGCTACAGATTATGACAAGCTAAGTGAAAAAACAATTCTGTAATTTTCAGTCATTGCACATTTAAAATCCTATTTTAGATTTAGATAACCGCCTTGCCTTGTAGCATTTTATGAGATAAGTGGAACCTTTCCAAGCTGATGAGAAGGTGGTGTTTGAAAATCCTGCATCTTCTCCTTACATCTGAATTACAGTTTGGTAGCACGGCACTTTTTTTTAGTTGCTCTGATGGAACTTCACCACCAAATAGCCAGGATTGCTCACTGTCTGTCTTTTCATTTGGAAGTTCTACTGCTTTGGGTCATGGAAATGTTAAAAGTCTGCTTATNTTTATCCTACCACTGAATACAAGGATTTAAGTGTGAAGGAGAGAGGAATCAGCCCTTTAATTTGGATCCTCCCCTGACCTTGGGCCCAGCTGTACATGAGACATTTCTGTGAGTTACCACAAGAAAAAGAATGCAGCAAGTTTGAACATGTTCTTTTTTGCTTTCTTTAGCAACACTGAGTGGAGTTTTATCAACAATTATAGTAAGTTGCAATAAGATAGGGAAATACCTTTTGTGTAAGTCCACACTTAAACCTGTACATAGCTGTGACAATAAAGCTCTTTATTTATGTGCTTCAATTACATTGTTAATCATCTGAATGTATATAAGGTCTGAAATCTAAGTGCAAAAAAATGCAGCTTATTCCTGAAACAGGTCAGAGACCACATAATCTAAGCTGGGTCTTCAAGGCAAGGATGTCTTGGTGGTTTGAGAAGTGCCCAGTGGTTACATGATGCTCCAGAATAATTGTAATTGTGCTTTGCATGATTTCTATCTCTTTACAATCTAGATTTACAGACATTATTGTGTTAAATTATAGTGGTTTTCCAGATTGTGAGATTGGTGTGTTGCAGATTCCTTATGCGTGGCAACTGATTTTTTTTTAATTTGGGTGCCCTGACTATGTCCATGTTTTCTGCACTTGATATTCATCTAGAGTAACTTGAATGCAGTCTTTTGCCTGAAATTCTCAAAAGTCCAGAAGTCTAGCTGGAGCTGGATGTTGGAAGTACAAAATGAGGAGCCCAGGACCTGTGTCACAAGCATGCTGAGCTGTGACTCTCTTGAGGGTACAACAGTCAGTCTGTGGTGCTGGTACTCACCCATACTACTGAGCTTTCCCAGAAAGTCCTATGTCTTTTTTCTTCCTCCACAAATTTTTATTTTTATTTCCACACTCCCACCTGTGAATCTTTCAAGGAAGGTGCCAGTCAGACTACAGTGATGCCTTAGGAGCAAGCTCTGCCCAGGAGCACAGTCTTAGAACTGGACACAGCAGTTTTAGACACTCAGATCTACAGTGGCTCCCTTGCAGTATGAATGACATCTATTTCAATCTACTCTTCCCTGCAGTGTTCCTTCTCAATACAACTGCTGATCTGTTCTGAGAATAACTGCTGCTGCACAGCTTTAGGGAAAGGACTTTCTCTCTCAACTTGCCTGAAAGAACAGACATAAATTTATCAGGGAGGTTACATGAGTTTTGGCAAACGGCTGCTGCAGTCTTTCTCATTAGAATTGGCTGATGTGGCACCCACTCACATCACAAGATGTGGCTGCATGGCTGTTGAGCTCCAACTGTCAGACTGGGGCTGTGCCAGCTTTGGAAGAACACTGCACAGGGACTGTTTTACTACTGTTTATGATTCATGTTGAAGTAGCAGCAGGGGACCCAAACCTCACTGTGCTTAGCAATGCCCGAATGTGAAAGACAATCACTGTCACAGGGACCTTACAGTCTCCACAGACAACCTCAAGCCCTGGATAGTCTTGACTCTTTCTTCCTTTCTCTGGCAAAGCTCCAGCTGAAATAATTTTGCCTTTGTGGATACTTTGGAAATGTTGAAGGAAGCCATAATAAGGGTATTTGCAGCTGGTGCTGTGGACAGTAGAGAACTACCCACATCCTTTAATGTTCATTTTGAGATGTATTTATGTATAAGCTAAAAATGTATATTAAGCATTGATATGATACCAATATGCATAAAAACAAAGTCTATATCTCCAAAATACTAACAGACTTGTCTCCCCAACAAAGTGAACAAAATATAAGCCAGAGTCAGCTTTAAAGCCAAGTCCTTTCAAAGTGTCAGCCAAAACAGGTGTAGAAAGCATTAAAACAAATAGCCCAGCTGAATTTTCATAACGCACTGGGGTAGTTCTTAATGTGTGCTTTTCTGTGAGACCTTGGCAGTGACCACAACCAGACATTCCACCTCAGAGCTTGTTAGTGCTGAGCTCAAAACCGTCTGTCGGGGTAGCTGAACATGAAGTTTTTTGCAGTCTCTATTTCCTCACTCTTGCCCCCATTGTTTCCTTCATGTTTAATTGCTTAAATTTTAGCCTGCCAGGCCTGAAATTACATACAAACACGTTGGTATTCAGATGTCTTTCTCAGACAGCTGCCACAATCACTGTCCTGCCTACATGTCCTGCTAATCTGTACGGCATTACAGATCCTTATCATCATTAACAAACTCACTGGTTAAGGCCACAGTGCCCTGAAAGAAGGTTGTCATTGACACTGCCTGCAGTCCAGCCTAGAAGAGAGAGTTTGGTACACCAGCATGGGGTGTCAGCAGCTTGCAGCAGCATTTTGTTTACAGGTGTACATTCTCCTGGTCTTCATCTTTCCTTCACTAACTTCATTTGCCTGCTTGCATTTATATCTGCAAATATCAAAGAATACCTTTGGAATATGGCATCTGAATTCCACCCTCAGCATTTTAGTTCAAAGTGCCGCAACTGTTTCTAAATATAACAACAGTACATTCCAAATTCACTTTCTTTTCTCATGTTTATTTATCAATTCATGCCAAGAAACTACAGAAAAAGAGAATTTATGCATCATTTATCATTCTGACAAAATCCATCCTGCCTTGAAAAACAGGTCATTTTCGTTGCATTCCTCTTTCTAAATGTCTTCTTTCTTTACTCTCATCTGTCAAAAGACATAAGAAAAAGTATTTCTGCTGTAGAACTAATTACATTAGTAAAAATAACACTTTGAAATGGTCTTAAATGTTCGCTGGTTCTACCTCTTCTGATTGATTTTTATTTCTTTTCCAGACCTTTGGTGCTGATGATGTTGTGTGCACAAGAATTTATGTAAGAGAGTAAAAACATCGATTTACTTGTCATCTGGGATGAAGTGGAGAACTGTGAAAACCCCCAGTATAACGAGTATCTGTGTGTGCTGTTACTAATGCGGTGTTGTATGTGACCGTGTGTGTTATATCTGAACCCAGATCCTCTGTTAAGTGTATTTTGCTTTCAGTTTTCATTTCAGACACTATTCCTTCTCACTTTTATGCCATCAATTTTCATGTCTGCTTTGTATTTTGTAGTTGTCACTTGCTATGGTTTCCTCAGTTATTAAACTTACTGGGCATAACTCACAGCCGTTTGGGGGTGTTTATAAATGAAAACCCAGCAGTGCTTTGGTTAGGACTGAAACACATTTTACTCTCTGCTGAAGTCAGTGTGGAGTTTCCTTGCCTTTGGCAGGTCCTGTGCTGTCAGGGAACACCTCCTAGGGCAACACAAAGGGATGGAGAGCAAGTGGATGGCAAGGCCTTTCAGAGAGCTGCTCTCGAACCCAGAGCTCTGCTTCTTTCCTTCTTTCTGTCCTCTCTCCTTCTTTCTCCTCTCTCTTGTCCTCTCTTCCTCCCTGTTGAGGAAAAATTCATGTATCCTGTGATTGCTGGGACTGTGATTCAACTGAACCAGACAAGACAAGGCGAGATCTTTCCCCTCTTTCCTGCTGCGTCTCTGAAGAATGCCCAAACTTCCCTGTTGAGACACACATTATCCAAGTACAAAACCCAGCTGTATCTACAGGACAAATAACATTGTGATCATGACTAATACTTTTTGTCATCACACCCAAGCACCTCAGGCATGATCAGAGAGCCAGAAGAATCTGACGGACTTTACTTGTTTTGGCCATAAAAAAATAAAGCTGAGGAATGCTGCTTTTCTCCTACCTTCTTACCTGTGACAAAGAGGCTTCACTCCCCCTCCATGTTACAACTCTCACTTTTTGGTGAGAGATTCAACCTTTCATTCTTGGAGCAACTAAATGTTTCATAAACCAGGGCCATAGTTTGAGAATGAAATAAACACCAAATTTACTGTATTTATTCTGGCTCAGAGTTCTGGCCCCAGCACTATCAAGTATTAGATTCAAGCTGAACAGATATTCCACTAATGAACCAGATAGTCTTCAGTTCTTCAGCCTTGGAAGTATCTGGACATTGAGAGTAGAAACACTACTTATTTCAGTGTAATATATAAGCTTATCTGACCAAATTTAATCTTTGCAAGAATAATTTTTCTGCTTCAAGTCACACAAAAAATATTTTTAGAGGTTCAGTGTTAGAAGAATATATACCCTGTTCACTGGATTGTGCTCACTATTCAGAACAGGAAAATAGGACCAAAACTTACTCATCTTGGGGCATCCACGATAAATTACTCTATCTCTTCATCCCTCACATAGCTATGCAGAGAAATCCCCTTTGATAGGATTGTCAAACTGCCATGAAGAAATCAGCCAGCTGTTCTATTTATTGCAGTGTGGCTACAGAAGCACAAGAGGAGAGAAACATGCAATGTTTTCCGTCTCCTCTGCTCTGACAGGTCATGCTGGCTTTCTCTGCCATCAGCACTCAAGATACCATATTGCAGCTGAAAAGAGGGTTCTTTTATTCCACAATCTAACCTTAAACCAAATCCTCTTTCCAAGACCTTGGTTCTGTTTGTATCAATTAAACACAGTGCATGCTAGCCCACATTGAGGCAGGGGCTGAAATTAGTTCATTGTGGTTTGGATACAGCTGAAGCTACCCCCCAGTAAGAATGAAACCATGAGGGGGGATGACAGGGATCTATCTTTATTTTCTGTCTTCTTTTAAGATTCAAATTAAAATAGTTGGGTGTTTTGTTATAAACAAGTTCCACTTCAGGAGTATCTGGGTCTGCTTTTGCAATCCGCTGTGCAATCTGCTTGTGCAATCCGCTCCACACAGAAGTGCCAGGCTTTGAGCTACCTCAAAGCTGCTCGGGGATGCAGACAGAACTGCCTTGCCACATCAAGGCTGAGCAGTAAATAGCACTGAATTGCAGGATATGTTGGCACAAGTCACATTCCAGAGCACCAGGAGCCCACCAACCCCACAAAGACTTTGCCTCCACCTCCAAGGTGTGTGGTGGATGTGGGGGCTGGTACAAGCTGAGGAAGCAAGCAGTAGAGACAAAGCCAGAGAGTAGCAGGGCTGTTTTGCCATTCCAAGAAAATATGCCACTCTTAGAGATTACCTTTTCCACCCATGTCTAAAACAGCCCTGAAACACAGTTTGTGAGGGTTCAGCAAGGTATTGGTGTGAACCTCACACTGTCTAAAGAGAGTGAGTGCATTTAATGGAAGCAGCAATTTCTGTGTTTCATTTCTAGGATGGCTCAAGCTAAGCTGTTGTGCTGCTCAAGTGAATATCCTTCAGAAAACTTTCCCATCAACTGGAAAATACCAAGTCAGGTTTCCATCCAGTTGGCAACTACTATCCAAGTAGTAAAGTATGAGCTATGTAACGAGCTTGTAGGAGTTATGATTAAAAACAGGCTCTGGAGATATGAGCTACCCTGAATAACCAGGGACTTTCTTCTTCCAGGCTTGAAGCTGTTCCCCTAAGCTTCGTTTGCAGTCTGGCATGACAGAAGTTCCTTTCTTTAATAATTTCAGTGTGGAAGCTTCACGACTTGATTGACTTTTGTGAAGTTACAATAAAGTTACTGGTGCATGGGTAAATTCCTATGAACAGAGACTAGAGCTGGTCCAGGGTGTTAGTTTTATGGCTCATTGTTGAAAGTGCAAAGGCCAAACTGCATTTTGTGAGTCCTCTTGGATTTAAAAGCCCTCAAACCTAGGCCCTCGAGGATTTGGAGTGAATTTGCTGGCCCAAAGCCTTGCAGTTGTCTCCTGCCTTCTTTTTAATTGCTGAGATTAAGCTCCTTTGGGAACATGGAAGTTGAATAATGCCATGGCAGCCAACAGGACAGTTTTATCCACTTTTTGTGTAAAAAGTCATGAATTTGCACCCCCACCTCCTCCAGATGAGGTGGTGGAAGCAGAGTAGAGTTACTGTAGCTTGCATCCACAAAAATTAAGTCTCATGGTGTCTGAGGGTTAAATCATTGCTTAGTAGAATAGGGTCCTGAAAGCTTCAGGTTGTTGCTCTCTGCTCAGGGGAGGGAGGGACTATTCTAGGCAAAGGTGCCAGGACAGTGGAGCACCATAGGGTTACATAAGTGGTTTGTTGATTATTTGATAGCATGTGGATGTCTGAAAAGGGCCCCAGGAATTTCACAGATATTGTCTTCCAGATTCAAGTCAAAGAAATGCTGTCTGGGACTCTGGGTAATCAGCCAGGGACAGAACCCAGCTCACAGTTACATGTATCAGTGAGCAAGCAGAAACTTCCCCTCCTGCTGCTGATGCTTTGTCACTTGGGCTGGAAACCCTCTGTGGTTCCAAGCACTGACTGGTGACAAACATGGCCCACCTCTGTCTGGGTGGCTGCTGATTGACCACTGTATGCATAAGCATCCCCCCCGAGCTGGGATCTTGCACATCCCTGTGCCCTACAAGCCAGACTCCTGAGCTCTGCAGTGCTCAGTGCTCGTGTCCAAAGGACTTTCCGACCATATAAATGAATGCATGAGGGAACCTTCCTTGTGAGTTTATTACATGCTACTGTTTATGCTTGAGAGCATTTCTCCACACAAAGGCAGCAGAATACAGCCAGCTAAGAGGGTGGGAAGTCTTACTCCTTGAAGTATAAAGGCTCTGTCTTGCTGTTGCCTGAACAGTCCTTGAATGGATACAGTACAAGTAAGTATTCAGTATTATACCTAAACATAACTTTCTACAGCTACTTTAGCTATCCTGTGTATCCAAGAAATCTGCACAAAGCTGGATCTTCAGGAGAGCTGTGCCTTTTTTTGGAAAGGCAGCAGCAAACCAGGGACAAACCTGAGGGCATCACAACTGAGGTGGCTGTGACTGGGCAAGCAAGTGCCAGCCTCTGTGCCTGCAGGCTTGGGGCTGAGCACTGCAGAGGCCATGCTGATAATCAACTGCTCCAGCAAGACAAAGAAAGGGTTATACAGATATCTGCAGCAACCTGGCACTCGGGTAACATTTCACAACAAAACTTGCCCACAGGAGTGGAACACTAGGATCCGGCAACCATGTTTTCTGCCCTAAGGCAAGAAGAGTTCATTTTAGGATTTTCCTTTGATTTTCCATACTTTATTCTTAAGCTGCTTTCATAAAACATTTATTGGTTTATTTTTCAGGAAAAATAAACATCCTAACTAGTAAACAGATCAGACAGTGAAGTTGGATTCAAAATAATCCACTGTGGGAAACTCAAAATATGAAAAAATTCTCAGCTAGAAAAGCGATACTGCATTGAACAGTTCAGTTCACATATATCTGCCCCACTATCTCTTTTTGTGTTCATCAGAGCTGTCCCTTTGCATGCTGTATGCTCTGCAGACCTAGTGCTGCTTTAGCTCAACTGATCACTTCTTGTACACTGAGTGCAAAGAGAACTATTTCTGCTGACGGGAAGCCCCAAATCCCACATGGATGCAGAATCCAGAGTCTCTGAATCTTTTTAAAATGCATGGTTTCTAAGCACTACCATGTCAGAAGTGGAACAACCTGATGCTCCACTGACATGATCTATGGCAGGCACACAGTTCTTTTGCTATGTTCTCAGAACAAAGAGGAACATGGCAGCTAAACTCTTTTACAAGCTTCAGTAAGCTTGCTGTTAGAATTTGCTATATGGTCACCTACTGCAACGAGAGAAGAAGGTGGTGAGGCTTGAAATAGTTTCTGCAGCAGACAATACCACAGCCTTCTACCAGACACTGCTCTCTCCTGCACAAACCAGCTGCTCACAAGGAGAGGCAGTTCAGCTGCTCAAGCAGAAAGGATGTGACAGCCTAGGTGACTGTCTGAACTACAGATTTCTTAAAAGCCCTGCAGATATGTATCTCAACGTTAATCTTCACAGGATGTTTGTGTGGAGCTGGGGGACTGATTTCATCATAAGTCTGATGAGCTCACAGAAGGTTTTCAAAGGGCTGAAGCTTTTGTGTCTGAGTAGCTGCTGCTGCTGGGAGATAAAGGTGCAATTGGAGTTGGAGTGATCTTACAGAACTGCAGATAGGAACAGCTGTAGTGGGTCGGTGTAAAGGTCTGCTCTCCTCCAGAATCCAGTGCCTAAGACTCTTCTCTGAGACTCCTAGGAGCCTGCATATCAAAGTTACTTGGAAAGATCTTTTGAGCAGTAATATATAGTCCATGTCAGTGCCGAGATTCTGCTGCTTTTAAGAGGTTGATGATTGCTGAAGCTATTGCTTTCCATTTCTCTTGCTGCAGTTGGGAGACTTTTAAAATGTTCCATATGTGGAAGTTTATGTAGAATTGACACTATGCCATAATGATGCGTAGTCAGTCTGGAACATCTAAATAATGATATTAATTTGCGTGATCCTCCACAGGGTGTGCCAGGACATCAGCAATGAGTGCAGTGAGGAAGTCTGTCTCTGAAGTAAGCACCTAATAACTCTTTTTGCAGGAGTTTTTAACACTGAGCTTAGGCATGTGGCAGGGCTAGAGACTGAGAACATATTGCAGTTATTACGGAGCTTGAAGTCCAAGTTCCTTTTAAGGCACGTCACCAGTAATGTGTTTTAATCAGAAGTATTTTAGTGAAGTAAATTGGAAGCATCTGGGCCTGACTGGTATTATGTTCTCTCAAGTGTGATTTATTCCATAATTCCTTTAATGAACTTGATATCAATACTATCTGATGAATAGGAAGAATAAACAGTAAGGATCTCTAATGCTTTCCATTAGTACAAGTTGTACAGAAATGTTGCTGTTGTTGATTTTGTTGCAGCAACGAAGAAATCTTCAGAACAGGTCACGGGGCAGCTATGGGAATGGTCAGAGTCCTGTAAAAGGACCATTTTCAGGTCTTCCTTTTTATTCTTTAGGTAACAGGAGAATTAGTTAATTCACTGATTTACTGCAAACATTTCATCCTGCTGGAAAAATATCCAAGAATATACTCCAGGACTCAGGATGGGGAACACCTTGCAATGTTTCTCCTGACCTCATAGTCAGGGTCCCAAGCAGTATGGACACAAAACTGTGTTTTCAAGAAAGGGAAGAAGGAGACGAGGGGTGTAGTGTGTGTTTTTGTGTGAAATAGCCATCATGTCACAGGACCTGGTTTTCACACAGCTCTAGTAGCCCTAGATAAAGGTGAACACAGTGCTCTCTTGCTTTTCTTTCATTTTATTAGAAAGTGACCATTTTGTTCAAAAGTTATTCACTTCTACCTGAATAAAGATAGAGAGGAGGCATGACTGAAAGACCTCCCTCCAGTCATGGGAAACCAGGCTGAAATACAAAGAAAGATGTACCAGCGACACAGTTTCAGTGACAGAAGAAATACAGTACTCTCCTGCAGGTAGGGTGAATGGTGCTGTGAAATGAACCATTCCATTCTTTTCCTGAAGCTTTTTGATTTTACTGTGGGGGTTGATATTGTAGCACAGGAGATTTTTCATATGAACACAAATAGCCCTTTCCCCTCTCACCATAGCTAGCACTTAGTGTGTTAGTATGTCAGTGGGGAACACTGCATTGTATATCACTGTTTTAAAAGTCTCAAATATACTACTTGGAAGCATAGAAAGATCTCAGCATAAAGCCCTGAATCTGTTCCAAGGTAGGGAGGAGGAGGAGAGAAAGGAGATTTATAACTCTTTCTATCACTTTTTTCCTTCTTGATTTTGGCTGAGAAACAAAATTTAAGGAAGGGTTTGGATACATTGCCATAATTAAAAGCCTGGGAAGAGCTTCTTTTTAGGCTTTTTAACTTGCATGTATTTGAACAAATTGCTGTATAGCTCCCTAAACTGACATTTGCTCTTGTTAGGGCAAATTATGATTACATCTACTTCTGACCCAGACATTTTTTGAAGGAGTAAGTTGCTCTCTAATAAGTTAAAACAATTGCATGTGCTAAGTGCTTGTAATAAGTGCAGTGGCCTGTTAAATTAAGCCTGAATTTATTCAGTATATGGTCGTTTTATGAATACTTTTGAATAAGTAATTATCATTTTGCCCGAAGCCTGTCATTTGGATGCTGCAATAATTAGGGTGCCCATTAGCCAGATTTCATCATCTAATAACACTAAGTAAATACAGAGGGAAATTGAGGAGAAAAAGTTGGTGTCTTGAAGAAGAAGATGTTGGGATAAGAACTTAAAATACATTTCTCTATAAGCAAGACAGGAGTTAAGTTTCTGGAGCCAGTTCAACAGTGCCACAGCCCCAGCGTTCCTCTCGCAGGCAGCAGCCGTCACAGCTGGGTGGCTGCAGGCAGAGGCAGCCTGGGGGGATGGCGGGGGGCCACCACTCTTTGTCTTGGGCACAGCACAAGCATCTGATGGCAGCCCAGTAACATCCAGCTGGTAAAGAGAACAGTTCACATAGCTGGTCGTAAACAGATGAGATCAGTCTCCAGGAAATGATGAGAACCTACAAACATCACGGCGTTCACTGGCTGAGAATGGCATGAATCTCCCTCTCAGTTAACCAGTACTGGAGGCACATAATCACCCTGTTATACTGCACTCTGGGCAGCAATTCTAAACTTATTCCTATGAAATTGCCTTGTTGCTTTGCAAGGATTTTACTGCCATAGTTACCCACATATGCGTAAAGGTGCTTTTTAAAATAAAGTCTTCTCTCTGTAGTTTGGACAAATGTTCCCAGTGGAGTCCACTGACTTTCTGCACTGTCCAGAGTTTAACACTGCTGCACAGAAGATGGAAGGAATTAGCTGGCTTTGGAGGGTTATCCATGGTGATAAAATGTGAGAAGACCTCATAGAGCAACAGAGTAGAGGATGAAATACACAGAGCCAGTGCCAATCAGCAGCCCAAAGCTTGGCTTTGGCCAAGGAAGCAGCTCTTGCTCCTCCTCTGCCTCTGCCTGGAAGAGTCAGTCTTTCTGGCTGAGTCTAGGAATAAGGCTCAGGAATGGAGGAAATGACAGGAAGGTGAATGGTCAGGAATTGAAGCCATCATCAGAAGGTGCTTGTTCAGGACACACTTCTATCCCTTAAAAATAGATGCAAGAGTGTCCTTATATTTAAGGGTGGCTTACAGCTTTTTCACTCCACCTAGTTAAGGATTCAGTCCTGCAAGCTGTGTTCAGTGCTGCTCACCTGACAGCAAAATACTTCCTTGATCGAAGCTGCTTAGGACAAACACACTTTGGCACCAGGAAATCTTGGTGCAAGGCTGCTCAGGGAAACTATTGGTGTAGGCATAAGGGATTTCTTTCAGACCTCCTTGGAGAGTGCCAGCTACATTTCTAACTATAAAAATAGCAACAGTGCCTTTTGTATATATGAATTTAAGGGCATAATTTGTCTTATATTGGTATAATAATTACTGTCTTCTCATGCTTAGTGTTGCAAGAATAGCCAGAAGGCATTCAGCCTGCATGAGCCTTCACCAGAGATGTTTTCTCCACAACACGTGGCAAAGTCTTCTATTGTCTCTGGGAATCTTTGTAGCTTGAATGCATTATTCTGCTTGTCATCCATGTTCACGACAAACTGGGCACTCTTGACTATTGTTTTATAAAACTGTGGCTAAGAAAATGAAATGTCCTTTTATTATATTTAGGCAACAAAGTAATTCCCTGATGGGAAGTCCATGTGTGTTTCAAGCCCCAGAACAGACTGAGGGCTGAGACTGTGCCTTTGCCATTGTTGTTACCACTGGTGTTATTGGAGTGCACAGGAGAACTGAGCCTCTCTACTGCCCCAACTCTTCTGTGCTGTGTGTGGAACAAAGATGGTTTGAGGCCCTCCCAAGCTTCAGCCTTTGTAAATGCCCTGGGACAATAGTCCTGGACAGAAAGGCACACTCATGGAGTTCAAATGATCTACATGGAGGTTGTCATCTCTTAAATTTCAGTGGTGAAATGGTGGGATAGGAAGTGGATTAAAGCAGCACAGAAGATAAATCATTCACACAGCCTTGCTCCAGTGCCTCCCCTCTCAGCTCTCCTCACAGCAAGGCCTTTCTCCAGAGCCACACCATTTTCACTTCACCGGGTTTTTGGCCTCAGTCTGCGTCTGGGAAACATTGCCCCATCTGTTGGGGGGTGTGTGTGTCTCAGGCAACTCTCACTTGCATGAAATGAAGCTGTGCTCAGCTTTATCTAGGGTTACAGCTGAGTGCACCCAGCTTGGTTGGGCAGCCATGATAACTGGCTGAGCCTCTTGGCTTCATCTGGTGAAAGGTAAATGACTGAAAGGATGAAAACAGGGTTTTTTAATTGCCAAGCCACTTGAATCAATAGGGAACTCTGCATGCTACTACGTGTGGTCTCCATGGACCCCATATGAAAGATGAAGGCAGCTGTGACCTCGCTTCATCACCCTTGCCTCAATCAATAGCTACCAGCTTTTAAAGTCCCAAAAGGTGTGATTAAGTCTCTGTTGCACGAAGTTAGCGTTTCCTAGCATATAGCCCATTGTCCAGGCTGAAAGGACCTAAAAGCCCTTATTTTGTGAGGACTAATAACCAGATGTCCCTGGAAGGAAGCCCATCAGCCCTGGGCTTCAGTGCCAGAAATTATTGCATCTGCTTTCATTCCCTTTTGCATCTGTGTTGTAGCTTCAGTGGCAGCATGAAGCATTTCACTTAGGTAAAGGAGTCTATGGGTGCAGGGATAACCCCAGTGATGTCCTGGGAGAGGACTGGGAAGAGGCTGGTGCTGTTCTATTCTGTTGCTCTTAGCCTATGAGAGGATGCTTCAGAGGGATGCAAATGCAAACCCTTCCACACCTGGGAGTGTGATAGAGCATGTTTCAAGTCCATAAAAGTAGCACTTTCTCTGGAGCTGTCCCTCTTATGAAGTGAGTGCTTGTGTAACTGTAATAGTGCCAGCAAGGCGTGAGTCAGACTATCCCCTTGTAATAGCAAGGCTTTAATAATGCATGAACAGGACAATTGCACTGTCTGTGTGGAAACAGTGAGGACAAGTTTATGGTTTGCTACAGTAGATGCTTCAGCACCTTTAACAGGAAGGGAATGGGCAGCATACTTTGGAGAAATAAATAAACAAAGTTGCCACATAGGGTGTAGGTACATGACACATTTAGGAGACCAATCTTGATACATCATTCTCAAAGGGCCATTTCAATGTCACCATTTCCATGCAGAAATCTAACAGTACATCCTTTAACTTAAAAGAGCTCTGAGTAGCTGCATTTCTTGTATCTTTCTTTCATTCTATCTCATTATTGATCCCAGAGCTCTGGAGGCTGTGAGGATGCCTCACTCCAAAGAAAACACTGACACTGGTATCCTGCTCTCCACATGGTGTATTATTGACAGTACAATTGGATAGGGAATTTGGTTAGCACAGTATAACCAGGGTATGTGTAATTACTGGAGCATCATTATTAGTCTTATGGCATGTTTTTGCAGTTATTAATTAAAGCTTTTATCTTCCTTTGCACTTTAGAATTTTGAAAAACACTGAATCACATTAATAAATCTCTAGTCCCTGTAGCCAGCAGCAGCTTAGCTTTTTGAGAAAGAAAATCCCTGGAAGTCTCCCTTGCAGGCAGTTGTGCCTTGCAGGTGAGCTCCTGTGTGAGGACAGATCATTAAGAATTTGCTGCTCCAGGATGGAGGCAGAAATAAACTTACATATGCACAGAGTATGGAGCACAGATGAATCCAGCCATGATTCAGTCTGAGTGCAAGATTAGTTTTCTTTGAAATGCCATCATAAAGCATTTGCTCACAATGTAGGTCACAGCAACAAAGGCTATGGGAGGGATTGACTGAAGGCAAAAGGAGTGAAGCTGAAATTACCTATGTTCAGCAGCTGTCTAAGTCTAAGCCAGATGTTTGCAACATTAAATATTCTGTGGCAACAGAGGTCTGTAGCCATGCTGACCCTGCAGTGGGAAGAAATTGAATTGTACATCTCTGTAAGACCTCGTAACTCTCTTACCTGTGCTATTGCTAAAAGTCTCTGCTTCTCTTCATGCTAAAAGTGTGCCAAACACTCATTTTCACAGCTAGCTCATGCTATGTTTTTTCTGCTGCCTCACTTCCTTGCCGTGAATAAAAGAATTGTTCTTTGAGCTCAGTACATGAACCAAACATTGAAAGAGATTAAGATGACCAGCAGATGACGGGAAACAGAAAATGCAGCTAGACTCATTCAGCATAGGCAAATATTTTGAGGTGCACTGCTCAGGCACTGATTAGTTTGCCAGCTGTAGGCAGAGCTACAGAGGAAATTAAAAAGGTGGAGTATGCTGAAAAGTGCAGAGGGAAAGAAACTGCAGCAGAGTATACTGATTCATAATGCAGCAGGGAAAGAATGGGGTTTAGACTAGGATCTGCAGGATTTTAGGATTCTTGCTTCTTTGAGAGACAGTCTGTCTGCGAGACACTTTCTATACTGTCACGCCAGCACTGGAGTGGAATTTTTTTTTTAACAGGCAGGAGGAGAGGGGAAAGCCCTGCATAAAACCCAAGCTCTCATAGGAGGAAAATAACATATGTACCTTTTCAAAATCCTTCAGGATGCAGCTGCAGATAATGAAGACAAATGATTCCTTCAAAATAAAGATAATAATGGAAACAGGCTATGCCTAGAATTTACCTCAGCTTTAGATTCTGATGTCAACAAAGGTAATAGCATAATGAAGCCTATGAATGTAGTAAGAGGCAGAAATACTTGTAGAAAAACTACAAGGATGAAGGGTTACTTAAAATCTCCGAGAGATGTGTACAAAAGAGTCTGAGGCAGGAAATCATCACTGAGATCATGAAAGCATGAACAGACATGATGAATATCAGAAGTATATTATGGCCTCTCTCCCTGTATTTGCAGATAGCAGGAGTAGCATTTCTAGTGCCCTCTGCAAAATGAGATATCTCAGCAAAGAGTATTAAATGGAAAACAGTCAGAATATTTTCAGAAATACACTTCTTTTTTGTAAGGAAACATCAGTAAGGCCCCAAACCTCTCCTGTTAGGGACAGAAGATAAACTATGAAAACTCAGTAAGTTTAGGGTAGGATTTCTACTGAAAAAGCAGCCAATTATAGAAATTGAATAGAAATTACCCCAATAATTTTGGCACTCAACAGCATTACAAGAGACATGGGATAATTTGTTCCAAGTTCCTCTTCCTGTTTAGATGATGCCATGAGCTTCAGTCAGATGATATAGAAGATGCCTGCTTTTGGTATGAGCTTTTTGGCAGCCTGGAGATTCTCCTAATCCCTGAAAAGTGATGAAAAAATCTGAGAGAAAAAAATCTAAACTACATGCACTTCTAAAACAGAATACTGGTCACCTTATCAGTTCACACTTAATGCTATCTGATAATGCAGCAAGCCTGGAGTGTCTTTTTGTGTTACTTCCTCTGATTTTTAAGAAAATTTGGGACATAATTTAAATGAAATTGAATTTAAAAAAAAAAACCAAAAAAACAAACACAAACAAACACACAAACGTGTTTTCAGACAGAGAGAAGCTGAGAAAATTCAAGGATGGGGTGAACCATATGGGGAAGTAGGAAGCCTGGTTCATTTCTGTCAAACTCCTCACAGCATTCCTGGATGATAACGCAGGCACTGCCTGAGCCCACATGAACCCTGAGCAGCAGGGCAGGCCTGTTCTATGTACAGAAAATACAAAGTTGTCACTAAGGTCTGGTAAGAACAAGGCTATAGGTGTAAGGGACATGCACCACTGGAATAGCTGTACTTAGAGATCAGTGCTTAAAGAACAGCTGGCAGCCTATATTAATAGGGTTTAATCTGCTCTCCTAGGAGAACAGGCATATATCATGGGAGTCTGTGACCTAGAGGGAGAGCAACTGCTAACTTCACTAGGATGGGTTAGAAATAAGGCCCTTCAAGGCCTCTCCTCTACTGATTTATCATTTTGAATACTTTTGAGAATCTACTTCACACCTGCCCTTGAAATTTCAGCCTGCGGCTTTTTTAATTTGCCCTGCTAGCTCTCTTAGACTTCCACACATTTGCAAAAACCCATAGGGCCACAATATCACCCATCTTTAGAAGACCAGCCTGTGCCAAGCAATGTCTGACACACAGAGCAGTGCTGTGGGAGCAGAAGGGCTGTGCCACCGCTCCTGATGGTCACTGGTACCCTGAGCTCCCTGCCACTGCCTCCTGGTGGTCACTGGTACCCTGAGCTCCCTGCCACCGCTCCTGATGGTCACTGGTACCCTGAGCTCCCTGCCACTGCCTCCTGATGGTCACTGGTACCCTGAGCTCCCTGCTGGCTCTCAGATGCTGAAGCCATTGCAGAGGGAGCAGTCTCTGTTACATGTGCATGGTCCATATTACAGTGGGGTCTGTGACTGGAGGCAGCAGCGTAGTTCTGCTAAACAGAAGAATACTGCTACTAAGAGAACAAAGACTTTCAACTGTGATTAACATTTTATTGCCTGGGCGGTAGGTATCAAAGGGCTTTTTGGCTCTTCTGGAGACACTTCAGTCCAGTTGGATTAAAATCAGCACAGCTGTTCCCCAACTGACTTTAAAAATGCTTCCAGTAAATGCCACTTCCTGCTGTTGCTGTCCCTCCTTCTGGAAGCAACATCATCCTGCTCATCTTAGCTTAAAGACTTGCTCTTCTATTTCCTCCTCTTTCTCCTCCTTCTCTGTGCTGTGTGTTTGCTTTAGACCTGAGAGTCTCCATCCCTATATCCTGTGCACTTCCCAACAACAACCTTCAGCACAATTTTATGAGTGGGATGGTGAGGGTTATTAGTACGGAAATGAAATTGCCCACATGAGCAAGTGAGGCTGTGAGTATGGGAGATGCCAGGTTATTCCTGCTCTGCTCTCCCCTCTGCACTGGGCTTGGGCACCAGGACTGGATGCTCTACCTGGCTCTTCCTGCACTGATAGACAGGTGAGCTCTGCTGTAGCCAGCCAACCCACTCAGCAGAGGCAGGACAGCTATTTCCTTGGACAGGCCACGTGGAGGTGAAACTTTCAGATGGTGAGGACTGTAAAACCAGCAATAACAAGTGTTTCTGTCTCTGCTGTGGATAAAGGGGTACAGAAATCTCTAGTAGCAATGAGGGCATGAAGAGGGGCTGGAAGACTCTAACTGCACTTGGAAGTGAGTAACAGAGTGTAAATTTAAAAGAAAATAGTTCAGAGTATCTGTGCAGAAGAAGCCAGGACAGCAGGACTGAAGCAACTCCTCTTCTGTTAAAGAGCTGCAGATGGGTGATCCCAGTGGGATGCTGAACAAAAGAGTGACAGAAGTAGGGCTCAGAGTTGTCTAAGCTCCTTTGATATCTCTCTAATGCGCTGCTGTGCTTTAGCCTAGATTTCACTCTATCCTTAGGATGCAGATGCCATCTGCAGGAGCCACTCAATCCAGCCTCCTGCAAGCTACAATAGCTGTTGAAGGGAAGGTCTAATTCTAGTAGTCAAAGTGGTGGCAGAAAAGAGACTCCATCTGCCTCCCTGCCTGCACCCCAGGAAGCACAACCCTTTTTTTGTGGAGAGAGGTGCAACGGTGCATGGCAGGAAAACTGCCTCTCTCAGCCGGGGTCGGGGTGGGGGAGATTGGTTTGCTCAGGAACCTCTCCTATTTTAGGTTGTAAGTTGAAGGTCTCTCCTTGTAGAGCTGGGGGCTTTCCACATCCAGTAAAAGTGTGTTGGACAGTATTTAGACAGAAAGATTGGAGTTGTCTGCTTCCACAGCAGATTTCTCTCCCAGTATGGCTCACAGGTTTGTGGAACTCTTACCCTGTGCTGACTTGAGGACCATTTTCTAAGATAGATGATATAATGTTCCTAGCTCAGACTGTTAACGGTTTGTAGGAAGGACAGGTATGGTTTTGAGTGGTCCTTAGCTTTAGGAGTTGGGCATTATCTTGCTAAAAGCCTCAAAGAATGCAATATATTAGGAAGTCCTGAGTACACGCCCAACATCTCTCTGTCCTTTGGGTCACAGTGACTGAGCTCAAAGCATAGCTTGCTGTGAGCCACATCCTAACTCTCCAGAAAACAAAAATAGGAAGTGGCTTGTCCTGCTGTGGAGGTTTCCGTGGATGACTAGGGACTATCAGGTTTGGATGAGCTGTCATCATATTAGAAGCATTTAATAGCAATTAGCAATTAAGGGCATCCACACTGCCCTTATGCCCTAGGGAATTGCAGTGCCTAGTGCTGAAGGGTGTTACTTAATGACTGTTCTTGCCAACTGTCACTAAATCCTCAAAATTTCTTTCTTGTGGATGTATGCAATGTGTCCCCTGCTGCCATCCCTCTTTGAGGGGATGGAGCTCTGGGCTCTCTGCAGTTGGGATGCACCCAACAGTGGTGCCCAGCATTCCATGCCCCCACCACCTTCTTCCCTGCAGGTGGGAGAAACACCCAACAGTGGTGCCCAGCATTCCATGCCCCTGCCACCTTCTTCCCTGCAGGTGTGAGAAACACCCATAGTGCTACTTGCCAAATTAAGCTTTCTCTTGCAGTGGGCAAGGAAAGAAAGCAATTTGGCTCTCCAGAGCATGTATGAGCAAATGGCAGGTGAGCATTGCCTTCCTGAGAAGGAAAACACTTGTTCCCAGAGGCCAGCAGTGCCTGAGCTTGCAAAAAATCCTGAGGTAAGAAAGCTGAACAGTGCCTCCCCTCTCCCTTTCCAGCAGCGTTGAGGAAAGAAGGCAACAGATGCCATCCATTTAAAACAAGTATGTCAGTAACAACCACAGCCTGAACCAAACCAGATGTGATCTTTAGGGCTGTTAAGCCTGATACTTCACAGGCTGCTCTAAGAGCTGCACAGTGTAGCTTGAGGTTCCCCATTGCACTTCATGAAATGAAGACCTCAGGCTCACAACTCAGAGTTCAGTTAATCTGCCATCATCACAAAAGAGTCTTTTTTCTTCCCGACATCTCTGGGAAAAGACTTTGCACACACTTAGACTCTGTTGAGTAACGAGAAAAGGCAAATTTTCAAGCTCTCTAATGGTACAGGAGGCCCAACAGTGCTGCAAGCTGAAAATAGGTGCCTAGTTTTAGATTATCAAAAGTTCACCATCCTATTCCTCTATTAGATGATGTATTTGGAAATAAGCATGTTTTTACTGAATTTCCCTTTTGGTACTAATAAACTCTTCTGAGCAAGGCTGTTCTCCCAAACATGATTTCTGCAGGATCCTGTACACAAGCACTTCTCTCACAGGTAAAAATAATCTTAAACACCTCTTTCCTTCATCTGAAGAATAAAATGTACTGAGGTCAATAAATAAGTTTTGAAAACCAGCTTCCATGGTACTTGAGCCTCTTCATACACCCAGCCTGAACCTTAGAACAGTTCATGTGCTATCTCTAGATATTCAGAAGACAGCATTATCATCTGATTTACTAAGAGTCTGCTGAATGCTAGGGAGGGACTTTTAAAGGGGTGTTAAAGTTGTGTACATCTGTCTAAATGGCAGGTCTTGTAAGAAGAGCTCCAAACTGATTTTTTTTTCCCTGTGTCCCAGCATTTTACAGGCAAAATTATGACAGCAACTTGAATTTCCAGCAGTGAGTCAATCAATAAACACCAGACTGAGATAACAAATATTCCAGGTATGAGAAATCTAGGGAGTGTTATTTCTAAGTGGAGCCTTAGCATGGGTAAGGATCTTGACTCTGAGTGTCTTTTGTGACACAGGCTCACGCAGCACAGACTCATTGCCATAACCTTGTGTCAGGAAGAAATGCTTTTTCCTCTGGCAGTTATTAATCTACTTACTTTTACATAAGGGATTTTGTATAGTGGTTATAAGTGATACACAATAAAAAGCAAAACTTACATTCATATGCTTGAAGATTATGTGGCAGCACTGAGGATACTGTATTACAAAAAAAAAAAAAAATTACAGAAGTAAAGATTGTATCTCAGACCATGTGGTGTCAAAATAAAATATTCAGTCATGTTCTTACTGAAATATCCAGCCTGCCATGTTCTCAGTTTACAGCTCACCTAATTCCTGGGGCTTTGCTGCTGTGGCATAAGACATAGAAGAATGTGACCATTTGATTTTCTTCTTATGAATTGTCCAACCTGAATTTTACAAACCTTTTTTTCAGTTAGTTACTGAAATGTGGCAATGTCAGAATGTATTTGTGATCTTTTAATCAGCTGCCCCAACTAGCCCCAACTTTGACTATGCATAGATTACTGTCTTACCTGCTCTGTACATTCACTTGGGGACTTTAGACTCAATTGATTGGACTGACCTAAATTTCTTAAGTAAATATTCTAAAGAGGTTTCCCCAATTTTCTTTCTACATCTCATCTATTCATTCAGTTGGAACAAAAACAGGTTGCTGTATGATTTTTTTCTATCTATAGGTAGTTATGAACACTTTTACTCCCTTCCTCTGAAGATCTCTCACTGCCTTTTAAGAACAGCATAAGATTTAGTGCATCTGAGCTTTAAATACAGCAGTCATATGGAAGCCAGGATTAGAAGCGATTTGATTCAAAGGGCTGTACTTCAAACTCCTGGATCAAGCAGCTTCTCCTGTAGGGGCGTGTATGGCGTGAGTACTGTCTGCTTGTCACTGCTATGGCCTTTCATCTGTCTTTACAGGGGAAAGGGAGGAAGACAAAAAAGGGCACAACTAGAAAAGTGTCTTGCATTGCACTGGGTTCTCTCTGTCTTGCTGTGGTCTCTCTTCTGTGATAGTGCTGTAGAACACAGACCTGATAGCAATATTTAGCTCAGCTTTTTCCACAGGAAAACTGCTTTCTCTGTTTGAAGGCTGAAATATGGTGAACAGCAATATTGAAATTCTCTCTGTGGAATGATTTTCTTTCACACAAGTAGCACAAAGTAATTCCCTCTACTCACATTCTCTTCTTCACTAAGACTCTGCTTAGCCTGCTTCTGTCAGCTCTAATCACAAACCAGCAATACCCATCCCCGCTTTCTTCTGGATAAGCTCTCCCTTGAATTTGACTTATTTCAGGATATGTTGGATGCCAGCTGGGAAATGGAAAATACATTCTGGAAGCTGCAAAACCATCTTTCTTCCTAGACAGTCACACATTTCCTTAAGGGATTTAATTCTAAAAGAATCATATAAAAAATAGCAAGCAGAACAGTGCAGTAGCTCAGGTGGTAATAAGCAAAAAGAAATAAAATTTTCAGTATAAACTGAAAGCCAAACATTGTGTTAAAACCAAATATATATAGGATTTGCTTTCCAAGAATCTATCTGGCATGTAAGAAGGGTACAAACCTCTAAAAATTTGCAGCTAAAGGATTTCTCATGTGAACAAGTAATACTCCATGCTGCCTAAAATTCATTTCCCTGGAGGTACCTGACACACCGAAGTCAGCCTTCAGCCAACAGTGGGAGATAACCAGCAGTGGTTTTGTCCCTGGCATCCTGAGGATTGAGCTCTGTGGGACTGGAGTGTCTGTGGCAAAGGAAAACAACTGGTGAGTGATGGTGCAGCACATCCCTGGAGACGCTTCTTATCTGAATTTGTCAAGAGACAGAGCTCCAGTACTTGTCTGCCAACACTTTGTTTGCTTGTCACCACAGTTCCCAGCACTGACCCCAGACACTCCTGCCCAATTCCTGTGGGAGCTTGCGTGTGGCCAGGAGAGGCAGCCACGTGTGCTGGGGCAGAGGGACTGGGCTAGGCTGCAGCCCTCGCTGCTTGTCAGGACTCTGGCATGGGAAAGGACTGCACTGATCCAACAAGGGTAAAAGCTGGCCCTGGGATGTCACACGTGAGTGATTTCTTCAAAGACAGACAGCTTTGGGCACCCTGAACATGCTTTAGACAGCAGAATTTGGGGAACCCCTCTAGAAACATCTTGGCCACATTCTCAACCACCTTTCCACCCATCTCATTCCCTCTGCCTGCAGTCTGTCAGAGATACGCCAGACATCA
Organism: Erpornis zantholeuca; assembly: GCA_013400515.1. Classification (NCBI taxonomy): domain Eukaryota; kingdom Metazoa; phylum Chordata; class Aves; order Passeriformes; family Timaliidae; genus Erpornis; species Erpornis zantholeuca. The sequence continues at coordinate 333,056 of VZTN01034720.1, read as the reverse complement.
CTGTAACCTAGAACAGGGAAAAAGAGGGCAGAATTAGGCTTGCTCATGTAGTTTTGAGTACAGTAATTGCAATCAGTGTGTCAAGTCCCTCTGTCACTGTTCAGGAAGGCAATGGCAGTTTAGGTCAAAAGAGATGCAGGCAAAAGGGAAAACAGATGGATTAGAGGCTGAGATGCAGACATCTTTTTGGTAATCCTCTTTTCTGCCTGAGCCTGGTGGGGAGTTCTGGCTGCATTAGTGTCTAAACCCTGATGCCTTGGCTGCTAACTTTTATATTTTTCAAATCCTGTACTGCCTAGTGTGTAGCTCTGAAGTTTCTCTCAGCCTGTTAGTTTCTGCTTTCTCATGCTAGGTAGGCATAACAAAGCCTCTCCAGGCCTGCTTTCCAAGGACACTCAGAATATCGTAGGCTCAAAATGTGTAAACCAACATACTGGAAAGGGGGGTAAGCTTGGGGGAATTACATAATTAACTGAAGCTTTAATTGGAGAAATAACCCTGATATGCAAATGAACCAAAATTATAGAAGTGTGAAGAACTTGTGACCTGCTGTCCATCTTGGGGTCCATCTTGGCAATAGCCTCTGGACTCCCCAAAGTGTTCCTTTGAAGGCCCTTCAAATAAATACCTACCTTTATTCCCTTATTCCTGTCTAGTTGCTGGTTTTTAGGTAGACACTTCAGGCATCAACACTAGGTATTTTCTATGTCTTATAGCCTGGAAAAATTACTATTGCTGGACTTGTTCTCCACTGTGAGTGTGCCCTCATGTACTGCTACTGTTGCACTAAAAATGAAGATAAAAATAAAATTCCACCATCCAGCTAAGAAAAAAGCCTCTTATTTAAGAGGAAGAAAAGAAGAAAGATGTGAAAAGGAAAAAGCCTTCTTAAGAAAACTAGCATCAGAGACTAAGAGCAAGAGCCAGGTCAGGCCCAGCTGTGGGACAGAGCACTGAGCACACACCTTTCCACTCTCACTGTGGGCTGTGATAATGTTCATGCCCTGCACTGGGACTCGGCTCATGGAGACTTCTAATGGCTTGCCCTGGGAGACGTTTGCTAGCACTTGTTTATTTCCTTAAGGGCCACCCTTTGCCATCTGAGCAATGTGAGGCGGGACTACCATGAACTGTGTTGCGTTCCGAGCGCTTCTGCTGTGCCCGTGTGCCCGCAGGGCTCCAGGGAGCGCTGCCCACAGCACCGTCTCTCCTTGGTGCCATCCTGATGGACGACGCTGGAACTGTTGGAGCAACTCCTGAGGATGCCACGAGGCCTGGAGCACCTCCCCTACAAAGACAGGCTGAGAAAGTTGGGGCCGTTCAGCCTAGGGAAGAGAAAGTGGTGTGGAGACCTCATAACGCATTCCAGTGTCTGAAAGGGTCCTACAGGGGAGGGTGGGCAGGAACTGTAGTGATAGGACAAGGGGGAATAGGTGCAAATTGAAAGGGGGAAATGTAGATTAGCTATTAGGAAGAAATTCTTTACTGTGAGGGCGGCGAGGCACTGGAACGGGCTGTCCAGGGAGATTGTGTATGCCCCATCCCTGGAAGAATTCAAGGCCAGGTCGGATGGCGCTTGAAGTGGGAGCGTATTATCTTTAGGGCCCATCCCACTCCCCCAGCACCGCACGATGCGCTGCGGGGCGGTGCCGCGCGCGGGGGTGGGACAGGCCCGGCCCTAGGGGCACCGCCCGGCCGGAGC
>VZTN01034720.1:279903-331142 GCA_013400515.1 Erpornis zantholeuca | reverse complement strand
TATCGGCTCGCCCTCTGTGCCGCCGAACGGCGGTGTCCCGGGCCGCAGGGGTCCCGCCGGGGGGGAGCGGCCCCGTCCCCGCCCGGCTGTCTGCTCCCTCCCGGGCGTTATTTATTCCGGGCACCTAATGGCTGCTACGAGGTTTATTTTTGTCTCTTGTTACCTTGACGTTGGCTTGGCAGTCAGCGCGTTACCCTTCTTGCTGTATTAAAACCCATGTCTCTTATCTGCGCTGGTGAGGTGTCTTATCCTGTGTGTAGATGGCAAACTGAGACAACAAAGGTCAGGTGTGTTCAGGCTGTGCTGGTGACCTGCATTGACCTGTATGTACCTACTATTACTGATGCTTTTAAAATTCACCTTAGTCACACATCTACATCACGAGATGTCTCAATTCATTTAGAAACCTTTCTATATTGCATTTATTTACAGTCTAGAGACTGTCTACAGACAACGTTATTTTTGGCAGAATCAGAAATAAGATCCCTTTTTGTGAGTTCTCAGTCAGTGCTGAAACAAGCCGTTCGTTCGTGGCTGTAACTTTGTTTGTTTCGTCTCGCAGGAAGCCCTTACCAGCCCGCCATTGAAGCTTTGGAAAGCCACCCAGAGAAGAAGTTTTACAATGTGTCGAAGCTCGGAGGCGCCAAGTATGGTACGATGCTCTCTGGGTGTAATTGGGGTGGTACCAGCAGCAGACTGCACCGCTGGCTGCACTGCTTTGGCAGGGGATGCAGTTGGGAATTTCTAATGGGTGTGTTTGGAAGCTGATCATTTCCCAATTTCGTAGTGCTTTATGGAGTTTGCAGGGGTAATACTTGTAGGTTTTTTTTAGTAAGGAAGAAAATACAGGTGTTTCTGCAGTTTTCAACAGTATTCCAAATCAAAGGAATTACATTTTTTGGCAAAAAATGAAGTGACAAAGGACTCCTTTTTAAAGCTTCAAAAAATAAATACAGCTTTTACTGTAGTTTTGTACAGCTTTGAGGTGTTCTAGTTTCACCTCCCCAGCAGCCTCACATAGTGGGTGACTGCTGGAACATGGCTCCTGCTGCAGGGTGAGGTTTTGTGGTGCTCATGCTGTTGCTTAATCTCAGCTTGTCATTAGTATGCAATAGCTGTCTGTGCCACAAAGACCTTCATTGGGTCTCTGCGTCCAAGTGCCTTTTAAAAACTGGCAGTGTTGCACGTGTGGTGGGAGGGGGAGTCCATGCAGGGGAGGGCGCTTTGCTCAGTGCCAGCTGGAACAGGTTTTGGTCTTGCAGGTAATCAAAACATACTGGTTTTAGTCTCTCCCTTTGTTTTCATGTTAAACTGAAATACTTACATGAGGCACTTAGTAAAGGCATTGGAGATATTTTTCAGTTTTGCAAGGTCTGAATTCTTCTTTATTCACAGAATTTTTGATGATTCTTCTTGAATAAAAAAAATACCAGTGGATATTTCATTTTAAACCCATATCTGACCACAGTTATTAGCTCCATGTTGTTTAANGGGGGGGGGGGGGGGGGGCACAGTGTCTGCTGAAACTTTGTGCAACAGCTGTGTGCTCTCACAAATTTCCCCTGCTTGTAGTTACAGAATCAATCTTTCAGAGAAGCACACATGGAGGAAACTGCTTCTATTTGTGACTTAGGTCCAGGGAGAAGCAGTGCTGTGGTAGTAACAAAACCAGGCCAGTTCCACAGCAGTTTTTTGAAAAGCTTTATGACAGGAGTGGAAATAAAACAACAATATACAACTTTCTGCTGAAATGTGCCATAAAGCTTGCAGGAGCAATGGGTATTCCTGAAGATATACTCAGGAGTCTAAACAGACTGCACCAAGAGGGTCTTTGTCTTCCAACAGAAACTTCTGTCCAGAAGCTGGAAGCCTCTTGTTATCTTCAAGATGGCAAAATACTAAATAATGTCTAGGCATAGTGTGGGACAGCACTGGTAGCAAATCCAGCATCTGGAATTGCTCACTGCATTTGTTGCTAGAACAGTTAGAGTTTCACCTGTTTGCCCTCTGCCTTGGGGCTTCTGACTGTGATTTGACATTCATTGCTAGTTGATATTAATCAGATTACTAATGTAAATGTTAATTGATTTAGTTGCCAATTTTCTAGTGTTTAAGACTTATGGGGAAAATGAGAAGAGCTCAAAAGGATTTAGGGCAGAGAGGACATGTGGAGATCTAGACCAGGCTGTTGTGGGGGCTGCAGCTGATGTGGGGAATCTTTAATGGTTAAGCTGTGCCACTCTGGGAGGACAGAGGTTCCATGCCTCCCATGATCCTGTGCTTAACTGCACCCCTGTGAGCTGCTCTTCCCTTGTACCCAGTCCCAGTGTCTCTCCCTGCACCCTGAGCCTTCTGTGCTTTCACTGGGCACTTGTGCTAAGTCAGGCCTCCCCTTGGCTGCAGTCCCTGGGAGGTACTGGGCACTACAATCAGGTCACCATCTCCCCTGGGGGTGAGCCAGTCCAGCTCTCCCTGCAGCTCCTGTGTGTCAGGCACAGCAGTCCCAGAGACTCCTAGAGGGCCCTGTGCTGGATGTGATCTCATTTCTGGAGCTATCCTGTACCCTGGGAAGCCCCAGACTGCACACAGTGTTGCAGACAGGAGCTTGCTGGTGCCTCATGGAGGGAAGAAGTTGCTTCTCCAGAGCTGGTGCTGAGCAGCCCCTGGGGCAGTGACATTTGTAACCCACAAGGAAGCAAACCAGTTCTCCTTTGGGAACCTGGTTTTTAAATCGAGTGAGTGGTGGCATGGAGGTTTGTTAGTCCTTTTGGATGACTTCTTTATACTCAAGTTTACTCAAATCTTAAAGTTAAATTAGTGACTTGTCTGACTCAAAACCAGTGGATATTATCTGAGAAAGACACAATGAGAACAGAGTCAGAAAATTCTATATTAATAGTTTATGAACAAACCACTGGATTAGGTTGAGACCACAAAATCTTTTTTTTTTTAATTGAAGCCTGGACTTAATTGTTACACCTTCATCCAGTTAACTTTTTGTGAGTTTTTCACTGTTCTTATGAAGCTGTTTGAATGATGCTGAACACAGTGGGATTTGGGGGAGAAATGTCAATTAATTTTGTTTTTTCTTTAGTGGTTATTTTGTTTTGTTTTGTTTGCAGTGAATAGTGACATAGGGTTTTTTTTTCTCTTCCCTCTTTATTCATTCTCATTTCCAATTCCTCTTTTTTTTTTCTGTACAGAAAACTGCTGGTTGTCAGTACCTTAATTCATATCAGTACCAAACTAACTCAAGTTAATTAATTAAATGTTATTTTTAATATTTAATGAATATTAAAATGATTTTTAATGAAAATGAAATGTTATTTTTTATATTTTATGAAACGTGTTAATTTTAAAAGGGTACATGGTAGAATAGTTTCTGGTCTTTGTATAACTGTTTATTGAAAATAATATTCTGGCATTGGTTGCTTTTGGCTTGGTATCTTGAGTAAAGGAATGGTGAAATTTACAGTTAAAATGGTTTTGAGTACTCCAGTAGTTGTTGCTTTTGACTCGCTCTGATCAATAATCCCAGGTCTATATTCCTTGTATCTCTCCCCTGCCAGCATAAGGTAACTTATTAAATGTCACTGTCTGAGCAGTGTGGTCAAGCCATTGGTATCTCCTATTAAAATCCCATCAGATAACACATCAATGTGTACATTGTACAGCTCACTGTTCCATATTGTCTAAGGAAGATCAAACCCAAAGGCAATTGGAAGCTTTCTTCCTTCCAAACCGTAGAGAAGTGGAATTCTTTAGAAATGTGAGATTGTAATTTAAATAAAACTGTGCAAGCTGCAAGTGCTGCACTCATGGGGTCTGTCCTTGCCTCACCCCAGATACTCTGCCTTACTCCATCCGAGTGCTGTTTGAGTCCAGTGTCCGTAACTGCGATGGCTTCCTAGTGAAAGAAACGGATGCTATGAACATCTTGGACTGGAAAACAAAACAGAACCATGTTGAAGTGCCCTTCTGTCCTGCCAGAGTTGTTCTTCAAGACTTCACGTAAGTGTGTGTGTGCCAAAACCCCCAAAAGATCCTGTGCAAAATCCCTGAGTTTGTGTTCAATTCTTTGGCTTGAGAATAAATCACACCTCCCCCTTGATACCCAGGTGGAAACCTGTGCACAGCCTCTGCTGTTCAGTAGATTCCTCATGCTAATTCCATATGATTCTATCTGTTCCGTAGAGTACTCTGGCTTTGGGACAGGTTGGCAAGGCTGAAACTTCTGGCCTGCAAGGAACACTTCACAGGATAAGAGCCAGAACACAAATGGAAGTGGTGATGTTTTGGCTGTAGCCAGATGGTTGACAGTTCACACTGTCACTGACAGTTCTTCCTGAAGATAGTTGAAGATTAAATATTGCTTACTCCACAATGAGTAATCCAGTTGAATCCATGAATAATACATACATTGAAAAAGCAGCCTCTTAGGATATTAACTTTCTTTGTGGTTTGACTATGGCATAGCTAAAAGGGCAGTCCTTCAGCAATTTGCAAATATTCAGTTTAAGCTGTCTTGCTGACTCTGTATATTTATTAAGAAGTGAGATAATTAAAAAAAGGAATTATGATGATAATAAAAATGAGGTAACATCTGCTTAGCAGGCAAAGCCTGTAAGATTTATGTAGTACTGTGTTATATAAACATTACCTCTGTCTGTTTTGTACAGCAACACAAATGTGGTTGTGAAATGCTAAGAGCTTCAGAAATGGCTCTGTTAGAGAAAAAATACATGCTGAGGTGTTAAAGGTATAGCATGAACTTTGCTTGCATAGTGAGGTTCTGTTGTAAAGGTAAGGAGTATCTAAAGATCCCTTCTGTGCTGAAGTACCATCACACTTGGGAAACAAAGCAAGACACAAGAGAAATGTGGTTATCTTTAAGGTGGGCCCATCATTGTCTTTAAATGTGCTGTTGGCTTGAGAGGGTGTACCAACTCCAGTGACCTTCAGAATGGTTCAGGTCCTTTAAAATTTAGAGAATAACAGGTATGTTTTCTGAAATAGGATGTAGCTAGTTCTAGACTTGAATAAAATTAAAAAGAAGTTTGTGCATTTCAGTCAGTTAACGTCTCACGTTGTTTTACTGTTTTGTTTTTCCCTCTGTTAGTGGAATACCAGCAATGGTTGATTTTGCTGCCATGAGGGAAGCTGTGAGAAATGCTGGAGGAGATCCGGTGAAAGTCAATCCTGCCTGCCCAACTGATCTCACTGTTGACCATTCTCTGCAGATTGATTTCAGCAAATGGTAACGATACCTTTTTTTTTTTATTTTTACAAGCAATATATTTTTGTCTGACACTGAAGTGTGGATTCATTCAGGTCTTGTTTCTATCCCATCAAATCATTTGCCATGCATGGATCCCTGCAACAAGACCTGGTAGTATCTGAGAAAGGACTGGATAAAAATGGATAAGCACTCTTGAGGGAGAGAAAGAATGTTTGTGAGGCCTTATGGATGAAGCTGACTGATAATCCAAATTCTGGGCTGAAATAACGGGATCTGGCATGGTTTCCAGAAAATAATGTGTCTCAAGAGAATGAGGCAGAGGGCGTTTGTTATTTTGCTTTGCTCTGATTTTATTGTTCAAGTTAAACAGAGCTGTTTTTCCCAAATGGGTTGCTTTGTCACAGCTCCAGAGAAGGGGCCTGCAATTCTAGTGGGAATATTGAAGGACTGTCATTGCAGCCCATGGCTTGTGACTGGTTTGGGTTTTTTATGGACTTTGATTTAACACTGGATAAGTGGGGCTGCAGATATTTTCAGAGAGAGAAGTGTGCTTGGAGAAGTCTGGAAAAGTAAGAGGACTGGAAAGCTACCAGCGTGGTTTTCCTTGTCTGACAGGCAGTGATGTGATGAACACAGCCTGGGGCTGCCTTTGCTAGAAACATAAATGCTGCACAAGAGGAAAAACTGGAGCTTTTGTTTAGTGTTTGCTGAAGTAAATACTAAATAATGCAGTTTCTCTTCACCTTCTCCCCTGCCTCTCGATTGTGGAGCCTTCCAAAACCCATGCAGAATTGCATAAACTGAGCAGGCTCTTTGGAAATTTTAAAAGTTCATGGGGAAAAAGCCTGTGGTCAAAGGACATAGGTGTGTGAGTCATTTCTGTCAGCCTTCCAAATACTCACAGGATTTCAGTTTGCTGAGTGTTAGAAGAGCAAGAAGCTACAGATGATCTGTTGTGCTGCATGTGTGTTGTGTCAGTTCTGTGCTCTGTCCATGCCTGTGTCTGGAGGGACAGCTGATTCCTTTGCAATTAGGCCAGCCTAAAATTATCAGGCAGACCAAGTATTGGCAAGAGGTCTCAACATGCTGCTTTGTAATGATAAATCCAGCCTCTGGAGCGTCACTTTGGAAAGCTGTGGGCGCTCAGCAGCTGCTGGCCTGTGATAAGAAACCTTTTGCTGCAGGGTGATTTGTGCTGCTTTTGTAGAGATCTCCCATCTGTGGGTCACAGCCTGGTGGGCTGGGGTGGGATTTAGACAAGGTATCCTCTGAGGCCAGGCAATACCCTGCAATTCAATAACTAAGTTTCTGGCTGTGTTACTGAGGCAGAAGGAAGTAGTGGCTTGAATTGCAAATTTGTGATTTAACAATTACTGAGAGTGGTAAAAGTCATTAGTTCTTCACAATAAGCTTTCTTTGCCCTGCTACAGAGACTGAATGTGGCACAAATAGAGGGTAGTGTGCTATATGGACTTCATTTTTTAAAAAAACGGCTTTTCCCTCTTACTTCTGACTGGCTTGAATAGTGTGTACAGTTTATTTGAGCCTTTGAGAATTTGTATAAAAAGCCTAATTAAAGGATCAAGCTATGCTTCTTTCCTTGAGAAGGCTTTGCCTGTAATCATTTCTCTGTGGTTTTAACAGAACATGTACAGCACTGTCTTAAAAAAAGAAACAAGTTCAGTCTACCATTTGGATGAGACTCTACCCACACCTTCCAAGTTTAAAACTCTGAGTTCAGCCTTTGCAATGCTGTTTATGAAGATTTCTGGTCTGTTGCAAACAAATGGAAGGAGTTGTTTGGTGTTAATCTTTCAGACAATCCAGTTCTGTTCACTTCTTACCACACCACATTACTTAACTAAGCTTATCCAGTGGTAGTTTATTTTGCAACAGGGTTGTAATAAAATAACTCTATTTTTTCAGATATTATTTTATAATCTGTTGAAGGGACTGCACAGAAACAAGGCAGGGGTGTGTGTGTGTGTGTACGGATTCCCAATGTGACAATGAATGTTGTGTTTAATGTTGCAGTGCAATACAGAATGCTCCCAACCCCGGCGGGGGCGAGCAGAAGCCGCCGGCCAAGCTGTCCCCACTGAAGGCGCAGCCTCGGAAGCTGCCCCCGTGCCGGGGCCACAGCAGCTGCAGGGGCTCGTGCAGCGCGGGGGAGCCTGGCCGCAGCTCGGGACCCTTCTCTGCGCAGATTGAGAACACCCCCATCCTCTGCCCCTTCCACCTTCAGCCCGTGCCTGAGTATGAAAGCTCCTTTGCTAAATCGTTTTGTACCTTTGTGTTGTTGAGCACTGCCTGTGACAGCTCAGGGAAGTGGTGGGGTTTGTTCTAAACATCCTTCTGTAGTTTTCACCCATGCCATAGAAAAGTTGTATCAATATCTAGAAGTAGATCAGATGTAGCAGATAGGAATTAGTCTGCAATAAATTTTTCTTCTTACAAGAAGAGCTTTACTGAACACCCTGCAGATGGCCACCTATTGGCTCATGGCTATGACTTTTAAATTAAATATTTGTACTTCTCTCATTTCTTCACAACAACAACTAAGCACAGGAGTAATTCTCTCTGTGTTGCAAAGTGAGCCTGAGTGAATAACTCAATGAAGCATTAATTTATTTCGGAAAGTAATTAATAACTTTTGTGTCATAACTTCTCAGAAGCCTCTGGCTCTTAAAAAGAACTGAAAACTAGCCTATACATCCTCCCTCAGCCTGTACAGGATCTCACAGTCCATCTGTCACTGAGCTGAAATTCAGTAAATATCCTGCCTGTGTAGAAGCCCAGGGGAGCCTCATGTCCGTGCCTCTCCCAGGTTTCCATGTTATTAACAGGTCGTTGTGCACCGTTCCATCTATGCCAATTATGTGTAATCCTCCTCCTTCAGCTGCTGCCTCTTTGCCTGGTGGACTGTTGAGATCCCTATCTGCCTGTGCTGGACAGGTGTACAATTAGAATGCTGATCAAATCTATATCCCACAGTGATTTTGTGCTGAACGCTGTGGTAACATTATAGATGTGGAAATATTCCTGCTCACTACAGGTGTAGGGATGCAGAAGGAGTGAAGTTTTCAGCAATACTGGTGTTCTGGCAGCACACCAGCAGTGGTGTTTATGAAGCTGCAGTGTGAACACTGGCTGTCCCTCAGGGCTTGGTGAAGCAGGAGAGCTGCTGACCTGCTGCTGCTGCAGAGAAGAAAGGAAAGGGTCATGACTGTAAAATACACTTCTTAGAATTGAGGATTTCCTTCCTGGTACAAAGCAAGTATGTCCCTTTCCTTGCTCAGCTGCTCAAAGCAGAGGTTATTCCTCTTAAATTATGGATTACTCTGTTACAAGTATCAGTATTTTAATAAATAACACATACTGAGCAATGATAGTTCATTTTATGGAACTGTACTGATGAGTACTTGTGACAAAATCTTGTGGCTTGAGGGAAATACAAAAATGGAGGATGGTTGCAATTGAACTGGTGAACATCTTGGTTCTTAAATGTATGGAGTTTTGAGATGTGCAGCCTGTGAGATGACTGATAGGGGGTAAAAAAGATTCTGTGTATTGTAGCACATGCTTGGAATAGATCTCTTAAAGTATTTTCAAGATGTCACACTTTAGGCAAACCATAGCTAGAATGAACAGGTTTTCAGACACAGCACAGATGAAATCATCTATTTCTCACTGTTTACAGAAAGCTGGCTGCAGGGAAGCACTTATCTTTGTTCTAATAAACCACTTCAAAGAGTCCTGCAGGCTTAAATAAGTCTTTCATCAAACAAACTAAAACTACTACTTGTTCTTCTGTAATTTGAAATAAATTATGACAGTACCTGTAAACTTGTTTTCTTCCTAGGCCTGAGACAGTATTGAAAAATCAAGAGATGGAATTTGGAAGAAATAGAGAGAGGCTTCAATTTTTTAAGGTATGTCTATGTACCTGCAGGCTTTGTGGTTTGGGTTTTTTATTAAAGAGTCATTTGTCTACCAGTATTCAGGTTTCAATTATAAATTAAATGTAATCATTTGGAAATGTCAGGTTCTCAAATCTGAATTAATTACAAGAACAGAAAATTTGCTTTCTAACTTGAAAAAGTTTACTCTGATTTGGTTCTTGTCAGTGGGGATTTATGAAGCATTAGTCTTTTTAATGCCTTTCATGAGCTCAGTGCCTTAGGTCACAGTGAGTTTCTGGCTGAAAGGGTCATTTATCCATACCTCTGTTACAAACATTCCTGAAGTTGGAAGTGTTGAGTGGAGACCAGTGTTCAGACATGGCTGCTCTCAAACTGGGCAGCAGAAGTCCTGTGGTGAACATCAGCTTCTCTGCTGCTGGGCAGAGCTCTGCAACATTGCTGTTTGATGCTCATCCACTAATTTGACATGGTTTAGGAATTCACTGCAGTGGTCTAAAACTCTCCATGGATGTAGACTAGACATTTCTTTCTGAAAGTTGCAAATTATCTTTTCCATTATTAAAGGAGGAAATGGCCAGGCTGGATCCTGTTGCAAGTTTCCATGTCAGCTCTATTAAATGTCTCATCCTGAGTTTGCAAGTGGTCTCACCCTGGAGTGTCAAACCTAAACTCAGTTATACTATAAATATAAATTCTGCTATAAATATAAATGCTTAGGTTCTGTTGTCTGTATACCAGTCTTAGGTGAGCTTGTAATCAGTTGTGTGAACTGGAAGGTAAGAGATTCCTGCAGCCCTGCTTTTGAAAAGTGGGCTTGAATTACTGATTCCGCCTTCAAAGGAATTGAGTGAAAGCTTTTGTTGATCATTAAGGATGTATCCAAGGAGATCACCTCTGTTTGACAAAGGGGCAAAGGCCACTTGGGTAAATAGCAAGGACTCTTTTATTGTGCCTTCATTCTGTCTTTTTAGTTATGTTCTAAGAATTGAATATACTGTTGAAAAAAATGCAACTCTTTTATTCTCATTTTGGGAAAATTACAGTGGAGTTCAAAAGTTTTCGAGAATATTTCCATAATTCCACCTGAGACTGGGATGGCACACCAAGTGAACTTGGAGTACTTGTCCCGAGTGGTTTTTGACGTTAAAGATTTCCTGCACCCCGATAGCGTGGTTGGCACAGACTCACACACAACCATGGTAAATGGCTTGGGTATCTTGGGCTGGGGTAAGTATACTCACCAGAACTTCATTGCTCTTGGAAAAGCAACTAAAGCTTGACTAAAAAATACTTCTTCCCACTGGATGTTTGTGTCTCCATAATAACAGACTGTCTTGAATTACTCTTCTGAATGTTTTTTGTCTACAAGTAATCTTGACTAACATTTCTTTCTATTGAGAAACCATTCTTTGTAATTTAAAGAGAAAATAGCCAAAAGCTATCAGCCAAAAGCTGATATTCAAATATGTGCTGTTTGTACATCAGAAATTTGCGTGAAGGTTTCTTTTCTCTTGGAAAATTAGTTTCAGATACAAAATATTTTCTGGTTGACTGTGATGTCTAACTTTAGCAATAGTCGTGCTTGTTTTTTATTTTTGATATGCAAATATTTAATGGAACTTCTACATTTCTTGCTGTGTCCTTGTGGGGAATGGAGTGATGCCATTCACTTGTTAGAGAAAAGCAATGTGTTTATTGTTGTAGGTCTTTAGGCTTACTATAAAGGGATTTGTTATGTTTTAGAACCTTAACATAATGAATGTAGGTTAGTTAAGGTGGTGAAAAGCCATGTCCCACTCTCCTTGCAGGTGTTGGGGGCATTGAGACGGAAGCAGTGATGCTGGGAATGCCAGTCACTCTCACTCTGCCTGAGGTTGTGGGCTGTGAGCTGACAGGCACAGTCAGCCAATTTGCCACATCCATAGATATTGTTCTAAGCATTACAAAGGTAAGAGTTCAATGCCTTTTCAAACAAAAGAGAGTTTGTTGCAAGTGCTACCAGTGGTGTTTGAGAAATGAACTAAATGTTGGGAGTGTTTTTAGTGTACCTTTCACATGGCAGTGCAGAAAGGTACAAATAATCTCTAACCATTTTTATTTGCTAGTCCCCTTTGAAGTAGTTTTTGTTTTTCTTTCCCCTCTATTACTTACAGACCCTCTTTAACTAAAAATAATTCATAATATTTTTTTTTTTGCAGACATAGGCCTTAGGGTTTCAACTCCTTGTTTTAAATGTTCATGACTTGTGAATTGTGACAAACACAGCTTGCACTGTACCTCTTCACATAACAGATACTGTGTGTTCTTTCTAACAGCATCTTAGACAGGCTGATGTCGCTGGAAAATTTGTTGAGTTTTTTGGGAGTGGCGTTTCCCAACTGTCCGTAGCAGACCGAACCACAATAGCAAATATGTGTCCTGAGTATGGTGCTATTCTGAGTTTTTTCCCTGTTGATAATGTGACATTGAAGCACTTAAAGCATGCAGGTAAAGATTAAACTAAAGCAATGATTCATTGCAATTATGTTTTTCAGTTGTGGTAATATATGTTTTTTGCTCTGCAGAAAAAGTGAGTGTAAGAACTATTGAGTTTTTGCTTAAAACTCCTCAATTCTTACATGGTGCTTTTCTGTGGAGTTCTGATGGGTTTGAGGTTTGTGTCCAGTCTGGTCCATTTGTCTAATGCTTGATTTACGAACGTGATACTACTTTCCAACATCCAGAGTCCTGGTTTTTGGAAGCATATGTAAGCCTATAAAGGAAAAGTATTAAAGAAATTCTCACATTTTGAAATATGTATGGAATGTAAGTCTTCTTGATTTGAAATGAATCCCCAGACCACCTGGAGATTCCCTACAAAATCAAAATCTAACATGATTACTAGAAATAAGTGAAACTGCAGAAAAAATCTGAACATGTCTCTGATTTTTCCCAGTGGTTTATGTTTCCCTTTGAAGTGCATGATTTCACTGGCATCTCAGGCTAAGCAATGAGGATGTCAATTCCTTATCAAGCTACTACAAACAGAAAACCACAGAGTGACAGATGCCAAAAAAAGCTCATTCATGAGTGAGACTTTCTGATGCTTTCAAATAAGAATTAAATGCTTCCAATAGCAAACATGTTTGTCTGATCAGTGCAGATCAGACTTCAGAGGAATTGAGTGCAAGCAAAAGTGAGTGAATGAATGGGTTTGGAAGAGTAGCCAGCAGTACAGCTTGTTGTCAGCTAAGCACAGGGTCTGTGTTAAACAAGGAAGTCCTAACACAGAAAAGCCTTATGGACTTCAGCAACACAACTGTCAGTTTGGTTAGAGTTACCACTGCTAGAGCTGGAATAGCTTCTTTTGTTCATTGACATAGAAAGACAATTTCAGCTAATTCAGAAAAAAATGTAGTGATTTATAAATCATTCCTGATTATCATTTCATTTCAGTATCTGTATAATTCCTGAATAGAATTTGGGATATGGAAGTGGTGTACTTGGAAAAAAAAAGTACTTTGAATGTTGCACTTAAAACAATCTGAGTGTCTGAAAGTTGTGTGATTTGTTTTATTTATGTCTTTTAATGTGACTTTCCTCATGTTTGAAATAACCTTCCTTAGGTTTTGATAAGGCCAAGCTTGAGGTCACGGAAGCATATCTTAAAGCTGTGAAGTTATTTAGAAATGATGAGAGTTCTTCCAGAGAGCCCGAGTATTCCCAGGTATGCTTGAAAGAAGTTGTTTGATTTTCGTAAATAACTACTGATGATTTCAGTCTCATCTCTCACTGTAATTTTCACTGCTCTCAGCAAAGTTGTATTTATTAACTCACAGTTTCAAGAAGCAGAGGTTTTTTGTAAAACATAGAGGGGGTGGGGAAAAGAAGGGAAGTAAGGTAACGTTATACTAACAGTGTAACAACAATGAACATACTGAATTCCAGTCATCCCAAGGATTGGGAATGATAGAAAAGTTAGGGATAATGTTAAAATGCTTGGAATAAGAGGAATAGCCTCTTACAGTGAGTGGTGTTGAAAATGGAATCCCAGAGTTCTAAATGTCTGAGATCAATACAATTTGAAACAAGAGTTCCTGGGTGTCTCAGGAGTATATTCCATGTACTGCTGGGTTGGTAATGCCTGCACTTTGTTTCTTGCTTTCTTAGGTAGTGCAAGTTAGTCTAAGTTCTATAATTCCATATGTCAGTGGCCCCAAGAGATCCCAAGATAGAGTGGCTGTTAATAACATGAAAAGTGACTTCCAAGCGTGCTTGAATGAAAAGGTTTGTATTGCTGATGCTCTCTTCAAAGGTATTTCCAATCATTCTCATGAATAAATGTTGTGTTACCTATTCCTTCCTTACCTGCTGAGCCCTCCGTATTGCTACACAACTGCTTATCCAGGGTGTTCTCTTCCTGTTTGACAGCATCCCAAGGGTAAATCATATGTGTGTTTGACAAGAAAATGAATTTCCAGAAGTCTTTAATTTCACAGTTTAGATCGCTAGGGAGAAAGAACTTTAGGTAGGGACCTCTGGAGGATGTTTGAGTGCTGAAGAGCACTCAGGTGAGGGTGTAAAATGCTAATTGACCTACTGTGGTTTAGTTACCACCCTCTTGCAATTAAAATCTTGGACTTGCTTCTAATTCAGGAACCAGTATTGTGTAGATTAGACATGTATTCTTAAGGGGATGTTCCTCCACGTATAGAAGGAAGTGAGTTGTGGAACAACTACCCATAGACTGACCTTTGTTCACAGCTGTTGCAAAGTTAAAGCAGTTGTGAAGGAAGAAGGCTGAGACCAGTGTGCAGACAGAGGGACATGAACTGAGGGCTGCTTTTAAAATCTCTATAAGGGTTCCTAGTGGCACAGCTGAGTATTATTTTAAAACCAGTGTTCACTTGGTCTTGCTGTAATGTCATCCTTTCTGTACTGTAACAACTGCTAACATGTGTTTTTGTCATCCAGTCTGGTGTTAAAGGGTTTCAGATTGCAGCTGAGAAGCAGAATGACATTGTGCCTGTTCAGTATGAAGGAAATGAATACAAGCTGTCCCATGGCTGCGTTGTCATTGCTGCAGTCATCAGCTGTACAAACAATTGCAATCCATCTGTCATGCTCGCTGCAGGTATGTTGGGACCAGACAGCTCAGGATCCTAACGGTGCTCCTGTGTTTGCACAGCCCTCACCTTCACTTCTGTAGGTTCTCTTTACAGGTTTGAAACCGAAACTCTTTACGGGTTTGACACTGCAGACTTGTAGCATTAGCTTGTAGATTCTGGAGGTTATATAGGGAAAGTTGCTTTTCTATAATACAATCTTAAGTTTGTCCCATAAAGCAGTATTAAGGAGAGTAATTATAAAATACTTACACTTGGCAGTATTACAGCAGGTGAGCAGTTCTAGGGCTCCTGTCAGGTGGGTGCACGCAGTGACACAGCTGATGCAGGAGGTGATCTTTAGCTTCCAGCCTGTCCTGGATGATGAGCTGTGATGCCACAGCCAGGACAGAAAGTCTGTATTGCCGAGCAGTTGTTCTGTCACCGCTTCAGGGGTGTCTGCCACACCTTCACAAGCTGCAGATGGTTTTGCTGGAACAGCTCATCTGTCAGACCTTGCTCTCCTCTTTTTAAGATCCTCTGTGGCCAAAGTGAGCTTCCCCTTAGGGCTGTGTGGTCTGTCTCTGGAGACTAAATAGGTTGGCACTGTCAGCTGGAACATGGCAGAGATCTGTCTTAGAGAAAGTAAAATAGGTGTCTACCTTTGAGGAATGGGAATAAAACCATGCATGGTACTGCTATGAGTTAAGAAACCATTCAGGCCAGTAATTGCTTTAATAGTTTAATAAACTGAAAGTTGTCTGATTCTCTGGGATTCTTTATGCTTGGTTTAACTCAGGTAGAAGCATATAGGTGTCCTGTTAAGTGATATACAGATCATAATCTGTGTCCTTTTTTCCTTTTTGTTTGGTAGGACTCCTGGCCAAAAAAGCTGTTGAGGCTGGCCTTGTGGTGAAGCCCTACATCAGAACAAGTTTATCACCAGGCAGTGGCATGGTTACACATTACCTCAGTTCCAGTGGAGTATTGCCATACCTCAGCAAGCTTGGGTAAGGCCTGGCTCTGTTGGTGAGTTTGGGCAGGACATACATAGGGGGGTTGTGCAGGCTGATAAAGAGGATTGCTGTTCATTTGGAGTTGGCTAATTCCTAACTTAATAGATTGCTTCTTACTTGCTGACTTAAAATTATTTTGCTTCATTGTATTCCCACTTGAAAATTTATGGTATGTATCTCTAACATATCAGAGCTCTGTTCTTCCAGTCACAAATTACTTCATTTTAAGTGACTTGCAGGACAGGATGTACTTGATGCTGTATTTTAAAAGTGGAAGCTGGATGCAAATTTATCAGGACAGTCTGTATTAGTCTTTTATTATCATTGCTGCTGTCAAGGGTTGTTTAGTTTGGTTTTGGTTGCTCTGTAGCAGTACCAGTGGGATTATGTTCAATACTCTAACAGTGCCCAGCTGTGGTTTGCATCAGTGACATGTAGTGTCTGCTGTGCATTCTCTAAAAAGAACTGTCAGAGGACAAAAAAATCTTGGGGATTGTTAATAAAAGAAAAAGCAGTTGTTAACAAATTGCTCATGACCATATAATGTGTGACTTGATTGGTTTTTCCCATGTAGGTTTGAGGTTGTTGGTTATGGGTGTTCCACCTGTGTTGGGAACACGGCCCCTTTGCCAGAAGCCATCAGGAATGCAATAAAACAGGTAAAGTTTTGGCTGGCTTGTTGAACACAGAAATGTATTTTTCATGCAGTTAAGCAATCAAGAAAGACAGTAATCCATGCAAAATACACTTCATTTTTGATTTGAACTTTGCATGATGTTGTTGGCATATTTGCTTGTTAGAGGGAGACCATGCCATTTCATTGCTACATAATAAGTAGTATTTGTAGAATACAGTTATAAATGACAAGATAAATACATGTGATCTAATCTTGCAGAGGATGCAATGTGTAGATTTTGTATCATAATGAAGAGGAGGGTTTTAAAGAGCTATGGGCTTGAGTTATTTTAACCAGCAGTGTCTAAAAGCTACAACTTTTTTCTCTTCCGAGGCAGAAGAAAAATAAAAAGCAGGAGAAGAGTTGACTGAAGTGACAGGAGAGCATATCAGAGGGTCAAAAGGGAAAATGAGAAGAGAGGGGTAGTGGGAGAGTGCAAAATGCCTTTCAGTTATAGTGTTAGAGTAAAGTTTTGAAGTGGAATGCTAAAAGCACATCTGACTTGGTTAACAGAAATAGCATAATCTGTTGAAGTAGCCCAAACTGCTGGAACAGTAAGTGTGGGTCTGCCTTTCAGGGTGATATCATTGCCTGTGGGGTATTGTCTGGCACCAAGAACTTTGAGGGCCGCCTGTGTGACTGTGTCCGTGCCAACTACCTGGCGTCCCCCCCGCTGGTCGTGGCCTACGCCATCGCGGGCACCGTCAGAATAGACTTCGACACGGAGCCTCTGGGTGAGTGTTTTCCTACAGCTTCTGTTTCTGCAGCTGCTGCACATGGGTGCAGATTCCTGCACGTGCTTTTAGCACCCAGAGCTGATATATTTGAAGAGAAAGCACAGCCATATTTGGTTTGCTCATGACTAAAGCAAAGCATTCACTTAATTGATCAAATTCTTTGCCTATCTGCTACCATCTCTGCAGGCCTGAATATAGACACATCTATATTCTAATACAAATGTCAAGTCTAGTATTTTATTCTTCAAAACTACTCTTGTGTTTAAAATCTTAGGCACTGGCTTTAATGGCAAAAGTATTTACTTACGAGATATTTGGCCCACCCGACAAGAACTTCACACAGTGGAGGAAGAGTGTGTGATATCATCCATGTTTAAGGAATTGAAAGAAAAGATGGAGGTAAGAATGGTCTGTTCTACATAATTGAAAGGTTGCATTTCATTGTAGCCTTATAATATCTTGCAGTTGAATGTGATTGGTTTGCCATTTATTTCTGTTGTGGTAATGGAGGGCTTAACTGAGATGGGTATGGTACTTAAAAGCAATTCCTAAGTAATACCCAGTGAGGTGACTTGTAATATGTAATAGAAAATTATTTGGTAAATAATAGTAATTAATAAAATTGCCAGTATGTCTTTAGGTTTTGAGTATAAAAATACTATAAACTAACTTCTGTTCTTTTTGATTAATTTTCTTTCTTGTAGAAAGGAAACAAACGGTGGAATTTACTGGAAGCACCAGAGTCAACTTTATTTCCCTGGGATTTAAAATCTACTTATATTAGATGTCCTTCCTTTTTTGATAGACTTGTAAGTACAGTGGATCTATCTACCTGATTATATGCATTGCATTTAAGTAAAGCAGTAGCTATTCCAGTAAAGCTTGAATGTTGAACTAACAAATTTAATTATCACTAATATTTCTCAGTCTTTTCAATACTGTTTGTGTCTCTGGAGTGAGTAGAGCCTGTACATCAAGGGGCCTTCCTATGCTACAGATATGTTTTATACATCTGTTTCTTGGAAGAAAATGTTTAATGTTCCTTTTCTTCCCCTGTGTTGCTCTTTGCCCCCACCCTTCCCTGTTAGGCCAAAGAAGCAGTTTCACCAGCAGCAGTTGAGAAGGCTCACGTGTTGCTGTACCTGGGGGACTCTGTCACCACGGATCACATTTCCCCTGCCGGGAGCATCGCAAGGAGCAGTGCTGCTGCCAAGTACCTGACCAGCAAAGGGTGAGCACCTGCCATGGCACAGCACTGCTGCACACGCTGAATAATTGATGGGCACTGCCACCTTCCTCTAGGAATGCCTGGCTGCAGAAAGCATATGGAGACCATATGTGGGAAAGCAAAATAATTAATCAGTGTTAATAAATATGCTGGTAATGGTAAGAGGATTAGTAAGGTGGGGTGTTTCCTATGGGTGATTTTCTCCCCATAATTCTTCTATAAGTACCACACTGCTTGTAGCACTTCATAATGAAGTTGTAGAAAATGAATTTAAAATTGCAGTTTTCCTCATGAATAACCTAGCAGTGATTTACACATGTTGTTCGTGATTTATAATAATTACATTTGTTGGAGGTCTAGTTCTTTACATCTTCCTCTGAAGACTTAGATATGGTGCAATAATTATAAAAAAATCATAATGTCCTTTTAAATCAGATAATCTTTAACTGATTTCTTTCCATTTGCTTTTTATTCCAGACTCACACCTCGTGAATTCAACTCTTATGGGGCACGAAGAGGTAATGATGCTGTGATGACAAGAGGTACCTTTGCAAATATCAAGCTTCTGAATAAGTTCATAGGAAAACCAGCTCCTAAAACAATTCATTTTCCATCAGGACAAACGGTAGGAATATATTTGCTTGTACAGCTACTCTGGAATGGGCAATGCAGGTTTAGAACTCACTCAAAATGTGCCACTTTGTCATTCCACAGCTTGATGTGTTTGAAGCAGCGGAGCTGTACCAGAAGGAAGGCATTCCTGTAATTATTCTAGCAGGAAAGAAGTATGGACTGGGTAGCTCAAGAGACTGGGCTGCAAAAGGGCCTTTTTTACTGGTATTGCTGGTTTTTTGGCTTTGGGGGTGGTTTTGTTTTTTCTAGAAGTACCTAAAAACACATTGTATAATTTCTTTGTTAGAATCTTCATGGGGGAGAATCACTAGTCAGGATAAATCTGAATTTCCTCATTATGTAATTTACTGTCTTGGATGCCAGACTGAGACAAATCAGGCATTTGTCTATGCTGACCTCTGTTTGGTCTCCATGGGGTGTTCAGTATCTCACTATTGGAGACTAATTTCTGCTAATATTGAGAATATATTCTGACTCAGCCACTGATTTGTGTCCTGTTAACTCCAGCATGGTCACTGTGTGTAACAAACTCCATTTCACACTGCAAGGGCCTGCTCTGGCTTGCTTGCTTCCTTCTCCCTGGAAAGCTAAAAGATGTTACCAGGGTACTTAAAGGATTCTGTGCAAAGCACCCTCTCTGTGCTTGAGTGGGAATGGTGAGATGTTGGACATAATCTGTGTTTGAAGGTTTCTTCTGTGTTTCACTCTGCCTGCTGTGCTTGTATTTTTGCAGGGTGTTAAAGCTGTCCTAGCTGAGAGCTATGAGAAGGTTCATAGGAGTCAGCTGATAGGAATTGGCATTGCTCCACTTCAGTTTTGTCCTGGGGAAAATCCAAGTACTTTGGGACTCACTGGCAGAGAGCAATTTTCCATATTGTTCCCTCCAGAGCTGTCGCCCAGAATGACTTTGGATATTAAGGTATCTTTGCAATATTTTTAATTTCTCTATTGAATGTTCTGATGATTGAAAGCAGAGAAAGAAAAGTTAATTCTGATGGCAGGAAGCAAAGAAGGAAAAAACAAAATTTAATTCTCTTGGAAGGTAAGCTTATAGTCCTGCCTGAAGTTTGTCATGGTGGTTGGGGTTTCCCAAAGTACATATACACATGTTCTTTGTACACAACTTTGTATGCAGCCTAATATTCTAGATCATTCTCAGTGGTATTTTGCCCCTTATGGGCTCAGTATTAGAGTAGAATTGAGTTTCTCTCATAGATGTGATGGTTTGAGAGAGGCTTCAGCTCTCCATTCCCTGGAAACAAGCCCATAACACAATTAGTGCCATCTTGGGGACATGGTATTTTCTGGTTACCAACAGGCCTTAGGCCTGCTCACAGCTGCATCTAAACTGTGCCCCAAAACAAGCCTTCCTTCCATCTGGCCCCAGCAGGCTTGGGCCTGTAGAGGCACATCAGAGGGTTGAATTCGCTTGTGTTCAACAAAACATGGGGTTAGAATGTTGACTGAGAATAAGCAGGGGGACGTGAAAGCAAAGCTTAATTGGTTTCTCTTTTTTTGCTTTTCTTTTGAAGACAAGCACTGGAAAAGTATTCAGCGTGATTGCCTTGTTTGAAAACAATATGGAGATAACTTTATACAAGAATGGTGGAAGTCTAAACTTTGTGGCTCGAAGATTCTTATAGTAGCTACTGACTCTCTGGGTACCCTGCATAACTGGTAACTCAGCAAATGCCTTGTGTGAACCCAGGAATCTGTACTGTGGAACTGCAAACAGTCCTAGTGTGCTCAAAGTTACTTCGTCCATGGATGTAAAAGATTGTGAATCATTGTAACTGCAACGAGATCCTTTCTGATTTTAAATAATATTCTAATGGTGCTATTAAACATTGCTAAAATCAACATGTGTATTGTGACAAGAGAGCTGTAAGTACGGAGGGGATGTTTTATCAGACCATTTTGTAAATAAACTATGCGAAATTGAAACTGATTGTGCTGAAGATTATTATGTAAGAAGATTTTCTGCAGTTGTTTCCACTCGGTTTTTGCACCTGTAAATCTGTGTACTGCTGTTTGTTGGTTTCAGAGTAGCAGATGGCATGGAATCTTAAAGGTGAAACAGATTAATTTTTTTTTTCATCCAGACCGTAAAAAAGATAATTGAGTTTTCAGTTTCTTTAGGTTATGGGCTGAACAAAAGCAGTCCATATGAGGCCCATGGTATCCTATATCACAGATGATGACTTCCTTACCTTTATTGTGGGATTATATTTCATCCGGACCCAGATTTAAACTGCTCAAGCTATGAAATACATGAAATGCTGTGTGCTTAGAAATATGGGAAACATTTCTGCATTTAAAAACAAATCTCACAGTTGTTTCATTCATGCAGGTTAAGCCCTGTTTCCTCATGCCCTTCAATTGAAGTTTGTCACATCTGCTTCAAGGGATGCACTTTGTCATTTGTGACATCTGCTTTTATTGTGCTTTCTGCAGTATCATCAGACAAAGTACCTCCCCCTTATGTTTTAACCTTTTAAAACATTTACTAGAGCTGTTTAAATTCTTCTGCTTTAACTACAGCCTGTGTCTAATACGTTCCACTTGTCAGATGTTCAAGAGCCAGGTGGCCATACTGCCTTCTAATGCTTTCTCATGTGCCGGCAGTTCCCAGCTCTTACAAAGTGTCCCATTCTGAGGAAGAGCCCAGAGTACTGAACAAACTGAACAAACCTGTCTCTTACAGCACTGCAGTAGCTGTGGATGGAATTGTCAGCCCCTGTTCCATAGTTCATGTTGGCAGGAGATGCAGAGTTCCTGCAGCATGGCTTGTGTCCCCACTGCACTGAGCTCTGGTGATGTCTGAGCTGTGTGAGTGAGTCTGCAGCTCCAGCAGGCTCTTCCTGTGCTCCTGTGTCTTGAAAAGCTTCGTAGCTCCACTTACAGTTTGTGTAGAGATTAATTTCTGGTGGAGAAGAAAACTGCAATACTTGCCTATAAATTGTCAAGATTTTGCTTTAAGATTTTTTGTTCTTGATAAATGTTGTCTTAAATATCAAAACATTCAAGAGGACTATATTAGCTTTATTTACATGTGCTTTTAATTTATAACCAGACACTAAGCTGACTTGTGAACTAACAGATGCACTGTTCAAATCTTTAAATAGTGTGTTTGACATTCCAAAAAGCCCCCAAACCTCTTGCATAATTATATCAATACAATGTATTAATTTTTTGACAGTTCAAAGGCCAAACCAATTTGATTGACCTAAGTTTGCTATATATTTTTCTCTTTCATTAGACAAAGTTCACTAAAGTTTGAAGTTCTGTATAATCTGCTTTTATATTTCACCAGTTTGATGTGGTTTTCTTTTAGGTGAGATGAAAACCATTCCAGTGACTCCTGCCACCTCTAAGGGGGATAAGTCAATGCGGTTTGATTATATTCAACTGAATGCTGAATGAGTTCCTGTTCGGTGGTACACTTCCATTAATTCTATCCAGAGTGACTGAGCAGATCTTACTTCTTGTACAACAGTGTCTGATACTATTTTATCCCAGCTTGAAGGTATATTCTTGATTTAGTTCAAGAAAACCTGTGTTTGGGGAGAAAATGGGAATTTAGTGCTGGTACATAATGATGCCTCATGCAGATGATCCAACTGCAACTCCATGCCTATTTACAACTTATGTAACTACTAATGCTTGAAGGGAGCACTGCCCCCTGCTCTCTCTCCGTGCTTCAGGAGACAGGGATCCAAGCCATGTCAAGGCAGACTCATGAGGTGAAGTGCAATTTCAAGGCATGTGACTCACCTGCAGGTTGTCACCAGTAAAGCAAGTCAGCTCTTTATTTAGAGACACAGGGGGCTTCATTACCTTAGCAGCTGCTTTAATTCTGCTGCATACAGTGTCTTATAGTCCATGAGAGGGAGAGGTTCTGAGCAGTGCTTGGGCACAGGGCCTGCTCAGCTGGAGGCTCCTATTGTTGCTGCAGTGGGTCCAGCTCTAAACAAGCCCAAGTCAGTGGCATCCCCGAGGTGTGCAGCCCAACTCCTACCCTTGGATTTGTGCCCTGTGCTGTGGGGGTGCTGTGTGGGACAGCACTGCCCATGTACCATCTGCTCAGTAGTGGGGAACTGCCCGTGCAGGGAACACCTGGCTCCTGATCCATGGGAACAGCCCTGTTCCCTGTCCCCTGTGCACAGTGCAGCTCAAGAGCCCAGCAGCAAAGGGAAGACATTTAACTTTGGACACACTGCTAGGACCCTGAGAGCCTTAGGTGGGCAGGAGTGACAGGAGTCCTCTGGCAGGGGCAGGGCACGGGACAGCCAGGAGTGCTGTGCTCACACACCGAGTGCCGTTCAGTGAGACCTCTCCTCAGTACCCTAGAGCATAGGAGGACATGTACCTGTTTGAGAAGTGACTCAGTGTGTTAGATGTATTTAACCTAGACCTCTCTCCAGTTTGATTTGGGGGGAGAATCTTGTTGAAATTTTTGTAAATGTTTTCCCTTCTTCCTTCCCTCTTCCTCCCCATCCCAAACTACAAAGCTTTGGGATAGTGTTGATGTTTATACATTTTACACCTAAGTATAAGGATAAGAAGCTATGTATATTAATCATATTTAAGTAACTGCAAATCATTGTCTGCTGTTTAAAGCCAACAGAACAGTGTAAGTTTTAGGTTCAATAAGTATTGTATAGATATATCTTAAGTTCAATTGATGAAAATTGTGCATAAAATGTTACCAAGGCTGTAAATTATTTTTAATAAAGAAAATTGTATCACAATTCTTGTATGTTACTCTATTTTGAATAGATAGCATGGAATACACTTAAAATGGTACTGTGTGTGAAGGGGAGGGGTGAATAAAGAAAAGGGGATAATATTATGTATTTTATGATTATTCATGTTTCATTCTCTAGTTAGGTGTGTTGGAGGTGCATGTTTAGCTGATGCAGAATGATGTAGAAGTTTTCTGGGTTAGCTGTGCTCCAGACACCGGTCTGGATGTCATATCAAATGCTTTTTGAATAACTTTTTCTTTCCCTTCTGAAAAATGTCTAATTTAGAATCTACATTAAATCCTGTATTAAAGCAAGCTGCTGGCCAAGGTTACAGCTATAACAAGATCCTCAGAAGTGATCTGGGGATGTCCAACACTAACCTACTGCAACCCTCACTTTCAGCACAGGCATTAGACTGGAGCTCAACTCATGATGCTAAATTATTTAAGTCTCTCTTTCTACAGATTATAAGACAGGCCAAAGTACAACCTTCAATCTCTGCCTTCCCTCACTACAGTGGGCTTCCCCCAGAGTACCAGGCAGACAGGAGAAGCACAGATAGGTCTTCAGTGTTGGCACTCCAGTTTGACAACTGAAGCAAAAGTAGTGAGGTACAGATCTGCAAAGTGCATTGTAATTTTGTTTGCAGAGAGCAGGAGTACATTTCTGTAACCAACTATGTTAAAGCACAGCAATAATGCTTTCCCACTGTATTGATTTTGTTCCAATGAGCTAAAGCTTCAGGGACTCAGAAATCAAGAGAGGGAACCCTAAATATTTTACAGAGCTCTTTTCTTTTTGAAAAAAACCTTAATTTTGTGATATCTAGTGAGAGGAGTTGGTCAGTTACTTTTAGTAATATCTGTGCTGAAATTGGAGGGAAAAAAATTCTTTCCTGGGGAAATAGTTTCCATTTTCTGAATTCCCTTTTTGCTTAAAATAATGTTTTCAAATTTTTGTCCTTAATATTAGAAACAATACCAGGATGCTCTAGGTGTTGTTTGGGGTTGAGGGGTGGGAGTTGTTGGTGGTTTTGGGTTTTTTTCAGCATGCCTTTCCTAAATTCCTTTTTCTTCAGGTTCCTAATTCTGTCATAGCAGGATGTCAACTCTGGCAGATTACTTTTTTTTTTTTTTCATTAGGAGTTTCAGAAGAGACTTTTATATTAATCTTGGGGTTTGTCATTATTTTCATTAAGTGTAAAATTTTCTAGGACTGGATCAGTTTCTCATCTCTGATCTCTGAGACAGTCTAAAGGACATCCTTAGCAAGATGCTCCAGGTTTGTTATATATATTTACAGAGGTGGTCTTCAGGCTAAGCATTTGGCAGAGATTTTGATCTGTCGTGCTGATAAAAGGGTTTAAACAAAATAATAGAACGGATGTCCTCCTTCCTGCTCACTGTCGGCGCGGGGTTTTTTAAGTGTTCTGCCTTTGAGACAGGAAGTTGTAGCTTTCCTTCCCTCTCGTGCCGTTGGAAAGCAANTGAACGCAAGGCGCTCCGGCCGAGACCCGGGCTGGCGAGGGCTGGGCTGGCCGGGCCCCCCCGGCTGACGGCAGCCTCTGCAGCTCCTCGGCCTCCCTGCGCTGGGCAAAGGTTGGCGCGGCTCCCGCCGAGTCCAAGGGTTGCTCGTCTGGAGAGGTTCAGGATCGCTGCAGCTGGGCGGGCGAGAGACGAGCGAGCGTCTGCAGGTTTGTGCTGCCTTTCTTAGCACAGGAATGTGGAAGGCCGTGACCAAACTGAAAGATTTAATCTGCTTTAACGTTATGATTTACTAAAATACTTATTGCCTTTTGCAGGCACGAATTGAAGACTTCCTGATCAGGGATTCAGCAACTCTGTTTCTTAGGGAGTCATTCCTACCTATCAACAGTACCAGGTTAGGCTGCTGCTAGAAGTGAGCTAATAAAAGATTGATTAATAAGCTTTTCATGTCTGCTATTCTGAACAGATTGAGTGCTTCTCTCTAACAGCCTTTCTTTGGAGGGGCTGCAGCCTAAGTAGTTGATAAGCTATGATGTAAGAAACCCGAGCTGGCACGGGGGGTTGGTTTTCTTTGCTTGTTTAATACATGTAGGAAACTTCTCCAGTAGCTGAATGCATTTTATTGCAGTAATTGCTGCTTCTGATGTCAGAATACAGATCAGATCATTCAGCTTTTCTCTTTCTCCTAGAGACACAATGTCTTCTGGAAATGACTGTCAACCCCAGACCTTGACCAAACCGGCACTTGGTGAGAAAGAGGCAGCTGAATTGGTTGACAGGGTCTTTGGATTGAAGGTGTCTTGGATTGGGTCACTCCCCAGCTACGATGATCAGAACTTCCATGTGCGTGTCTCAGCTGAAGGTGCTGATGAGTACGTCCTCAAAATCACCAACTCGGAAGACAGCCAGGCGCCTGACCTCATCGAAGCGCAGACCCAGGCCATGATGTTCCTCGGTGCTGAAGGCTTCCCTTCAGCTACTCCTTATCTCACAAAAGATGGTAACATAATGTCTCTGGAGTCAGCAGGTGAGCCATTGTGGGCACGTTTACTGCCCCACTTTCACCCTTAGCTGGGTAGTAGCTTGCTACATGGCACATCATATATGCTAAAGGGAAACCCTACACTTATGTTTAAATAGTAGGGATATGCATTAGGTGATCTGTATTCCAGCCATAATAGTCCAAACTTAAAATACCAAAAGCAAGGCAACTCAGAGAGAGAAATAATTAACCAGGAAAACACTTCAGGTTAATGAATTGAACAAAACATTTATCTGACATCTGTGTCCATGCACAAGAAAAGTTAAAAAATGCCTCATTGGCTATGTGGTGCTCGAAATTATTTGCCTGCAGAGTGGTGTAAAATTTGTTCTGAAGCCAGAACAAATTGCTTTAACTGTGTTTGGAAGAAAAATTGTGTTGGCATTTAGCTTTTACTGTGACTGTAACTTCCATACAACATTTGGGATTCCTGAGACCTGTTCTGCTGCAAAACTTTATCTGGGTGTGGGTGGGCACTGTAGGAACCCTGCTTGGAGCTGAGTTGGGTCCAAGCACAAGACCTAAAAACCCAGCATAGATTTTGTAAGTGTGTTAAGGTTTGTACATTATTATACAACATTCTGGTAAATCAAATCTTTGCATTAAATCTGTTTTAAGAGCTACATCTGACAACTTCTACACTGGGATAAACCTTTTTTGCCTCTTCCATTAACTAATATTCAATAGCACATATTGGAGTGACTGACTGCATCTCTCCTTGTCAGATACTAGACCTGGGAGCAAGAAGTACATAGTCAGACTGCTGACTTACCTGCCAGGTACCCCAGTAGCAAAAATTGCTACCAATGCTCAGATTCTCTATGAGATCGGGAAGCTTGCTGCTAGTATGGATAAAGTGCTCTCAGAGGTGAGTTCTCATGCTTCAGCCTCAAACTTCTCTCTAATCAATGTCTCTTCATCATTTGCTCATGTTCTTGCTGCCTGCTTTTCTGACCTGCAAAATGCAAGTTCGTGACTGCAGATGTCAGTTTGACTCAAGGCAAATTTCCATAAGAATAAAGCCATGGTCAGTGTCTGCATAAACTGCTGTGCTCAGGATATTTCACACACCAGCTGTTCCTAAGGCTTGTCCCCAAAGGTCCCACCTTTAAAAGTACAGAGTGTGCCTGTTCCCAGCACACTGGCAGGTTTTGTGTCTCTGGTGCTCCCACAGTTTTCTGCAGCACCAGCTGTGCAAGCTGAGCTCTGCCAGAGTGGGACTCTGGCCTTGGCAGAGGCTCAAAGTTGCTATGTAACGTCACCCTATGGACAGTCAACAGCAATTCTAGATTATTGAAGTGACAAATGACTTAAGATAACCTTTGTACCTAAAACATGGGGAAAAACCATTCAGGCTGTATGTACTAAGATGCTTGCCTTAATCATTCTTCAGGTTATTCTTTTACTTGATATAAAGCAATAGTCCAAGTCATGGTGCTTTTCAGTAAGTCTTATTAGAAATCTGCTAAAATTAATAGGGGCTTTGAATCAAGCCCTTTAATCATAAAGTCAGCATTTTTTCTTATGGCCTATATTACTGTGTGCTTTTTCCAAAGAAATTCCAGCATCCATCAGTAAAAAGTCTGCATCGAGGTCAATTCATTTGGAACCTGGCAAATGTTCCTCTTCTAGATCAGTACATTTATGCCTTGGGCCAGAACAAATACCGTGCAGTGGTGGAGCAAGTTATTGAGCAGTTTAAAGCCAAAGTAATACCCAAGCTAAGCAGTTTCCGAGCCTGTGAGTATTTTATTCTTACTGTAATTATGTTGAACTGACACAGAAATTTCTTGCAGGAGTTTGGGTCTGTGGAAATGAAAAACAAAAATTTCCCTAGCCTAGATACGGGCAAATACTGTGCTGAATGTGCACAGCACAGAGTAAGCCAAGAGGAATGTTCCATCCAGTCAGGGTCAATTCTTTGTCTTTCTGGTGAGTTTGCTCCCAGTTAAGGTTATGATTTTCATGCTGTTATATCAGCTTACTAAATATATTGAGTACAGTACTACCTTTCATAAAGGCCCAAATAAGTACTTAATCATATTTTTGGAATTCAGTTGACATTGATACTGGTGGTGATGTGACAGTTCTATAGCTGGAAACTACTACTGTGTGTTTGCAAACATGTAGTGTATTGCAGGTCACAGGAATCTGGAGTGACATCTCGTAACACTCCCTCTTATCCATTGCTGTCGGTCATCTGGCAGTGCAGTGGAGGTTCACGGGAAGCAGTAAAGGTGTGAAAGGCAGCACTTGATGCTGCAGGGGACTAGTGTGGTTTTATAGCTCAGTGTTAGTTTGACATGCATCTTCCCTAAGCTGTTTCAGGTGTTTAATAATTATTAAGTACTGTTTCTATTTCTTGTGTTTAGGTATCAACCATGGAGACCTTAATGACCACAACATTCTAGTAGACTCCAGTTCTGCTTCCCTGGAGAATCCCCAGTACAGAGTGTCTGGCATCTTGGACTTCAGTGACATGAGTTATGGGTATTATGTGTTTGAGGTTGCAATAGCCATCATGTACATGATGATTGAGAGCTCAGACCCCCTGAGCGTTGGGGGACATGTTCTCGCTGGGTTTGAGAGCATCGTGCCACTCACTGCCGAGGAGAGAGGTGCCCTCTTCCTCCTGGTGAGCGGGAGGTTTGCACAGTCCCTTGTCATTGCTGCCCACACGGCTCTGCTGTACCCGGAAAACAAGGAGTACCTCACAATCACGGCCAAAACTGGCTGGAAACACTTAATGACAATGTTCGAGGTGGGCCAGGAAGCTGTGGAGAAGATGTGGTTTGAGACTGCCCAGGCATACGCGCACCACGCACCTGCCCCCTAAGGTCCGTGGCCGCTGAAGTACTGGGGATGACACCGGACTGAATAAAGGCAATAAAGGCAGCGCTGCCTGGGCTGGATGGGGCGCATCGGCCTCGCTGCGTCCGCGGGCAGGGGCGGAGCCAGGCTCATCACTCCGGGAGAGAAGCGGAGCGGGAGCTATTACTGCCCTCACGGTGGGCGCAGGGCCGTGGTCGTTACCCGCCCTCACAGTAGGGGCAGTGAATGTGACCATCATGCGCCCTCACGGCAGGAGCGAGGCCCTTATCCGCCCTCAGGGCCGGGGTGTGGTGTGGCCATCACCCGCCCTCACACGGCGGGAGCAGGGGCGGTGCTCGCCCTCACGCCGGGGCTGTGGTGTGACCATTACTGGAGCAGAACCGGTGCTCACCCTCACGCCGGGGTTGTGGTGTTGAGTGACCATTACCGGTCCTCACACGGCGGGAGGCGGTACTCGCCCGCACGCCGGGCCTGTGGTGGGGCCATTATTTGCCCTCACACTGCGGGCGGGGCCGTGTCCCGCCCCTTTCGGCGGAGCGCTGGCAGGCGCACGTGACGCTACGGGCGGTGCGCGCTGGCTCCGCCCCGCGGCGCCAGGGAAGGGCAGAGGCTCCGCCCCAGGCCGGCACNGCTTTCTGCCGCGCTGAGGATGACTGTGCAGTGCGGGCGCGGGAGGCGGGCGGCAGCGCCCCCTGGGGCCGTGCCGGGGTGCGCTCGGTGCCGGATCCCGGGGTTCCCGGTTCACGTGCCCTGTGCTCTCTTGCAGGCCCGGTCCCGGTTCCCGTGCCGGTTCCTGTGCTCTTCTGCCGGCCCGCTGCCCTCTGCCCGCGGCGCGTCCCCGGCACCATGGTGAGTGACCCCCATTCCCCGGGCTTTGCTGAGCCGGGGGTCTTGCCGAGTCACGGCCCGGGCGGGGGCGGCGGGCGGCGGTCACACTGCACGGGCCGGGCTGCGCGCACCAGTGAGCAGCCCTAGGTCACCGAGTGGCTGGGTCTGTTGTACAGGGGCTTTAGAGCGTTGGTGACAAGAGACTGGTGATACTTACTGAGCTATTCCTTTTACAGTCTCGAAGATATGACTCCAGAACTACCATATTTTCTCCGGAAGGTATTTTTTAACTCGACACTTTCAAGTAAACTCTGACTGTTCTATCCGTCTTCTCAAAACTATCAAAACACTTGCACAAAGGGTAGTTGTTTGTAGCATGTTTCTGACTGAATATGAGTTAGAGAAATCATATTTACCCACACCCAGTTCTGTAGGGACAACAAGGGTCCAAAGTGGACACTTTCAAATTCATTCTAATTGAAGCAATAATGAGACCTTGTCTCATTACTCATATCACCTGCCATGTTTTTGAAATAACCATTTATCTCTTGTTTGAGTATGGTTAGATTTTGTCACTATCCCCTGAGAATGGATAATATCCTGCTGGTGCAGTCACGCCTCTCCTTGTTATTCTTGCACATGCTGAAACAAGTACGTACAAACCATGTTTTCTTACTTCTTAGATGGGATGAACTCAAGAAGTACAGTATAAAATATTCTTTGTTTATTGAAAATTTGTTTTGGCTCATTCTACTGCAGCAGAGTTCTTTAAATTTTTTCTTTTTTTTTCTTTTTTTTTTTTTTTTTTTGATAGAAAGGGTTTTTCCCCCAGTGGCTATGTCTAGTATTACCTTATTTTCCTTCTCTGACTCCTTCTTTTCAGCCGCTTAATTTACTAATGAGTGGTAACAGGCTGAAGAAGTAAGAGTAGATGGTACAATGAGCACTTGTCAGAATCTTGTAGCTTTAAGTAACATTAGGTACTTGGTCTTGTTCAGTTTAATTTTTCTATGATAGGAATTTCAATCTTTTCCCAGGTCGCCTGTACCAGGTTGAGTATGCAATGGAAGCCATTGGGCATGCAGGCACTTGCCTGGGAATCCTAGCAAATGATGGAGTTCTGCTGGCAGCAGAGAGGCGCAACATTCACAAGCTCCTTGATGAAGTGTTTTTCTCAGAGAAAATATACAAACTTAACGAGTAAGTTGAAGTGATGATTAAATGTTGTTAGCAACAGAACGCTGATTAGCAGATAACCTGGTCTTATTTTATTTGAAGTGTTAATAACCTTTTTGTTTGGCGTTTTAGACAAGTAGGACTGTTTTGTCATTTTTCACTTTAGTAGTTAATCTTCTAAAGTAGAAGGTTTTTCATCTCTAGGAGAATTTTCTAGAGAATAGCCTGTCTGTTGGTATGATGCCATACAAGGTAATGGTATTGTAGCATTTAAAAAAACTGAGAAATCTCATTTTTACCAAATACCATTGGGGGCCAGAATAAAAAAATGCACACAAAAATTACCATGCTATTTCAGCTCCCCTTCTATGTCTCTGTTTTTCTTTGGTGACTCAAAAAGAAAAAGATAAGTGGGTAAAACGTGCCTTAGGCTTCTTTGCCACAACTGTCGCAGAGATAAAATGCCTTTCTATTACCATTTCCTTTCTAGCTCCTGGAAGTTAAATTTGTGATGTCAGAGCAAGGAGTTTTATGGATTATGCTTTCTTGTAGCAAGGGAGGTAGAGCTTCCTCCTTGACAGAAGCTGCATGTGAAACACAAATAGTTTTCCATCCTGTGAGCCTCCCATTCCACGGTGATCTTGAAAGCATCTAGAATGGTAGGAAGTACTGGATTTTCAAGGAGGCAGTGTAACAGCACACTGGAGTAGTCACCTAGAACAGCCCTTCCATCTTTTGGAAAATTCCTAATTTCATGAGTCCTTTTTGTGTAGTGAAAGCTTTGTAGCGTATCAGATTGAGCTCCTAAATTAGTAGCTAACAAAACAATCAAGCATTCAAGTGCTTATTTTTCTTAGGGTCCTATGAAGACCACTGAGTTTCAGTTTCACAGATGCCATGTGTCAGCCAGCAGCTCCCACTGAAGGCCTGTCACATCTGTGTGGCTCCTTCACTGCTGTGGTGTGCTGTGTCAGATGGCCTCTTGAGAGGCCCCTGGATGTGCCTAATGGCTCTTGTAAAGCCACTCAGAATTTAATCATCCTTGGCATGACCCTCTTCTCAGAACAATATAACTAACATGCTGACTTGCTGACTTTTGCTGTCCTCCTTTGCTCTAAGCAAATGGTTACTGATATTTTCAGTGTATCCTAAAGGCAGCAGCTGATCAACCTGTTTGTATGGCAGCAGTAGTTTTGATCAGAAAAGCCCAACAGTAGGTGCTCTGCTTGAATCGCTGTATGAAGATGTGACTTGGTTGGAGATTGACAGGAATTCAGCTGATTTGTATGCTTTTCTTGCAGGGATATGGCTTGCAGCGTTGCAGGAATAACTTCAGATGCCAATGTTCTAACAAATGAGCTGAGACTGATTGCACAGAGGTAGGTCTGCTGACAGCTACCATGGTTTTACTTGCCTGTGCTGTCACATTCAGCTCTCTTTATGCATGAGATCAGAATGAACTTGCATTTAGTAGATCAGAAGTAGATTGAAATAGAACAGCTAGATCAAAGAGGCTCTAACTTGGGAGCTTGTTTCCTCTTAAATGTGGTACAGGTTATGGTCAGTAAAACAAGTTTTGAAAGCTGTTTTTTCTCCTCTTTGATATTAGGTATTTGTTACAGTATCAAGAGCCCATTCCTTGTGAACAGCTAGTAACAGCACTGTGTGATATCAAGCAGGCTTATACACAGTTTGGAGGTAATGAAATGTGATGAATCATTGTGTTACTAAATGTCTCAAGAACAATTCTCTTACATTATATGAAGGATCTAAGTCTGTGGACAGTTCTACTGAATTCTCTTAAAAAGTTATACTTAGGGAAAAAATAGCCTAATTTAAGAGGGGAATGGGTAGTCATGGTTACTGGTTTTTGCTGCTGAGGCTTCTACTTTTTATTGCTTGGGAATTGAAGGCTAAGATGCTGGCCCATTGCATAGAATGCTTTGAGTGCTCTTGCATTTTATGAATGCCTTCAAAAGTCCAGCACAGAATTGTTTGGGCAACCTTTCAACATTTTGGGCCCTTCCAGCATAATGGCACAATGAATCAAAAGCAAGACTGTATGCAGTGATTCTAATATTGTAACACTTAAAAAAATACTATTTCTGTGGCTCAAGCAACATGTTAGAAAATGATATTGTAAGTAGTGTTCCTTAGTATGTGAACTGATGATTCTGTTGTTTTACATATATGTAATGGGAGAGAATTACCTTTTTAACTACCTGGCTTTTGACAGTGCTAAGTTAAATGTTTTAACAGCTAAGCTACATACTTGAAATATTAAATTTTGATTTAAAGTCCTGAGATGATAAATTACAATTTGTGGAGACACAAATGAGCTGCTCTTAAGGTTAAATGGAATAAATGTCTGCTGCCTCCCACCCCGTGACTTAGAAAGAAATGCTGGCTTATCTCAAGCAACAGAAGTGCAGAACTGTCTGTTAAATCCTAGTTCACAGGAACAGATTGAAAAACGAAATCAAAGAAAATAATTGTCACTCATGACCAATCTTGTTACTAAATTTAGGTTGCTAATAGCCTTCTTTTCAACAGGAAAACGTCCTTTTGGTGTTTCATTGCTCTACATTGGCTGGGATAAGCATTATGGATTTCAGCTGTATCAAAGTGATCCTAGTGGAAATTATGGAGGGTGGAAAGCCACATGCATTGGGAATAATAGTGCTGTAAGTTCTGGATATTTTCTTCTCAAAAAGACTAGTTAAAAAGTGTAAATTGTACTGTATTAATTAAGCTGAATTGTTGATTATTAGTGCAGGAGAGATTTACAAGTAATTGTAGAAATGCTGTTAACAGAAATGCTGCTGTTAACTCCTGTGTTGGTACTATCTGGCAAAACCCCAACTGTTTGATTGATTGCCCAAAGACACCATTTTAATTTCTGTGACATTTACAGGCAGCTGTGTCAATGCTGAAGCAAGACTACAAAGAAGGGGAAATGACCTTAAAGACTGCCCTGGCATTGGCCATTAAGGTTCTAAACAAAACCATGGATGTGAGCAAGCTCTCTGCTGAGAAAGGTGAGTGTTCGCTGACACGGGACAGCACCCTCTGCTTAAACAGAGGGAGCAGTGAGTGTACATATTCCAGATGTGGCTCACTGGAGCTTTAGTTGTCACAGAAAAACATTTTTAGAAGATGCAACCTAAGAGGCATTGAGATAGCTTAGTCCAGGACGGTGCCTGTTGGCCAGCTGCAGAGGTGAGGCTGCAGTTTGGGGATTGAAATGCCTGTGTGTCTGGGAGCAGAGCCCCTGAGAGGAGCTGCCCTGCTGCTGTGCTCTGCTGCAGGAGGGGACTGCGGGTGGCTCCTCCAGCCAGACTGCTTGGCAGAGGGAGGATTGGAGCCTTCTGCCTCTCTGTCACTTGTCATCTCAAACCTTGCCCTGCTGATGATTGCTCTGCCTAAACGCTACTGTCTGTTCCATGTGTTTCAGTTGAAATTGCAACACTGACAAGAGAGAACGGAAAGACAGTAATAAGGGTTCTGAAGCAAAAGGAGGTGGAACAATTGATAAAACAACATGAGGAGGAGGAAGCAAAAGCTGAACGTGAAAAGAAGGAGAAAGAACAAAAAGAGAAGGATAAATAGAATATGAAATCAAGTGTTCTCTAGATAATAAAGGACCTGCTTCAGCAAAAGATAATCTGGATTTCTGTTCTGTAGAAGCCTACAGCTGTGCCATGGAGGACCCAGAATTAGTTTTGATGAACCAGGTCCTTAGTCATCATTTAGATAATTAGTTTACTGCTCCTTACATCGACCAATAATTGCTTTAATTCTTGAACACTCTTTCTTTCATCTTCTATTTTTTATTATGGAATAAAATTTAAGAAGAATAGTGATGGGTGTCTTTATTTCCTCAGTAATGCCTGGATATGCACAATCTTGAGGAATTTAATTGCTTTAAACCATTAAAACAAGGTATATGCTAGTTGGTAAAGAACAAATATGGTGTTAGAAATGTTAGAATTCTGTGTGTATGTGTGGGTTTTCCTTTTAAGGTAGTGAAAAGAGCTCCTAAGTTTGAAAAGTCATTTCACAAATACAGAATTAAAGTGTGCTGGCATGCCAAGTTTTAGTTTTGGCCTATTTTGTTCTATAGCAGGCTCTGTCAAAATGATGGTCTTGCAAGCAGTAGTGTTTTAAAAATGCCCTGTAGCAAATGTGTTCAGTTTATCATAGCCTTCACAAGTGCATGTGTTTTCTAAGGAATTAATCATACAACACTAGTTATATTCACACAAACTAGAAAGACATTTTACAAAGGCCACGTGAAAATGCTTTATCTTGGCGAAATACAAATAGGTAAGTAAAATAGTGCATGATTTTAGGCCATGTTGACTATTTCACATTTTATCCTGAAAGGAAATTGAGATGTTTTATATTTAATGTAGTGTTGCTGATACTTCCCCAGTGAATTTGGCTCCTTTCTCTGACATACCAGTCAAGAAAACTAATCAGTTAACCACCAAGAACTCATAATTATGTATGCATTGGAGATTATAGCAATTTTTGTCCAGCTTGCCCCTACACTGAATGCAAAAAAGTATGATTGTCAGATTAGCAAAAATCTCTTCTACTTCTGAAAAAAAAATCATCGGGTGTGAACAAAAGAAATGAAAACAGGTTACTGAAAATTACTGTGCACCCATTGAGATATCAAAAGCAAAGTGAAAAACCTGAGTGAAATACTGAAATGTGAGGCCTTACTGAATTTCAGACTATGATAGTGGTGATCCAACCCATTTGTGCCCACCCCAGATTGTATTGATCTTGTAGGTTGGTTGGTTTGGTTTGGTTTTCTTTTTTTACCCCAAAGGATACCTGATGTATACAGGATTTAATAAGACTATTTAATGAGTAAATCCATGCAGTGTTTTGTTGGTTTTAATCCATCTCAGACATTTTTGACTAAAATGTACTTTGTCAACATGGCCAGAAATGACCCTTCCTCTCGACTAAACCCATTTTTGAGCTCACTGCTGTAAGAGTCACTGTTGAGAACAGAGGGAAGGAATCTGACTTGAGATGTCTGTGCTGCAGCTTGTGTAGTTGTCCTGCACTCACTCTGGCAGCCTCTGTACAGAGAGGGAGGCTGTGGGCTCTGCAGGACCTGCCTGGTCATTATCTAAGTCATGGTGCAGACCAACTGCTTTAGTCTTTTTCACTGAACTTAGCACTTTGTTAATACTCAAATTTTATAGCTAATGAAAGTTCGCCTGACTTTTATTTACACCTTGTGCAACAGTAGGTCTTCCAAATAACACCATAGGAATGGTATTTCAAGTCCTGAATAGTTGCAGACAACATGAAATGGGTAATACTTAATCTCCATTATAAAGGATTGTATAAATACCTCAAGCTCCATTTTTATGTAGAAATCCAGTGCTCAATCTTTCTATTTTTTGATGCCATGAATACAATATATCAGCATCTTTTGCAGATTTCTGGATCACTGATGATGGTTATACAAGTACTTGGAATATGCTCTAAAAGCAGCAATGCCAAAATGGAGTTTTTTTCTCACTTCTCAAAGATTACTTACATCAATACATGATAGATTCCAGCAATGCTTTCTGTCTTCTAGGAAACTGTTAGAGCATCTTAGCTTCTGTCCATCAATGTATATAGTTCATAAAAGGCAGTTTGTTTAGTGTAGTAGTGTAAGTATTATCAGATAGCTTAGAATATAGACTTACTAAAATATTTTTCTTAAATGCATCTTTTTCTAACGAAATGGGGATAACTCATATATGCATATCTTGGTTTAAAGAATTAACAATACCATTTCTTTGCCAAACATGGCATCAATTGCTGGTAAAGGAGAACTTTTTACGTACTGTAATAATAATAAGTTGGAATGACTTTAATATTCTGATCTGTACCACATAATGTATTGAAGCATTGTGATAAGTTTTAAAAGATTCATTTATTTAAAGGTTTTGTTTGCACAAAGTGGAAGTATTGTCTAATACTTCAGAGTATAATCTTTGAACAGTAATAACCAATATAATTTTAAAAACTATCAACTCTCCTGAGTGCCATTTATAGCTGATGGTGAGTTGAGCCTCAGTACTGCCTTGGAGTAGGCAGGTAACTCTAGCTGGCAGTCATGTCCAAGATGTACAGCCAAGTTCTCCTAACCTAAATTTAATTTGTGATTCTTTACTACATTTGAGCCTAGGGCAGTAAGCAGATGCTGGAGATCTTTCATGATTAGAATCTTCCTGAGCCATCCGGACAGTAATGCAAGTTCCTTACTTGTTCTTCCTAGAAATAAGAGCAGTTTGACTGCATTGGCCTATTGTGTTGATTCTGGCTTTGTGTGTTAAAAAAAAAAAAAAAAATCACCACCAACTGTGCCTTTTCTGGGAGTGGTTTGGGGATAAGTCGTAAGAACAGAAAAAATGATTCTGGCGATACATTTGAGGTATCTTTGCTAATCAAAATGATCTTCCTGTTCTTTGTATGTTTTTTTGGTGTACGTAGTGTTTACGTAGAGTTTACAGTGTATTACATAAGTATTTAAAATATTTAGCTATTGCTGTGGATTTAATGTTATTTTAAAACAAGAACTTCATGTGGTGCTGTGGAAGGTGACAGATTTTTCAAATTAGGTAAAAGTATTTACTTAAAACTGTTTGCATAATATGATGTTTGTAAACTTAAAAAACTGGATAGCTTATATCTCACTTGAGTGCATGATAGAACTTGTTAGGGCAAATATGCAAATATTCACAAATAGATTGTCCTAAGAAATTGTAATGTGGTTTGTTATTCTAAGTAGTTTAAGAGATAATGAAACTACCGCTTCTCCAGTAATTACCTGTGCTGTCTCTTGCATCTGTCAGTGTTTAAAAATAGTTAGCTTGTTTTCTAGGTGACTGTATTCTGTTCAAATAAAGTCAAATTAACTTCCAAGACTGCTTCTTATATTACCTCCTTTAGGTATGCTTCCCTCTTCATCCAAATATTTTACTTGTCAGTTACAAAAGCACTCAAATCAAGATGAAAACCAAAAAACTCCTGATGTTAAATTTGACAGTTACTTCTGTTTTTTATGGATTTTCAAGGTAATTATTTATTCTTTCTGTTCATAACATTAAAATTAGGAATGATACTTCTCCACTGTGTCGTGAAAATTAATATAATGATTGAAAGGTGTTCAATGGCTTTAGAAGCCACAGGACTGTATGTGACACATAGATAACACAGCTGAGGATACAAGATATGTAAAGCAAGAAGTTGGTGCACTCAAATACTTCATATGTGAGAGAAATTGCGTCGTTTCAGACTGGATGAGATTCTAAGACTTATTTAAATGTTTTTCATTTCTTTAAAGTATTTTCCATTACAATTCTTCTGTAGTAAAAATTGTCCTCATTTTCTAATTGCAATTATGTCTCCTACAATATGAAAACCCACTAAAGTTACTGGATCTAAGAGTACCCTTCACTGGCTTTAATCTGGAGAAAATTCAGCTTCACAAAGTTTTTAGGTTATTTCTTACTTTACAAATAGAACTGAGCAGCTGGCTATTTTTATCTGTTTAATTTGGCATTTGGCTTTCCAGTTAAACTACTCTTCAATGCACAGTAAAAGCTGCCATCAGCCAATTTATTGGAATTCTCAGAGCATACTTTAGTGGGGACCTTCAGATGTCACCTCCTGCTGACAAAAGCCCTTTGAAAGACAGCATTACTCATGTAATTGTTTAGGCTTTCACTTGATAAATATTAAACTTAACATGCTGCTGATATTATTAACATTTTACTCCAAGTTCAAAGCAGCAGGAAAAACAGCTACTTATTTATAACTACTGTTTTCTAAAACTAATAATACAACATAATTAACATGTGCCAGATGATGCTACATAAAACATTTAGCAAAACGTTAGGCATGTAACCCAGACAGTTTAATCCTTTTAGATGTTACAGCATCTGTTTTGCCTAGTTAGGACCCAGCTGCACACAAATCCACAGTTATGTAATAAAATCAGTTTCCTATGTCCTGCACGTTCTAGAGGCAGCTATGTTCAACAATGGTAGTGACACATTATGGCTCTAAAATGCATCTACTGCAGTGCACAGAAATACAGGTTTTACCTGATAACCTCATGTTAGGAACACCAGGTGCAGTGCAGCAATGAACCAGCTTCCATCAAAATGCAGAGTTGCAATTTCAGTACAAATATTGACCAGAAATTCTTGAAGCACTCAGATAATATCAGAACTACGGTTCACATAATGAAAAAAAAAAACCAAAAAACAAAACCCTGGGAGTTTATGCCCTGTTTTGGGCTAAAATATATTTTTCATTAACTGTAAAATGTTAGGTTGACCACTGCATATACACTGAGCATTTCAAAATAAGAGTCATGCTGCATCCTTTACACAAATATTTTGATTGTGGAAGATATGGCATATACAAGTGGATACTCAATATATAAAATTACCATAGTTACTGCAGAGTATTCCAATCAATACATCCTGACACTAGAAGTGTGCTGGAAGAAACTCCTGTGTAAGCAGCCTTTTTTGTGTGCTTGTACAGACTGCATTATGTCTCCACAACCCTAATATGGCTGCAGGAAAGGATAATACAGAAAAACACGAGTTTAAAAACTAAGAAAGGGATTGAAATGTTCCAGTATTCTGTTTTGGTCATTGAAAAGATTCACCATTAACACTGAGATGCACTCTTTTTCTGTAAAATGAACAATTGCTGTGAAAGAATTTTGACAATTGACAACATGCTTAATGAAATTGCTGTTTGGGTAATAATCATTTTAGAAAGGTATAAAGTTGCTAAAATTATTAGAGTTAAATAAGGACCATTTTACTGAGGAATCCAGTATCTAGCACTTTTCATGTAAAAGCTGATTAACACTGTAAAGTCATTTAGCCCTTCTTTCCATGAAAGCCTTTCTTTCTATCTTAGATGTAAAAAAAGCATTAATGCCAGCTGCTTCTATTTTTCGTGGCAATGTGTACACTGCATTTCTATTAGGATGATTTAGGAAAAATCACGAATTAAATGTCACAATTTGTGTGTTGAAACTTTTCTTTTGTAACAGATTTATTTATCTGATATAGAAAAAAGTGGTATTTTGTACAGAGTATGCATTATATATATTGTATATCTATAATATACCTACAGATGTGGAAATATCCTAAGTCCTTTTAGCTTGCATCGGTTTATCTATTTTAGATTAAAAGTTCTAAAATATTCTGATTTAGAAACTTTTAAAAATCGTACTGATTTAGAAACTTAAAAAAACCCAAACCCTGCTGAGTGTTTCACACGGAATGGAAATTAAAAGTTATTTTTTTCGCTAGAAGTCACTTACACTTGCACCCTCCCAGCAGGCGTTGACCGGGTGGATGTGCCGGAGTTATTTAGCGCTGGCACTGCAGCTGCCGCCGCGCGGGACAGCGGCCCCGGCCCCGTTCAGCGCGCACCTGCTCGGCCTCGGCAGGAGCTGCTCCGGGGCTGCCAGACGGGCACGGGGGGCCGAGCCTGNGAGGTAGCGGGGGCCGTGCCCCAGCCATGGCCGGGTGTGGAGCGCGGCTGCGCTGCGGCCGCCCCCCCTCCATGCTCCTCTTTACCTGGCTCTGCGCGCCCCTGCTCGGCCAGCCCGGAGCCTCGCACGCGGGTAAGGCGGCTCGGGGCGGCCCCGGGGGTGAGGGTCGGCGGGGCCACTGGGAAGAAGAAGGAACGGTGAAAGGCGCTCCGGCGAGGAGCCAGGAGGGTGTCGGAGGAGGCCAGCCAGGGGTTCCGAAGCCTCCTGGCGTTGTGCGGGGACGCCGGGGATGGAGCGGGTGGTACCGCAGCCCGGGGGTCTGCGGGCACCGCTGCCCCTCCCGGCTGGGAGCGCGGGCAGCGGGAGCGGTTCGTGAGGGGGAATGAGGCGGGATTTTGCGTTTGGGGGGGAACGCTGCCGGCGATGTGGTCTCTGCGTACCGGTATCGTTTGCCGCGCCATCAACTTTTTCCCGGACGAGGTTAACGCAAGGCTAGTGCCGGGTCCGGCCGTGGCTGCTGAGGGAGGATCACAGGGCTCCGCTGGCTTTAAGAAAACGAGCGGGACCTCCGGAGACCGCGGTCAAACAGGCTCACCAGGGCTGCCCCCTCACAGAAGAGGGGGAAAGTATCTTTGCCAAGTTACGGCTTTTCAGGTTCCTTAGCAGTCTTGACTGCCTCACATTTCATTACGCAGTGGTTACACTTTCTAAATGTGTATATATATATATATGTCTTTTAGTTTTTGCTCTGGCTCACTTTTTGAGCGGAAGTACAGTTGTAGGTTTGTGGTGCGTGCTCTGCATCTGCAGCTGGTACAGAGGTAAACGTGCAGATAATATTTTAATAACTATAATTTCGCATATGAATATGACTGCACATGAAAATAACCCTCTTAAGAATTTATAAGAGAACTCGCTTTAGTTTGGTCATGCATTATTTCTTTGACTTCAAAAGAGTCAGTCTCATATTTCAATGAGGTTTTAACTTTCCGAGTTGAAGGATGTAAAATAGCATGTGAAGCTGGAGTGTTTATGGAATTACACAACGATTAAAGGAGCAAAATCACTGCTCTTCCACAAATTTATTTAGAAACAGTTGTTTCAAAATGTTGCACGTACGTAATTTGTAAGTACATTGCCAAGAGTTTTGCGGGTCTTGAAACTGTAGCTGCCATAATTACAGGGAGAAAGAAAATTAATGAAAGATAAATTTGACCTCTTTTTTATATTAACTGAAATTTGGAAAAGTGGTTGTAAATATGGTTTATGGAAAGTTGATTGTATTGATGTCTTGGTTTTAATTCAGCCTACAAATACTCAGTCTGTTATCGCTGAATGTGATTTAAAAGATTATTCTTTGTCTCAACATTTGGAAAAGCAGTATTTTTCATGTTCTTCATGTCAGAAGATGCAAAATCATTGTTACATTTTATGATTTATATGACTGCATGGAATTACCTGCAATCACATTAAGCCAAATTTTGCTTTTTGGCACAAGCCAGCAGTTTTGACTTCACTATGAACTGATTGTATATAGTGAGGCTAAAATTTTCTTTTCACAATTTTTTTTCTCTAAAATAAAATGAAATTTGCTGTAAGAGTGCTTGTAAGTTAATTTGGTGTTTCCTTCAGTTAATTGTGAACTATATTTTATCTTGGATAACTGAATTGTCAGGAGAAAATACTTGCTGATTTGAAAAATAGTCAAAGTTTTGTTCTTGCTCTGAATTTTAAACAGGTGAGATTTGAATGCCCAAATGGAGCTGAGGTTAACCTCAACCTCTAGCACTGCTGTGCTGTGCTGCAGACCTGTGGTAGTGTTCCTTGGAAATTCATGCACCCAAGCGTTTTCAATTATGGATCAAATCCCTCTCCCTACGTAACAGGGGGCTGCAAACC
This sequence comes from Erpornis zantholeuca, assembly GCA_013400515.1. Taxonomy (NCBI): domain Eukaryota; kingdom Metazoa; phylum Chordata; class Aves; order Passeriformes; family Timaliidae; genus Erpornis; species Erpornis zantholeuca. Next base: position 289,050 of record VZTN01034720.1, on the reverse strand, counting down.
TTCCTGCTTGTATGGGTTTCTTGTGACTCCTCTCTTAAAATATTTTGTGCTTTCTTTAGAGATTCTTAGTGATGAATGTGAGCACTGATGCATGGAGAAGTGTCTGTGTTGATTTGTAGAAGGAACTGTGGAAGGAAGTACTTTCATAGTTTTCCACTTTTTACAATGATAAAACCTGGGATTTGTGCAAAATTACAGGTTTTGAAATCTCCTACTCTTCTGTCTGGTTTTGAGCAATGTAGCTGAGTTCTGTGAGCTGTAGGGTTGTATGTTCCAGTGTAAACAGGACTGGAATGGAGCTGAATGGGCAAAATGCTGCTGAGGCAGGAGGTAAGGCCAGTGCCCAATGTCTGCAGCACCCAGGGCTGCACTGGCAGCTTCTGAGAAGCCCTGGCCTGGTTCTTATTTGCATCAGGTCTTATTTACATATGTTTTGGAATTGTGTTAAATTCTGTGACATAGCCTCTGAATTTATAAATGGTTCTTCTTAGAAGATTCTACACACTTGTTCTTCCTTTTGCTCCTTGTGCTATCTGCACTTCTGTACTCCATTTTTGCTGCTTGCTTTCAGCATTCCTCGGTGCTGACTCCACAGTCCATCTTCAGTGTTTACTGGCAGATCAGCAATCAGTGAAAATGATGCAATGATTAAAAGTGGTACAAAGAGAGACGACAAAATCCTGCATCTGTTACAGAAATGTCCTCCTGACTGTAGAGCGACAGGATTTTTCCCCAGAGCCGGCTGACATGAGGCAGCCTTTTCCTGTGGCTTTGCTGTTGAGCAGGGAGGAAGATCCCAGTACTGTCTGTGGGAAGCTGAGTGGAGCACATTAGCCTGTCAGTGAGCTCCAGAGGAAGTGCTGTGGCACGGCACAGACCTGCAGTTACAGCTGCAGGTGGCTGTCACTGCTGCTGGCAGTCGTGTCACTAGAGAGGTCAGGAAGCTGTTTGGCACATGGTGTGTACTTAGGCTGGAATCCACAGCACAAGTATTCAGAAAGGAATGGTTTGTGATGCAATTACCTCTTAATCTAAAAACTGACTGTCAGTTCACACCTATTTCTTGCTTAGTTGACAAACTACGTGCTAGTCTATTATGGTTGCTAATCAAACTTGTAAATGTATTTAGAAATATGTGCCATAATTATACCTTGTTGCTAAGCTGTTAGGGGATAGTTTCATTCTACTTTACAGCTATCGAGTTGTAACTTTAACCTTTTAAATTTGAGTTGAATGTAAGAAACACCTTCCCTGCTTTCTGTGGGCTACTGTTGTACCTCTGTGCATATTGGTAAGTACTAAGCAGTATTGCAGCTCAAAGTTCCTCATAGTTTCATGTCCAATATATGTCATTTTATTTTGCTACAGATGTTGATGTCTAGGTAAGAGAGAAGGCACAAGTCCTCCCAATAACTTTAAAACCACCTTTTCCATGCTTGTAGGTGTGGTGATGGGATTTGCCTTAATTTTTTAAACAGGAGGAAAAGATAGTTCTGGGAAGTTTAGAATGTAATAGTTAGCTTTTATGACTTTTGTTCAGTAAATGGAATAGTGTTAGCATTGCTGCTTTGACTTGCAGACATCCTAGTTAAGAAGATTGTGATCTTCCTAAATGCTTTCTGTTAATTAAATGCTTGACTGTGATTGGATTCTTGGCAATTGCTAATGCATAGAAGGAAAAGTAGGCCAAAAAATTAAAGACCATGCAGGAAATATGACTCATGATGCTTTTCAAAGGGACAGGGGAATCAGTACAAAAATAAAACATTTAATACATTACCTATCTTTTCTACCTGATGAAGTAATGGTGGGAGATCATCTGAATAAATATACTAGAGTACTGAAGGCAGGTGTACGGTATGTATTCATTTACCTTCCAGATTTATAAGCAAATTATTAGTTGTAGTATGTAGTAGTTAGATTTGTGATAATAGTCCATGTTATGAGAGCCTAGAGTTAAAGAATACAATGGTAACTACAAAATTTGGATATTGGCAATGTTTATGGTCCATAGTGGGTTTTTTTCATTATAAGGGTATATGATTATAAACATGCATTAGTAATATATATTACTTCTGAATCAACATCTTAACATTACACTTCTAGAAAGTGACCCTTTCCTCATGGGCCTCTTTTGAAACTGCACCCAGCAGTGATGCGAAGAAAGCCTGAAATCATTATCACTCAATTCTGCCAATTAGAAAATGCTTTGAACTACACTGTTTAATGTGTAAGGACCAGCATTACACCTGCAGTCCTGATCTGGCTCTTAGACACTTTGTCTATGGAAGTGCAGAGCAATACAGAGTTCAAAGAAAGCTTATTATTTGGAGAAACTTTCTAAATGTGTATATGGACTATGATGTTCTCCTATTTCAAACCAAAGATTTATGAAAATACATCTGAGATCAAGCTGTAGCACTAATTATTTCACTGGTAATTCTTATAAAAGGAATAATGTTGCTAAATCATTTTAAGATGCTAGGAAATTTAATCCCATAATGGTACAGTAAATGACAGAAGTGTTATTCTTTTGTAAAACCTATCTTTTGTTTCTTATCTACAACATTTAAAAGTTTGCCATTAGCAGCTCATGTGAAATTTTGACTTGAGAATGTTAACAAGATGAATAGACATGTACATGTTTCATCATGCTATTCATACATCTGAGGCCCATGTAATGCTTCATCCTATTTTCAAAATAGTTCTTCCAAAGTACTTTAATAAAAAAGTTTGTTAAATACTTTTGGAGGAAATGGCAGAAATGAATTAAGTACAATGTTTCCAAGGTCAAGTGTTTAATTAGAATTTTTACCTAGTCTTTTGTCAGAAGTGTTCAACTACATCAGAGTTTAAAAATTTTTGAATTATTAGTCTGCTTTGTGCATAAACATTTGTCTCCTTTGTGCAGAATTAAAATTTAGGCCATCCGATATCATATGCAGTTTAGGTGGGTTTTTTTTTTGTTGCTTAATATGGACTCATACTGAGGGGCAGTGAGAAGAGTTTAAGGTGCAAATAATAAACATTGTCATTGAGTGTTACCACTGAAGAGTCAGTTCAGTCAGTTAACTCTGACTTAAACTGCAGAGGTTACCTGGCCTCAATAAAAACGAAGTCATACAAATCCAAGCAAGCTTAGAACTGCCCTTCAAAGGCTATGTATCTTCTAAGGATTTTTTAGTGCACTGAGCTAGTGGCAGGGGTGAGTGTTTCCATAATCTCTTGCCATCTGATTTGTATGAGATTGTACTCTGAGTTGTTTGCTAATCTTGCTAGTCATAGGTTTTAACCTCTTTCTGTTTTTCTCCAGCCAGCATAGCTAGTCTGCTGCCTTAAGCCACTGAAACTGTTTTACCTGTTTTCTTCTCTTTACATTTTTTCCACTTGTCACCAGCTCTTCCCAATTTTTATTATTGATGTTAATACAAGGAGTTACTAAGAATCTCCACCCTTGTTGCAATCTTAATATCATACGGATATGTGGAAAAGAGATATTAAACACATGTAGTCTGTGTAACAAATTATTTGAATGGCCCTATTAAATAAGTAAGAGATAGGGGCGATAACTTATTTTGTTTTTGCCACCTCTTAATATACTGTCACCATTCCCAGTCTTCTCACTGAACTCTCCTTTGTTTAAGATGTCTTTCATAGACCAGTTTGCTTCAGCATATTAATAAACAGAATAAAATAGAAATATTGAAATGTGTGGCTACATCTGTGATCAGACAAAAAAGAAAGAAATAATTGAACTATATTGTCAGTAAATAATGGTCATTGTAATAGATCAGTGAGTATACTATTGGTCTGAGTATAAAATGTTTGAAAAATAACCTCTAAGTATATAAAAGCAGTAAAGGAACATCATATTCCCTTTTAGCATAGCAGAGGAGATCCTGTATTTTAAGAGAAGCTTAATCTGGAAACAACATGTACCCTGAAGATGCTGTATCGTTGCACAGGAGGTCATCTTACAGGAACACAGAGATGGTGAAAGTGCAACTTTGCCTCTGCATTGCTTCAAGGTCAATTAATGGAGAGATAATATCCAGCTGCATAGTCAGTCTTGAACTGAAAAATTCAGTTGAGAGTTGTAACTGGAGGAGGAAAATGTAATCAATGCTAATATAAAAATCTAGTATTTATGAAATATTAGGCTGAAATATACACAAAACCATTCATAATTCAGGAAACAGGGATATAGAAATAGAGAAATTAAGTTGTGGCTCCAGGAAGCATTCTTTTGGATGTCTGTGAAATGCAGGGCTTGGCAAATCTGTGTACAGTTACAAATAAGAAAAAATCTTTGCCTAATGAGGATATTCTGAACTAGTTAAATGTATTTTTGGCACTTGTATATTTACAAGTAGCTTGTACATGTGCAACATTCTGTTGCTGGATCCTTTTTGGCAGCAATTCTTATGTCCTGTGAGTTTTCCTGTATCCACCTGAGGTATCTCAGTGGTACAGTGTAAGTTGTCCATCAGTTCTTTGCACATCCTGCAAATCAACAATCTTGAAATGGAGATATATGAAATTGTAGAACATGTACAAATAATATATCTCAAAGAACAATAGGTTTATAAGCAAATGAAATACACTATAAACAGATAGATTTGTATTTTGAAACAGAAGGGTGACCTGTCTTAAACCCCAGATGTTCATTTGGCCCACAGCAAGGACCATTCAGTAGCATGTTAGGGTAGGATTTGTAGGAAAGAGGAGCCCTTCTGCTCCCACTTTGCTGGTCCTATTTCTTAAGCTACATTCTGCTTTCGCTGCTACTATGACACTTAGAGAAATCTGGTTAGTATTTAAAATAATAGTTCTACTGGACTGCCCCACAACTGCAGTGCCAAAGGAGGAGAGCTGCCTTGTTGGGCTCTGCTGTGCTTTGGGTGTTTCAGACAAAGGACCTGTACATGAAGCCTTTTGCAGCACAGCAGAAATGCACTGCTGTCGCACTTTGATGGATGGGAGGAACTTAAAACTTAGGCTGTGGTGGCTGCAGTCATGTGGAACTGGGTTAGATCAGTTCAAATAATTGGCTTAAATGGTGTTAGCCAAGCCTCTGCCACAAATGCCAAGTCATGGAACTGTTGCTCAAACTCTGAGGTAGCTTTTGCAAGTTTTGTGGGAATGAGAACTGATAGCATATGCAGGTATGACACTACCTGACATACAGTGTAGTCATTCCAGGCAATTCTAAAATCCTAGGGCTCTTCAGTACCTATGAATTGCTGATTTATTGTATATATATATTTTAACTGATACTTCGTCTCCTTTAGCTTCTTTAATGAGAAAGATTAAATACCACTAATGTTTTTTCTCCTTCTACTGATCTACTTCTGTTATGTTGACTAAATTCACCTCCTCTCCAAACAAAGTAATGTTAATCTTTTCAATCTCTCCTTGCATGGATGACTGTCTCTGGTTTTAATCTGTTTATGACATTCTCTGGTGCTTTTCTGCTTCTGATACATCTTTTTTTAGATGGATGCTGTTAGTGAGCACATGATTTCTAGAGAGGTCGTGCCATAGATTTATGTAATGGCATAATACCTTAAGTCTGCATTAAAAAGAGATGGTAGTGAGCTCCTTTCTTTTGTTTATGCTGTCCCTTAAACTGATGCTAATAGTTGCTAGGTCATTTTTGGCAGTAGTTTCCTTTTAAATCTCATTGGTAAGTAGAAAAATCTTTATCTAGAACATATGTCTGTGTTTTCTAGTGGTCATCCTAACTTATGTCTGGGAATTGGAGACCCTTTCATGCAAGGTGATGTGTGTGGTTTGTGCTTCTTGAGGCAGTGGCCATCTTCAGGTTTTTCACACCACCTTTGAAAGCTGTTCTTGAGTTACTTAGGTAGACACTGATCTTGCCTTTTTTCCTCCCCTCTCTCTGTCTTCCCAAGATGACTCCTTGAGAGCTATGGAAAAGAACTAGAAAGGTGCATTCCAGTCAGTGTAACGTTAGAATAGGTAGAGGTGACTGGTAAATAGTTTGGCATATGCACCTAAGATACAAAACTATGAGGGAAAGTGCTTTACAAGTGCAGCAAAATTTATAAATGATAAATGTTCCCCAACATCAGAAGAAATATATTAAAACATGAAGAGACTGAATTGCAAGTTATGCAATATACTACAGATATGTATAATGTGGATGTAGGTTTTTAAAAAGCACCACCCTGTTTGAGAATGACAGAACTTCCGTCCCTCACAGCTCAGCTTTCAGTTTTAGAGGAGTTCCATAATTGAATGGCACTGGGTAATGATATAAAAGTTTTTTGTTGTCTGAGATTATCTTAATGTTCTTGAGTCATCAATTTTGGAAGTGTGATAATGGTATGAGGATGCTAATAAAACCAGGTAACTTTATAAAAGTCTACTTCCAGGACCTTGGCCATGCTTCTAGAGAGAAGGGGATGAGATAAGAAATTAAGCTCTGCATAAAAATAGCTAACTCTTTGGACACAAGAATGCAGATGTACATTGCTCATTTGAATCAATGTTAATAAATTCCTTTTTTTTTTTTTAATATAGCTGTATCTGAACCTTCTTTTATTGCTAAAAGTGAGGACCGTTTGTTTAAGCATTTATTTGAAGACTATCAAAGATGGGTTCGTCCAGTGGAGCGCTTGAATGACACAATAAAAATCAAATTTGGCCTTGCAATCTCTCAGCTAGTAGATGTGGTATGTACAGTAAATAAGTTGTATTTTTCCACTACCTTTAAAAGGAGCATAATTTCATGTGAAATAATTGGGCCTGGTTTAACTTCAAGACAATAGATTAAGCATCTAAAATTATTATCAGTGTAATAAAAATGCTCTGTAAATGGATATATGATGTTCTCACATAAATATACTTAGTGATTGGAATGCTTTCAGCAGTGTGTTTTGTATTTCAAATTACAGACCTCTGTGAACTAAAGCAGCTATTTCCTAGTGATAGATTTCTTTTTGTGATATATGCTTTATTTTACAGGATGAGAAGAATCAATTGATGACAACAAATGTCTGGTTGAAACAGGTATGTGTAAAATATTGAAAAAATATTCTGAAGCTTCATAATTGCAAATCAAAATTTGGGAGAAGCTTTTCTAGTTAATTGTATATTCAAAAAACTTAGTTCTTGCATGAAATTTTATTTCACATAGTATCTTTATAAAATGTCCATAGAAATGCTTTAAAGAATTGTGACAAACCCCTTAAAAAAAACATAACAACAAGATAAATAAAAATCTGATACGGCATTGCTTGGCCATTTAATATACCAAGGTGTATATATCCAACCATAAATTGCTGCTTCAGTACAAAAGTTTTCATTCACAAGTTTTATTGAGAAAAGTATGATTGGTGTATTCTTCTGCATAATAGTTTTGAGGTCTTTTTCCTGTGGGATGTTTGAAATTATTGGATATACATTACTGAAGAATTCCAGTTTCAAAGTTAAATATGCTTGCTAGAAGGAAATACTTCTTCCTCTTAAGAATATTTGGGTTTGGGCAGGAGAAAGCCTCAAGCTTTGTAATTGTAAGAGTCCCGTGCTAAACTTAATTGCCACTGTTTACTTGGGTAATGCTGCTCCCAGATCATCCTCGATTTAACTGAGAAGAATCTTTGTAGATGCTGGTTATACTTACTAGCTTATGGAAATATTTTTGTTTGGGTGAATTCCTTTCTGTTTATTTATTTGATTTTTTCCCTTCCCATTCCCTNATAATAGCTCTTACTTATAAATACATGCTCTGAAAAAGGAACATCATATCATAAGTTCTGTACAGAAACATTGTCAAGTAGCTCTTATAACAGAAAACAAATACTGAGTGAGGTAACTACATGTCTGTTCAGCAAATTCATTGTTTTATGCAAATTTTAGAAGCCAGTTTGATTGTTGTTAATTGCCTTGTTATCTACTTTCATCTGGTATCATCCTGCTTAAATCCACTTCCCAGTAACAATGATTTTTACATCTCACATATGCACAGGAATGGATAGATGTAAAATTAAGGTGGAATCCCGAAGACTATGCTGGAATAACATCAATTCGTGTCCCATCAGATTCTATTTGGATTCCAGATATTGTGCTGTATGACAAGTAAGATTTGAATCTTTTCATATAAAATGCATTTACTTTATAACTTCACTGGCCAAACTGCTTCTAGAAGACTCATTGGATGGACATAATGTGTACATTGTGGGATAAGAATCTGTGGAAGAATTTGCCTCTGAATGCAAATGGACTTTGTTGCCATGTTAAATGCTCCAATGTTTTGCTTTACTTCTGGATGGAATTTCTAGTCCCTTTGAAAAGGTTATTTCAATTTTGTTATGTAAACTTTTTTCTTAATTAGAAAAAAATGTCTTGCACAGTGATGACTACAAATAGCGTAGAGTGATGGAAGGGAAGCAACTAATTTACATTGTTATAGGTCATATTCAGCATGGAATTAAAATCAGGTACATTTAACTGTAAGGGAGGGTTGCCTTGGTTTTGGGTTGTTCTTGGTTTTTTTCTTTTGAAAATTAACAGCTCTCAGAAACAATAACTTTTGATATAACCCTTCTGCACAACTCATGTGCACATACAATGCTCTTACATTTCCTGACTTGTCAAGTCAGGATAAAAGGCTGTTGCAGTGATTGTAAACTCAAGTTTGGATACAAGTATTATTTTACCTGTTTCATGTCTGTTTTTCTTCAATAATTATGATTTGGCCAAATTTAAAAGTACTTATTCTGTATTACTAATAGAAACACCAGAGCTGGGTCATGCTATTAAAGATCAAGATTTTTACAATCCTTTTGTAAGTCATTTGGACCATAGAACATTGCACAGATCTTTTCAGGACTTGAAAATATTCTTCAGTCTTCCAAAGCTGTTTACCTATGTGAGATTCAGATTTGAAAAAAGTTTGAAAAAAGTTGACAGTGAAGACAACACAATATTTTGGCTATCAAGGGATAAACAGCTGAAATGACAATAACAAAGCATAATTTCTTATTTAAATACACTCCCACACTCCATTGTAATTGCATGCATTTATCTCTCTTCTTTCAGTGCAGATGGACGCTTTGAGGGAACATCGACAAAAACTGTGGTAAAATATGATGGCAGCATTGCTTGGACTCGACCAGCAAA
>VZTN01034720.1:182309-279685 GCA_013400515.1 Erpornis zantholeuca | reverse complement strand
GCTCCTCATCCACACACAATGCGATGGCACCCTGGGTTCGCAAGATATTTCTTCACAAACGGCCCAAGCTGCTATGCATGAGAAGCCATGTCGATAGATACTTTGCTCAGAAGGAGGAAACAGCAAATATGAATGGATCAGAATCATCTAGGAACACCTTGGAAGCAGCTCTGGATTCTATCCGCTATATTACAAGACATGTTATGAAGGAGAACGAGGTTCGTGAGGTAGGTGTGTTAGTCCTGCTACACTGATCTTCTACAAGTGGAAATTAGACAACCAAGTAGAGGTTTACTGTGCACTTGCATATTAAAGATGTGCTACAGATTTCCAGCTTTTGTACTTTACTGAAAGCTGTGTAGTTGTTTCCACTGGAAAGAAGTGCAACTATGGTACAATACTTAGACTATTTGGCTGATACAGTAGAGTCTTTGGGTTCTTTAAAAGGTTTTTGCTTTCTTCTAGAAGTAAGTTCTTGTCTTTAGTTACACATTCTGAGACACTTGTCTGTTACAAGAGCATGTACTGTAACTGTTCCCTACAGCACTGCTGAGATGATGAGAGGAGGAGCTATTTTTCACTTTAATGTTGTACCTGAAGGCTATCTTGAAAAATGCATTTGCATTATATTTTATGAATAAATACTGACAAGACTTATCTTGCAATATCTTCCAATTCCAAATAAGTCCTCTAACTTATATGTATTAATTTAAATACAAGCTATAGCTGTGTGTTGGTCATTTTGTGCTGAGATCAAATGTGGATTCAATGACTTCTTAAGTGTCCTCTTCTACTCTTATTATTATTTGTCTCTAAGTCATATCAAAAGATGTCAGAGGGTTCTTTTCAGTCTGTGCATTTGCACTCTGAATTATCCTTAATGAATGTTTACAATATTTGTGTAAGAGCATTAAAATCTGTTTTCTTTACATGCTTTTTAAGCTAGCACCATTGGTACATCAGAGACTTAAATGCTATTTCCAGTCTAATGTAGAAGTTTGCAGAAGTATAGAAGTTTGTAGTGTACTGTCTGTTTCTGATGGCAAAGCCTGGGGTTCTTTCAGTTTATATGGAAATTGCTGTCTCCAGAAGGCTCTGGTTGCTAAGAGTGTGTTCTCCCATACTAGACTAGGAGTAATGTGCCTCCTCTAATGTGCCTTCTCAGGACTTGATTCTGGCATTGTCACAAGGGATGTGGCCTAGATTTTTAAGAAATGTGTCTGCTGTACTCTTAAAGCAGCATCTAATAGCCCTGCATTGTATGAACAACAGAAATAGAATAGTTTGCTATTAAAAACATCGTTTCCTGTAAATTAAGGGTTGACTGTGAGTGACAAGTGGTAAGTATTTTGTTTTGCAAGTGTAATGTTGTTGTGACTGTAAACCTTGGAAATTAATATACAGCTGACTGGGGACTCACTTGTTTTATTATTAGTGGGCTCCAGAGAATGCAAGCTTTCATTGCAAAAGTTGTTAATAAACACTAGACAGCTAGTGCTACTGTAGCCTTACATCTTAGGAAGTATTAGGCTTGGGAAATGTGGATAGCTCCAGTTTAAATTCAAGATAATTGTTTGGCAGGGTTTTGATTTGCTTGCACAATTATATCTGCAATACTTGTAAAACTGTGTATAGATATGAATAATTTTATCAAAAAGGAAAGTACTCTTGAAAGTACTGTGAGTATTCTCCCCAGGGTATAATACTTTGCAGCTTTCAGCTCTTGTTTGGAACACAACAGCTGCTCTGTACTAAGAATTTTTTATTTTTTATTTTATTATTACTGTTTGGGGGAGGTTTGGTTTTGGTTTTCTGGTTAGTTTTTTGTGTGGGTTGCTGTTGTTGGTTGTTTGGGGTTTTTTTACAACTTTCACTTCCAACTCCTGCTTAAGAATTCCACTTTATGATGTCATGTGCCATGAATCCTGCAGTATGTTAGAACATGGCAGACTAGTCTCATCTCTCTGTAGATGAAGTTGTTTGGTGCTTGTCAGAGTCAATTTCTGCATCAAAATCTACACAGCTTGTCAATCTTCACAGAGGGAAGTTTGCTTCTGTTCTAACTCACAGTATAATTATAAAGTGTTGTTCAAGAGGGTTATCATATGGACATGGTTGAAAGAAGAGTACTTTGAAATAACTAAGAATTGCAGGATTTGGTACTGTATTTTTACCTGTTCTTGCACACACTGACCAACTGTTGTGCTCTTTGTGTTTTAGGTTGTTGAAGACTGGAAATACATTGCTCAGGTGCTTGATCGAATGTTCTTATGGGCTTTTCTTCTGGTTTCAATAATTGGATCACTGGTGTTATTTATTCCTGTTATTCATAAATGGGCAAGTATAATAGTACCTACCCATATAGGCAGTACAAATGCATAAAATATTTTTGGAGCCATGTCCTACTGATATGTCTCTTAAGTTTTGCAGTAGCTCTGTTTCCATGCATGTTCTTTATAGGCATGTTTCTGATAGAATGAAAAAAAATTTCCAAAACTAGAAAATTAGGTTTATCTTAAAGCATGGCATTCCCAGGACACATAGAAGTCAATTTGCTTATTGCCAATCTACTGAGTTAACTGCTAAGCCAGGTCATAATTAAAAGAACCTTCTCAAGCCATTGCATGTATGATTTATCAAAAAAGCATACACTGACACCTACTGTGAAATAGAAGGATTTAAATTTTTAAAAATGATTATCACTGTAGCCCTGTTATTAAATTACTATATCAATTGTTATACTGAATATTAAATATTTGCCATTACACAGTAGAGTTGCTGCTTTCAATTTAGTATACAAAAGAGAAATTTTATCAGCTCTCTTCATTGTGTTGTAGAAGTATGAAATTTCACCAGAGTAATTAAAATAATAATAAAAATAGAAGTTAAACTTCTTGTATATGTAATATACAACTAAGAACAGCAATTTGGCCATGTTTGGCCTTTATAAATTTTCAGTGCAATTTACTGCTAAATTTTAAAGCTTGTTAATTCTGTGATAACAACATGAGCATTTAATAAGCCTTAAAATGCCTAAAACATGTGTGTGTTAATGTCTCCATCAGCTTTGGAAAGGAAGGCAAAGGCAGTTAACTGAGTTCCCAAGTTGTATTCTAAGGGGCCAGAACATTCAGTTTTCTTTATTCTTGATTCAGAATTGGATACAGTATGTGAGTTTGCAAACATGTTCATTATTTCCTGTCTTTGGGTGTTTCTCAGAATTAAGATTTTAAGCACAGACAGAAGGAATTTGTGGAGCATCTTTCTGAAGGAAATGGGTTATAAATTATTATGCTGTGGAACCAAATATAGATGATTAATGATTTTCACATTTGTTAAACTGAACTTGAGAGCTTAACTTAAATTAACTAACTTGAATTAGTTCTTTCACTTATAAAACCATATGTAACTCTAAGCAGCAAGGACTTAGAGTTTTCCATATTTCCTTTTTCCTAAGATGGTTGAAAACAAACTTACAACTTATCAATTATTCCATTAAAATATATTCTTTACATTGATTCCAATGCCACCTTTCTTCCTTTCTTCATAGCTTTATTTCTGGAAAAGACAAAGTTTTTTAGTGTTGTTCATAATGTAGTTGCATCCTGTAGGGCTAGTACAGGAGTGCCAGGCTAGAGCAAATCTTAGGAAGTTTTTGTTTGTTTAAATTACTACATTAGTAATAACATGTTTAGGTGAGAAGTTTTAATGTAAACTGTGGCATCTTCAATAAGTTTGCATTTTTATAGTGATTATAAATTTGAACAACAGATACATATTTCTCCCATACCCCCTCCCAGATCTCCTTTAGAATAGTCCTGTACTGATTATAATAGTGATTACTTATGTCATAACTTATATATAATTGAATATTTATTTCAAAATGTTTTGATCTGCAGGATATTCTTGGTTTTGTGTAGCTTTTAAAGTGCCATAGGTAGGGAAATTATGTCAGGCAGGCCCTTTTTTTCTTTTTTTGTTTTTTTGATAGCAGTTAGGGAGTCACTCTTCTTCAGTTACAATTCAATTACATCTGACATATCCATATTTTCTCTATTCCCATCATAACTTTAAAGGTGAATTTGCAAAGATTATCTGATCTAATTCATTAATGTAAGAGCTTTAACTTTCTCAGTATTACTGAGATTGAACAATGCATCAATGACTTTCTCTGTGTGCAAGCTGCAGAAATACTTCAGATAACTTGTTTCCTCTTCAAATACAACATTTCTTTTTAAAGTCTTCCATCGGTTCGAATTACTGAAATTTACTCTTACCTGAAGAGAAAGCAAAGTGAGTAAACCTGTGGATTAGATATCTATCTAATTTTTTTAACTTTCCATTTCATCTCTTTCCTCTTGTTTAATGGTTTCCAGCCTGCCCAGTTATATCATGATGGGCAGCACATTGCCCAATGGAGTCACTCTCTTTATTATAGTTACTCAGAGTTTTTGCAAATGCATGAATTTCTTTAAGTGACTTCTAGTATGATCATGGTAGATTCAGATTACATAGCTGACACTGGAATCCTTGAGGTCTTCTGTTTATCAGGTGTGTCTGAAACAGAAGGATGTTAATATACTCAGAAGCATGGACTTTTACTTCTGTAACTTATTGCTGAATGTATTGAACTGTAAGTAATGCTACCTTATATAGATTTCTGTCACTTGCTTAAAATAAATGAAAAAAAAAAAGGCACAATTTTCAACAGCTTGGTTATCTTTATTTTCATAAATGTTATATCACATGATACACTGTATTTCCAGAAAGTTTCCAGTTTGGTACACAGAGTTCATATTATTACAAAATATGGTCTGATTACAGTGTTTTGTTGCATTCTTTATTCATGCTCTTAAATAATCTGCAGTTACTGATTAAAAAAAAAAAAAAGAAGATATATATGCCTAAGCAACAATTTTAGCACACTTTACAGGACTGGTTTGTCTACCTGCCTTCCCTTGGCATAAAACACTTTGCTATAGCAGGATCCCTCTGTATCCAAAGCTCCAAGGATTTTGATCCTTTGCATCACTTGTAGACTCTTAGTGTGTGTTTCACTTGTACACAATTCTCAACATCATTAGGTTTGAGCAGCTCCTTTTTCCTGACAGCCTTCACAGAGTGTACTTTATGGCTGCTTTATAACCATCATCTATTATTTACCTATTTGTTTTTGTAATAAACCCCTCCTCAGTCCTTCCTTGCTGCTCTGTGGGTCAGTTTGTACAGCAGGTGGCAATGTCTGCATTCCAGCAGTTTGGTACTTGTGCTTCCCACCATTCCATCCTCATGAGGGTGTTCATGGAACTCACTATGAACTCCTTCCAGAAGATCCTGTCATGGTCTGAAGAGGCTTGCCACCAGCCTAGAAAACAAACCTGGTAGCCCAAAGCATTCAGCCCATCTTGACTTGCCAAATATTCATGTAATTTTCCATTTCTTTATTAACCCCTTATTAAATCATTGTTTTCAAGTTTAACATACTGCCTCCATCTTTTTCAGCTATTGCAAGAAGTAGCTGTAAAGCATAGCTCATTTTACTTTGAGATTAGTTGTCATAAAGGTTCAAAATAATTTTTTTCCGCATTTTGAACAATGCCACCTTGGTCAAGCAAAGTTGAAACCAAGAGAGATCCTTGTTCTACTACACATAGAAGAGACATGAGGTGTTGGGAGGGGGATGCAGAGTTGGTTGGCAGTTTTATTTGATTTCACAATGTTTTATTTAATCTTTACATTTCATCTCCAGCCATCAGAGGTTGTAAAAACAATCCTGCTGTCCCTAGAATACATACCAGGATGAAAACCCATAGAAAAATACGATCAATTACCATGGCAACGTATTTCCAATCATCCTGAATCTGAAAAGAAAAAAAAAAAGAGAATAGCAAGTTGGCATGTTCATTAGGTGAATAAGTTGCATTAGCAATAATACCATTTCATATAACAAGTGCAGGTTTTTTTGTATGTAGATATCTTTATGTATACACAATTTACACATTTGTTTTCACTGACAAATGTATTCATTTTCCAGAAGATATTTTATTTGAATATGCTCTTTGGAGCAAAGCCAAAAGCTGCTGCTTCAAATCCAAAAGGTTGACCACCAAGACACTGGACTTGAGGAGATAAAACTTCTCTCTATTCCAAAAATGAAAGTGTAAAGCTTTACATTCTTAGATGAACAGGTTTGTGCAGAAACCATTACTGAAACAGATTGTTCCTACTGGTCTTTTCGTAGTATGTAAAAAGCAAAGATTAGTTGGTATATAATTATTTGGTACATTAATTATGTAGTACTGAAATTTGACTGTTTTCACGCATGATGTAAAATTCATCTCTGTACCTTTCATGTAAAAAGGAAACCAAGTTTCAAAAAACAACATATTTTTCTAATTTACTTTTTTTTTTAAATGAATGTTATAGCAACAGTGATACTGAAGTATCCTATGTGTCGCAAATTAATAGTAGCTCGGTGATCATTTTAGTTACTATTGAGATTACAATTCCATTTTTTTGTTTTTCTTCAAGAATGATAAGAAATGAATTATGCATTTGTTGTTTTTGAAATTTGTTTTTTTTAGCTTGTTTGTTAAGGAAAACTAAAAAACCCAAAGCAACCCTGTAGTTTCTGTACCAACTAAATCTGAAG
This sequence comes from Erpornis zantholeuca, assembly GCA_013400515.1. Lineage (NCBI taxonomy): Eukaryota > Metazoa > Chordata > Aves > Passeriformes > Timaliidae > Erpornis > Erpornis zantholeuca. Next base: position 273,033 of record VZTN01034720.1, on the reverse strand, counting down.
AGAGTTCTGATTTCAGTATAAACAAAGTGAAGTTAGGATGAAGTGTCAGAGTGTGGGGATTTAAATTCTGTGATAATTGTGATGGTGTGGCTACTGCTCATAGTATGTTTGAGGAACATAGTAGAAAAAAACCTAATTTTTTTTTCTCCTTTACTGTATTAAGATGCAGCTTTGTGAAAGATTCCGGTCCCTGTCTTGCAGTAGTTGCCTAACTTAGCTACAGCACTTTACTCTGCAGCAGCAACAGAATGAGCACCATCATCACTGTGAGGGACATTTGCTCTTACATTTCTGTTGTTGATGGTAAGCTGTGGGAGGGAGAATGTAACTTTCTAAAGGCCACAGGGTCAGCAAATTCCACTACTGAGATTATAACTTGGAAAATCCTAACTTCAACTCTCGTGGGATGGGTGCTCTGGTATGGTCACCTAGCAGTGGTTACCTTAACTTGGTATATATATTATCAATAAAGAGATCATTGTGCACCAGAGCTGCTTCTCAATTATGTAAGTTCAAAATTGCAAATACTTGTAATACAGCTTGTGTAATTTACTTGCATAAAATAGTGGTCTCTGATATCTTTTTTGTCTGTTTGTTTGAGATCTTTTTCTTACCAAACACTCTAATGGCAAAAGGTATCTGCAGTTTGAGTAACAGTAAATATGTTCTTACCTCTTTTGCTTCATTCTGCATTTTCATATTTTCTGCAATGTATTTCACACTTTCAATAGCATCTCTCATTTCTGGTGACAGAACTGAAAATGAAAGCATAGGATCTACAGACTCAGAGCTTGAACTTCTAGTGAGATTGCCACTGAGATCCGAGAACTTCGTGCGCTGGTACTGACAGCAGCTACATGCCATATCTTGACAGACAAAGCCATCTTTGCAGCATTTGTTTTCAGAACCGTTGATGCAATTTAAGTTTGAAAACTCAGAAGTGAATAATGGTTTTGGCTTCTGATTATTCTCTTCATCACTGGCAGGCCTTGTCATGAACATGATGCGAGGAAGTAAGTTCAAGAAAATGGTTCTCACCCACACAGGCATTGTGTGTGTCTTGGGTGTTCTGTAGTGCACATTTAGTACAAATACTGTTATGACAATTGATAGAGTTACAAATATCATGGTGAAAAGGAGGTATTCTCCAATAAGGGGAATTACCAGGGAAGTAGAAGGTATGGTTTCTGTGATAACAAGAAGGAACACTGTTAAAGAGAGAAGAACTGATATGCAGAGTGTCACCTTCTCACCACAGTCTGAGGGCAAATAGAAAACTAATACAGTCAGAAAAGAAATCAGCAGACAGGGAATAATCATATTGATAGTGTAAAATAAAGGTAAACGCCTAATGTAAAGGGAATATGTGATGTCTGGATATATCTCTTCACAACAGTTGTATTTGATGTCGTGTTTATACCCAGGAGCTTTAATTATAGCCCATTCTCCACTCTCCCAGTAATCTTTCAGGTTCATTGTAGAGCCAATTAAAACTAAGTCAATTTTGGCTTTGTCATAAGACCAGGAACCAAACTTCATGGTGCAGTTCTGATAATCAAATGGGAAGTAGGTTACATCTATTTTACATGAACTTTTAAATATAGCTGGAGGTATCCAGGTCACATCACCCGTGTATTTTAAAAGGGCCTTTGTCTTGTCATCAACCTGGAAATCCCCAACTGCACTGTAAAGCAAGTAAAAATAACAAAAATTAGAATGATCTACTCCAGGTAGTTTCATACATTCATACATACATTTACATTAACTCTTTAATCTGTTTTGGGGACATCAGCAATTACTTGTTTACTTGGAGCTGACTTGCTCATGCAAGACTGAGTCAATGACCATCATAAATTTGCAGTTAAACTAAAACAAACAGCTCTATAAACTCACCAGGGAGGAGTTGGAAGGAAATATTCTCTCTCATTAATAACATGGATTGGTGCTATCAATATTGAAAATGGCAAATAACAGATTGCAAATGGCAGTCCAACTAGATGAATGTTGTAGGCCCCTTCCAACTGAACTATTTCATTCTATTCTATTCTAGATCGATCAAGCACATCAGAACTCAAGGAATGATAAGAATATTACTGGTATTTCCACCTCTTCTGTGCAGGTTGTAACTACGGAAAGATGAATTAGGGTTGGGGTCTGTCTTTGCATAAGGAGTGTATTTGGTAAGAGATTTTTTAAGTTCCACTTTGCTATCTTATATGATCAAGTTGAGTATATGAAAAAGTAAAATTAAAGGGTAATTTGAAGTTTTAAGGCCCCAGTGAGAAAAGGAGTGTCATCACTGTTGATCCATAGACCTGACTTTTGGATCTTGTAGCTGAGTCCATTTCGTTGAGAATAGCATTCTTACAGATCCATTTAGTTGTGGTTTGGCTCTTCACAGTCTCCCAAACTGACTTTATCTAAAGTAAAAGGTGTCTGATTGTGAATTTAACTGCTAAAAAGCTAGAATTTGCATTTCTTTCAGTTAAAGTTGGGACTCACAGGGGCTTGTGAAGGGGAAAGGCCAAGTTCTCTCAGGCCTGCTCACTTAGAGCTCCAGGTTCGAGCTGGCTCCTGCCCAGTGATGCTGACGTAGCTGGCATGAAGGGGAGAACAGCAGTGGGGGGATGCAGGACACAGGTGTGTTGAAAAGCAGCTTTTCAGTGCATTCTGTGAACTTGCTGCTGATGTTCTTAAAACTGATAACATCAACCCCTCTCCCTGAATTAAGAAGTTAAATATGCGAGAGCCTTACTTGTTATATAAAACAATATCTGGCTTCCAGATCTGGCCAGATGGAACTCGGATGAATTCAGCACCTCCATAGTCTGCTGGATTCCACCGAAGCTTGTAATCATTCCAGATCTAATTATGGTAGAAAGGAGACTATGTTAGGTTTGTGAAGAAATGGAAATTCAGTGGACTACATCTTAACTGAGTGCTGTCATATCACTTCCAGGGTTGATTTATTTTGGATACAACAATGTTTAGATGTTTCTTTAACAAATACATATGTGTGGTGTTTTTTCATATACAGATTATAGGTGAGCCTAGATAGCTAGACCTTGTTGGTCATATCCATATATGACTTAAATATATGTGACTCTGTCCCAGGAATGTCTACTCAGTAGCTGGAACTAGGTGAAAGAAGGAATAAGACACTCTTTTCAGAGAGTGTAGGACTGTAATAATAACTTTGATCTAAAAAAACAGCTATCTGTGGGACAGTGAAAAGCGATTTCTGAAGGCTGTGGTGCAAGTTGTGAGCATCAATCGAGGGACCTTGAGTGTAGATGAGTCAGAGTGAACTCCAGGGTGTTATGGCTCAGGTAACACAGCCTTTGTCGCTAGGGCTTGTTAAACCCCATTTTAACGAAGCTGAATATCAAGCTGAAGGTGGGAAGTAAGTTGGTTACTACGCTGACTGCAACAGTGAGTAACTGCATTTTTAAAAAGCCTTTTTAACGTGAAGTATACATTTTTGGTTTGTTCTCACTTTATGGAAGCTAACCAGCACCAAGTGGCGCTGTGCGGGCCTCCGTGCCGAGATGCTTCCCTTGCGTTGGTGTCTGCCAAGGCAGTGCGTTTGGGAGTCTCCAGAGCAAAAATCTTGTATTTAGCGCTAAGTATAGCAGTAAGACTGCAAGAAGCGTAGCAGCCTTCATCCGCTCCCGTCCCGTTCCTTCATCCGCTCCCGTCCCGTCCCTTCCCATCCCCGCCTGCCGGGCGGTGCAGCGGCCGCTGGGGGGCAGCAGCGCGCCGGGCAAGGGCTCGGGCGGCGCCGGCGGCTCGGAGCGGGGGAGCCGCGGGTCCTGTCCAGGGATTCTCTCCTGGGATGCGTCTGTGCCCTGAGGGATCCGAACCTGGCGCCGGACCCGCGACCCTTCCGTGCTGCTGGAGCCCGCAGACGCCTCGCTGGGCGGGCGGCTCTTCCCTCCCCGGGAACACTCCCGCGCTGGAGGGGAGGTGAGCCGGTGCCGTCTGCGCTGTCGCTGAGTGCTACTTACGTGCTTCAGCCACAAGTTGGTTTCCATTATCTGGTTGACTTCGTCCTGGAAAAGAGAGGTGTGTCGGGAGATGTGCCGGCCATGCCGCGGCGCCCGACGGGGCGGTACTCACCACCTTCACCAGCTGCGACATGGACACCTCGAACTGGATGATGACGGGGTCCGAGACGTTCTTGACGGGGCGCACGAACTGGTTGTAGCTCTGGAAGAGGGCCGCGTAGAGCCGGTGCTCGGCCTCGGAGCCGCCGCAGCCTGCGGAGGGCATGGGGTGAGCGCCGGGGCAGCCCCGTGCGGGGCAGGGCCGCCCCGGTACTGAACTGACTGCTCAGCATCCCTGTGCGCTGGGCAGAGCCCCAGCCTAGCGGGGACTAGTGTGCCATGGGGGCATTCGCTTGGGCTGCGAGAAGAAGAGCAGTGAAAAGGTAATGCTATGACAGAGATTTTCTAACACACGTCTGCGAGCGAGTTAAAAAATAGTTTCGGGGAATTACTGAAGAACTGAGGGTGCAAAAGCCCTTTCCCCTCACAGTCCCAGTCCCCCAGACCTGGCAAGGCCACAGGGCTGTGGAACGGAGGAAGGGGAAAGTGTAAGCCAACAGACCAGGCCTCTGGTAAGGGGTCAGAACGCCTTGCAATAGGAGGAGTCCCAGGAAATAAGAAGTCTGCTTTCTAGTCTCAGTCATGACTGCATAATTATGATGAGGATAACAGCCTGCTTCTTAAAATATATTTAAAAAATGGATTAAAATTTGATTAACTGATACATTCAAAGACTTTTCAGCACACTCAAAGAAATGTGCTAATTACCCCATTATTATTCTAAGTAGTTTTTATTTAAAATAGATTCCTATTGTCCTTTTGCCAGTCATAAGTACAATTCATTGTACCTTGTGGCCAACAAAAAAGCTGCAAACTGAAATTCTTAAACAACAAGGTACTTCACCCATTTCAGGATGAGGTGTAAGAGCCTGTATTTTACACTACCATTTTACTTTCAAACTATCTAGGCAATAACCTAAATGCTGACACTATTAGAAGCCAGTAGCCCTTTATTTTTAGGGAGCTATCTCTTAAACTCTTCTGGACTACACATCCTCATTAATTCCAACTGAAAAACCAAAAAAGGCCTGTTTTGTCATTAATGGATAGCACAATGCAAATTTGGCAAAGGCACAAATTGAAGTCTGTCAAACATATTTTACAGTTCCATTGAAACAGAAATATGAATATATATGAAATATTTATATTTGCAAGGACATGTTTCTTTTCTGCCAGTTGTTTTTTAGTAGAGAAAGAGGGAGGAGGCAAAAGTATCTGCAAGTGACAGATTACACAAAGCAGGTGTTACTTTCAAATCTGTGAGACCTCACCTCTCCCTAAGATGACGGTTCCCCTCATGTGAAGCTATTCAGCTAAATGATCTTTTGTTTGTTTGCTTTTGTTTGGTTGGTTTTTACCCCTTGTGCCTTCTCTTGTTCACTTGGAGTTTTGTTTTCAGATTAGTAAAATCATTCAAGCTGACTTGCCAACTAAGAAATGAACACTTTTTAACTGCCAGTCTTGCCCATATTATTTCTTGTTATCTTCTACCTCACAGCTTGAGATTTCCTGGAATGAATACCCTCCAACCTTTTAGGTAAATTATTTTAAATCTAGATGTTAACAACTATTATAGTCAATCCCAAATTGCCAACCTTTTTACATGTCACCAGCACTCTAATTAAATCTAGCATCCACTGTCTCTAGAGAAGTGCATTTATGATGTTTTTTATTATTTAAAGATTTTGTGCTTTCCAAATCTGCAGAGAGAAGACATGCTGTTTGCAGCATGTACTTAAAGCTCTTTAATGTTGTCACTTTCTTGTGTTCTCTGCAGTATGTGAAACCATACCTTTATATGTAAGGTGCTTTTCCTTCATGTTAAAAAGGCTTTATGTGTCCTGTTTGGCATCTTTAATCAGGACTACCTAACTATGCAAGGATAAACTTAAAAACCCCCCACTGAACAACAAAGTATGTAACAGAAAGAGCTCTCACAATTCTGTACATTTGTCCCTTAGGTCGGAGAGTGCTTCTGCACTTCTTAAAAATAATTTGCACCAAAGCCATCTCCTGCTCCCCTTTTCAACCCTCCCTTCACCATCGAAGAATAACAAATTAAGGATCACTCACCTTGACAGAGAAAGCAAACAGCAGCAGTTAGAAGGAGAGTGTTCAGGCTCTCCATGGTGTTATGAATTACTGCCTGTGGACAGGGGCTGTTGAGGATGAGCTTCACTGCCAGGTCTGTACAAACACAGGGAGCGGGGCGAGCTCCGCTCCTCCGATGCGTGAAATGCCTGCAAGCAGCAGCCGGCAGGACCCTGAGCACAGCTCTGCGCACTGAGCTCCCATTAGGTTTGCTGTGCTGCCCCCTTTCAAGCTACCCAGGCTGTCAGAGCTTTGGAAACGGCAAATAAAGTGCGGGAAAAACAGATGTTATTGTAGGCAAAGAGCAGTCTTCTGGCACTGATAGTGGGCAAGAGTCCTTAAAATGGTGCATAAATGAGCCTGGTAATCTGACAAAGCTGAAGAGTTTTGCAGCCAGCTGCTATACAGGATCCTTATCTATCAGAAGCTCATGCCAATCTACTAGGGGAAGTTTAATTAATAAAAATCTTGTAATTGAATTGTACTGAAATGAATATTGACATTAGGGATGCCTGATTTAGCAGTGAACTGAGATCATGGGACCTGAATTTCCAATGATGCTGTTAATGTTGAGGATGTTTTTCTGCTTGTGTCTCATCTTGCAAGAGCGTGTTCTGGGTGCTTGACCATGCAAAAAGGATGTGCTATTCCCAAGGAGTAACTAAAGGCATCATGAGATCTGAGCCCAGAGTGGTAAACATAGCAGCTGGGATCTGGAAAGAATCTGGGGCTTTGAATGGTAATCAAGCTTGACCAAACCCCTGAGAGTAACTGTCTTTGGACCATACCTACTTTAGTAAATTAGAAAGGTGAAATTTGAGAAGGGGAGTATGAGCACAGGATCCCAACATGATCCCCCCAAACCTTATTGTTCATGGGGAGGGCACTGGAAAGAGGGAGGAGTTGTTTGAAGTTCAACTATAAAATCATGATTTGCAAAGTGAGGCATTTCCCATGTGTCCATCGGCTTCCTTGATAACTTACACGTCACCTTTTGCACTCCCCTCCCCATGTGGAATGACTGGGTGATGTAAGGCTCATGCAGTGCTTGTTGCACATGTCTGTATAAAAGGAAGAAGGAGGGAGAGAAAAATATGGGATTTTACCCTCATTTTTAGAAGAGAGGAGAAGGAAGCCCTGTGGGACAGCACCAATGGGTGCTTCACTGCCTGCCCTTAGGGAAGGATAAGCAATGACCCCATTTGACACTGTGTTAAGAGGTATCAGTGGGAGAAAGAGCACCAGACTGGGTTCAGTTCTTGGCACTGAGCTTGTTTATCCTGTTAGCTCTATCATCATTCACTTTGTCCCCAGACACATGCTCTTATGATAATTTCTGTAATTCTATTAGCTTGGAGGAAATAAGCTTTACTGTCCATTTGATTTTATTTCTTTTTCTTTCCAGAGAACTTGGCTGCTTGGTCTTTTAGCTTAACCCTGTGTGGATACTTTTGGTTTTGCGTTTCCAGGGCATTGAGACTAAATGTTTTGCCTTTCTATCTCCTTGCTACAGGCAGCAGTATAACTGAGACCTTTGTTTGTTCTTTTTAATCCCAAGTAGAAATGAGTTCAAGCTTCAAAGATCAGATCATAATCTGTCTTCTCCAGAAGTCAATGCTTAACCTGAATAATTTGGAAACATCTCATCTGCAGAGGAAGCAAGTAGCCATAGCATGAAGAGATATAGGTATTTTAGCTAAATTTGCCTAGTTACTGCAATTTTCAGTGGTGTTTGTATGGCACAGATATTTTGTTTCTAACATGCCATGCTGGATCTCCTGGTGAAATCAGCTCAGAATTGTGGTAGGATTATTTTTATGGCTAGGGAGGGTGATTTGATGAGAACACGTCACCATGACTGCATTGCAGAACCACACAGAAGAATATGTATGGGTAGAGGGAAGCTGATCTACCCAAGATCTGCAGTAACAAACTATGCAGCCTTTGTTCTTTAATAAACACACTGCTATTAGAGGGGTTTCACTTTGTTAAGATTTGTTAAGATCAAATCTTAATCAACTCAGGAGATGAAGAAAAGAATATTTTCCCATCTTTGTCTGGGGTATTGATGCTCCCAGTTGTTCCCAGTTTGCTGTGGCTGCAGGGGTGCAGAAACAGTCACCAGTAAACTCCCCTGGGTGCAGGTGGTGCATGTGAGTGGTAGTGTTTGCATTTCTATGTGTTCTGATGGAAGGCAAGATTGGTCTGGATTAAAGAGTTTTGTAATGGTAGGGAATGGAGAGACACCAAACAGAGGCTTTTCCTCATGGGTAGGGAAGCAAAGACTGGTTGCACACTACTGTTGGAAAACAATTTTTGTGTAAAGCACCTTTTAAATGTCCACTTTTTTTAAATGGAAAGCATTGTGGTAAAACCCCTGAAAAGTAGAAATGTTGAAATTTATTTTATTCAGTGAGCTGGGACGTTGTCATATTCATGTTTGCCTAGAAGATGACATTTTTGATATTTCCTTTCCTCCAGTCTTTCAGTTTTAAAATTTTGCCCAAAAAATCAAAGCAGAACACCCTGTAATTCTTTGACAAGTTAAGCTGGGAGCAGTTCTATGTATTATGTAGGTGCTGCTGAGGGTTAGGCAAAAATAGCATTTGCCATTTGGAAAGTGCAGCTTTAGGACCTCAGATTTTTCTGAATTTTAGGACTTTGGGTGAATTTTTTAATTCTGAAGTTTGCTATGGATTAAATTATTTCTGGAAATATTAAAGATGCAGTGGTGTTTTCCAAGAACATAACTAGGAAAGAATATATCTTTTCATTCATGATTAAAAAAGAAGTGAGGCAGCCACAGTGTATGGGAAGCACCAGAGCCCACCATTTCCTGGATGAGGAGCTCTGGTTCTGCAGGGATCTCCCTGGGGCCAGCAATGTGCCTCTTGAAAGCTTTTTCTGCATTTGTCAAGTCTGAGGCCTTCATCTGCCTGTACTCTGTGTTAGCTGCTAGCTGAGCTGCCAAATCCTTTCTAAAAGTTTTGTCCATGCTGAGGATAATTCAGCTGAAGGCTGCAGTTACAGAGCCAAGCATTATGAGTCTTTACTGCTCATAAAGATAAGGCCAATTCTGAGATGGGAGCACCTGAGGCCTCATTACAGTAGTTGCATTCAGGCAATGAAGGGGAGGCTAAGGAGAAGGGTAGAAGAGTAATGAGGGTAAGAGGGTGACAGAGCCCAGAGTGCTGTTGATGCTGGATGAAACAGTAGTGAGGGGTCTCTGCTCTGCACAGGCCCATGTCAGCCAGGGGACTGCAGCTGCCATGCTTCATCCTTGGCTGGGTAAGTCCCTGTCCCTCCTGCCTTGAAGGAGTGTGCAGCAGCTCTCACAGCATTTAAGTCTGCATTGCCTCTTTCAGATTCCCTGTTCAGTGTTATTTTGATTTTTAAAGGGGCTTCACTTTTACACTGCCTGCACAGCTGCTCTGGCTTCCGTGTGCCTTCTCTGTAAGCAGAAAGAGCTGTTCAGCAGCTGGGGCAGTGTGTGCACCTGTGGTTGGGATATAACCTAACATACAGCAGCATCTCCCTGCATGGGGAAGGCACCCCTCTGCTCTCAGGGGCTGTCTGTGCCCCATGTCACCTCACAGCTGTTGTTTCAGTTGCCTGCAGAGTAGCTCTACTCTCTTGGTCTAAGAAGGAAACATTTAAGGTGGGGAAAGCCTGTTTGACCCACTTAAACTTTGCACCACCTACCAGTCACCATGGGAGTGTCTAGAATAGTTAATATTGGGGATATTGCCAGGGGCTGCCCTCTCTGTGAGAGGAGGATATGGTGATCTCAGGGTGTACCTACATCAGTAGGGCAGTCCTACAGGTATCCATCACCTCCCTGCCCTGTCTGTGTGAGGGACATGGTTACAATGTTTAGAGGAAGGGGAACAGAACGGAGGATGACAGTGTGACAACCCTTCCTTCTAACATGGGGTTGAAGACAGCCTCACCCACCCCATTTGTGATACTTTTTCCCCATCTCCTTCCCAGACTGCTGGGCACTAGGACCTGCTGAAGTGCTCAGGATCTTGGGGAGCCCTCCCACGACTCAGGGATGGGTGTGTGTGCCACTGGTGCAGGGGAGTTTAGCCACCCGAGGCTGGGAGGGAGTTAATGCAGTCCTGCAGCTGCTCTGATAACTGGAAAGGTGTGAATGCAGCTGTTTTGGCACATCTAAATCTATGTACTTACCTGGGCCTGCCTGGGGCATGGCAATCTAGCAAATGTAGCTTGGTCTTGATGAAGTCAATTAGAGCTGGAACTGTCTTCAGCTGTGGCTTGTTGAAGAGCACAGGTTTTGGTGTCAACTAATCCCCCCAGGACAGGTGAGCCTCAAATCCCCTTCACAAGTGGCAGTGGATTTTACCAGTTTGCTCACCAGCCATTAGTTGTACTTGCCAATGGTGGTACAATTGTGTGCCCTGACAGCACCCCGAGGCAAAACTGAGATTGGCTTAACTTGAAGAGTGCCAGGAGCCCACTTCTCTTTTTGCAGGTTACCTGGAACAAACTGTGGTGGGATTGTCCTGTGATGGGGGTCTAGGGCCTCAATCTGTCCTTTGCCAAAGCCTTTAAGACTCTATGTGCTTCCCTAGCTGATTTGTTGTGGGTTATACTTAAATCCACATTAAAATCTCCCCAGAAAAACACGCAGGTCTGTGTGTTCTCAGGTGTCTTCTCATTCTTGCTGCCTTTCACTGTTGTCTTCTCCCATTGCTTTCCTGTGCTCTTAGCCTTAGACTCATTAAAGTGTGTTTGTGCCCCAGATACATGAGCTGTTGAAGTTGCAGGAAATTTGAGGACTAAATCTATATAAAGGAAAATTTTATGTTTTATTTCTATTTCATCATCAGAGTATTATATATATGTTTGTTTATCATACATTAATTTGGCCTTTGTTGATCCATCAGCTACCAGAGATGGCAAGGTGAGGAGCCTTTCAGAGGTTGCCTCAGAAGTGTTTCTGTTTTTTGGTTCAGATTTAAGTATCAAACCCACTTGCAAAGCTCTTTATAAATCAGACACAAATAGTTTTGATGCATTTGAAGGAAGTAAATTTCACAGCAGTACTTTCTCTGTAATAGGGAAATTACAGTATTTTAAGGAAAGAGAATATTCTTCCTAAGGCAATGTATTTAAATTTAATAAGATGATGATGATGATGTCAGGATGACACCTTGTACAGTAAAAGTCTTTCACTGTAATTTTCAGACTTCAAATAATTGAAAATAGGGCAAGATATCACTAGAAGTACTGAATTCACTGGAAAAAATAATTTTGTGTTTGTTTTGCTTTTTTTTCCTATCCCAATAAGTCAAGTTCTACTTTCCTTTTCTGTATTCTAAGGGATATAAGTGCAACTCACTTGGCACCTCTGTGGATTTAACAGAGGGGAACTGAGAGCAGAATGAGACCAAATATCTGGATAAGTATTGACAATTTTAAATAACAACTAAGGGTTTATGGCAGCAGTGTGGTTTTGAAAAAGTGGTTGCAGAAATAATCCAACAGTCCCCAGGACGCAAACAAGGACAAATATCCAGAGAAACAGCCTGTCCACTACCATGGCAACATACTTCCAATCTTCAATGACCTGGAAGAAAAAGCCAATTAAAGATATTAGCAATTTGTCATATTCTTTTGGTCTTCCTCGTGCTAATGCTGAGTTTTTGTTTATGAAAATAAAAGGAAACAAATCCCAAAGTATAGGAAATAAACTGACCTTAGGCTTGGCAAGGGATTTTTCTCCTACAACACTTCTGAGCAGAGGAGAAAAATACAGTAAATATTTTTTAGCTTTCTTGGATACATCAGATACTGAGTGTGGCTGCCTGGTATGGTGCCAGCCCTGAAGGACACAGAGTATAATCCAATTAAGGATTTTTTTTTCTTTAATTTTAGTTTGTAAATGCTATTAATCTCAGTGGGCAAAAATAGACAGTGTTTACTGCTGTTAAACAATGTTAGCTTCAGAGTTCTATTCTTATCAGCAGTCATCTTATTCATGGGGCTTAAGGCATATTAATACTGTTGCTTTTATTAAAATCCCTTTTTGCCTTGCATGTGTTGTCTGTAAAAGTCATGGCCTTAGATTCTGTCTCAGACTGAAGTGACTAATTAGGCTATTACTGTAAAGGGGAAATATATCAATTTTCATTTTCAGCTCAGGAATATTTTTTCCTCTCTTATTGATTCTAGTTACTCATGGGATGTCCTTACATCAGTGGCTTTATCATCCTTGACAGTTGAATCATGTCTGATATTAGAATATTACATATTTTTCCTTCAGTGCACACTTTTAATTCCCACCTCTGCTGAAGGGAATTGAATGCTTCTGCAGCCAGACCATATAAATGTACATGAACAGTTGTTATCAGACTGTTGTGATGAGGGAAGGAAGCAGAGAATAAAGTTATGAATCTAGAAAAATTATACATAATATCAGAGGACCCTATGTGAAAAGCATTAAGTGGATTTTAAATATATAAAATGCTCTTGAAAAGTGTTCTTACTATCAAGTGAAAGCTTTGTAGATCCTTTAGCATGCAACACATTCTTGCAAGAATTTCTGAGCTATTGGAAGACCTTTTCCTGCACTATGAAGTCGGCTTCTGTTGAGTCAGCTTCAGTGTTTACAAGATCATGTCTAATGTCAATAGCTGAACTTCTTTATTTATATTGACAGTAATTTCAGTTAATAGAAAACATGAACTACTCAGCAGCATGCTCCTCTAGGGACTTCTGCAAGATCAGAAACCAGACTTTATTTAATCTGCTTTGCTGAGAGAGGGGAAGCATAGCAGGAATAGAAAACCTGGAGTCTCACTAGGGTCTGGGTTAGAGGGAGGACAATGATAGGTATGAGGATGATTTTTCCCAACCATGAGTGCTTGTCTAAAAAAAATCCTGTGACCCACCTGAGTTTTCCAAGCATTATTCGCAGAGTGTTTATATCAGCTCTGTTGTGCTAACTAGTGGCCTGTGAGTAGGGTGGGGGAATAGAGCAGCAGCAACAGTGCTTAAATGAAGTATTTATCCTAACCAGTAACAAATCTGGTTTAACTCAAATGAAAGAAGTGTCAGCTCTGCTGAGGTTTTTAATCCTACCCATTGTGTTTGCAATATATAGACAGGTGTCTTAGCCCAGAAAGGGTGTTTGCAAAGGTCTTCTATCAATTTTACTAAATCCTTATGTTGTGCTCCATTAGGTAAATAAATGCTTGAGCTGCAGGTACATTGTTTCTGGTTAACTTGGCCTGGCCATGGGTCCAATCAGAGTCTTACTGATTCACAGTGGTGAAAAATATTCTATTTCTAACCTGGAACTGAATATTGTTTTCTTCCCCTGCCAATCACCACTTGAATGCGACAACAAATCTTTTTAGAGTGTTCCATGACTTACTGGTGAATCAGCAAACTCCTTTTGTAGAAATAGCCATGTTATTTATCAGGAGAGTATTGGCAGTTACCAAATTGCTGTTCATTAAGTTCTTTTAATGGCATCAATAATTTCCTCTTATGAGCTATATCTAGAATCTCTCTAAAAACTTGACAATAGTTCAAATATGCTTTCTGAGGAAGAGCATGTTACAGAAGAGGACAGGAGATGAAGTTTGGAAGGACAGGGATTTCTCATTTTTACTTACACTCTGGTCGTTGTCATCGCTTTTCATGTGCTCTGCTATAAAACTGACTCCATCAATTGCTTCTTGCACTTCAGGAGAAAATTTCGCACCTGTTCTTAACCTAAAATCTCGATGACTGCTGACATTGTCAAGTGTCTCAGAGACTTTCATATCATATCTTTTGGCAGAGGCTGTATTCAAAAAATAGGTAGAGTTCTTGTAGAAGTCACACGGCTCCATACAAGGGTTCTCTGCTTTTGTCTTTTTGCAGTTGCATGGCTTCTGCCGTGGAGAATTATTTTCTGGGCGCTTCATGAATAGATAGGCTGGGAGTCTCTCAAGGAAAACCAGTTTTACCCAGGGGGGCATAGTGTGAGTACTTGGAGATCTGTGGTGGACATTGAGCACACAGACACTGGTAACTATTGAGAAGGTCACCAGCACCATTGTAAACATGAGATACTTCCCAATCAGAGGAACATCTAGAGATGTTGGAGGGACAATTTTGGAGATCAGCAGCAAGAACACAGTCAGGGCAAGCAACACAGATATGCATAAGGTCATTTTTTCACCACAGTCTGAAGGCAAGTAGAATACCAGGATGGCTAAGGATGTAATTAGCACACAGGGAATGATAAGATTGATGGTATAAAAAAGTGGTTTCCTTTTAATGATGAAATCATATGTCACATCGACATAATTGGGGTCCAAAGGATTTACAGTTCTTCTTCCTGGGAGTGCTACAATGTCCCACTCTCCACTTGGTGTGAAGTCGTCCATGCTTGCCATGGAAGTCTTAAGCACCATATCAATTTCTGTGTGGTCGTATGTCCAGGATCGGAACTTCAGTGTGCAGTTTTGTTGGTCAAAGGGGAAATGCTTCACCTCAATCTTGCAGGCACTCTTGTAAATGGCTGGTGGCAACCAGCGAATGCTTCCATTGTTCTTGACAATGGCATTTGTGTACAGCGACACTTCGTACGTGCCATCCGCACTGAGGAGAGGAGAGAAGAGAAAGCAGAGAAGGTGATAAAATATTAGGAGGAAAAATATAGTTGAAAACAAAAAAGGTTTGACGTTCTTGTGGGCCTCAGTTGTTCCAAGAATCAAAGTTTAGTAATAATTTTATTTTGAAATCTATGTTGTAGGGAGCTATAACTTGATAGGGAGATCAATATATCTCTCAATTAGAGAGTTGATTTTTGTTCCAATACTTACAGAAAAAAATTTATAAAATTATTATTAAATACCAAATACACACCTCTGTTTCATCCAAAGAAATCAATGTGTTTTGCAAATATTTGCTCAAGTAATTAAAGCTTACTACATTTCTAAAGGCTGACCAAAAATGAGATCATCCCATGTGAAAATGGAAGTACCTTTGATCTGGAACACAGCCACTGCTAAGAACACAGAGCAACGCTTCTAAATGACTTGGACAAGGAAATAAGGATGAGCAGCATTAGTTAGAAATGCAGGGAGAATGTAGGCAGAGGAAATGTAATTATATGGGTTATAATTTATTGCATCACTCCAGTTAATGTTTACTTTTTACAAAACCAGAACAGACAAGCTACAGCATTCTTAGTGCCTGCAAATAATCTTGGCTTTGTATCTCTTCCAACTGCTGAGCTTCCACCAGGGGAGTCTTCTGTGTTGTGATGGGCCCTGTAACTCAGGGAGAAGATCATTATCAGTCAATAGTATCTTCTCCTGCCCAATATTCTGGGCAAAGAAGGCAGGGCTGTTTAAGCCAGTAAGTATCCTGAGGTATTATTCTTGTTTCTTGACAGACATCATGGAAAATAGTTTTTTCAGTGCTAAGGGTGATTTTTTTTTTCTAAGCAGGGAAATGCCACTAATATCTAAGGCTTGGCAACATGTGTCTGAATCAGTTAGGGCTGGCTCTGGAAAGGGTTCGCCTCGGTGAAGCAATGAGTCCCTGGCACTGAGCTGAGACCTTTGTAGCTGATTCATGCAGACAGTGAAACAACCAGATGCAGAAGTGAGTGGCTACAGTCACTAACAGGGGTTGTTAGTTCACTGCCAATAAAATAGCTATTTTTTGAGAAATGAATTGTATCTTACATATCTGTACTCCCTGAGTTAGCTTTGCCACTGTGCCACACCATGTGCTGGGCAGACTCCTGGGCTGGGAATCTGTGGGTTCTGGTGCTGGCTTCCCTGTCTCAGTTGTGGGAAGAGGCTGGGCTGCAGTCTGGGAGCCCTCTGCACAGGCCACAGACAGAGCTGTGGGCATGGGGATGTGCTTTGTGTTTTCCTGAGCACCTTGAACTGACTGATGCCTGTGGAACTCTGCTCCAGCAGCAGTAAGTTACATGGAGCTGTCCTTTGGCTAAAATTTAATTCAAGCTTTGTACTAACGTAGAAATCCAATACGGTGAGGCTTGTTCCTGTGCATTTAAGAAACCTTTTGAAACTATTTCTTTCTATGCTTACAAACCATTTAATGGTATCACTTGGCCAGAAGCAGAGGGCAGAGGCACAATTTACCAGAACAAGCTTTGAGCAGACAGAGTACATCCTAATCCACTGGCTGAATTGTTTTGTGACTAATACACTAGTTTTAAAGGTTCATCAAATCTGATTTGCAGTAGTAGGATTCCAAGGACTTAACTCAGTTATATATAACTTCTCAAGTTTCCCATCTGTATATGTTCATAAATCATCACGTATTCATGAATTCATTCCTTTTCAAAGTATCATAAAAGTATAAATTTTGATTATTTTCCAAAAATACCCCGTTTATCATCCACTTCAAAGTTTTTCTAGAGACTTAAACCAAAGCAAAACAAAATTATCAGTTAGCTGTTTGTTTGAAAGAGGAACTAAAGTATGATCTGTCAACAAGTTTTTATTTTTCTTAGTACGATAAAGTGATGTGGTCAAGTGTTGACGGATTTGTTATGTCAACATATGTATAATGGATTTTTTCAATGCATTATGAAAATAGAATATAATTTGGTTTTCTACATGAATATGAACTCTTGGAGTAATGGTAGGTGTGAACTTTGTAACAGATTTATGTCCTGGGGTCTGTGGTAGAAAAAGGAGTGGGAGGAGGAGAGAAAACAGTATCTCAGACCCTAAGATGTCTAATAGGATTGCAGATGTCTTCTTGCACTTATACCTACAATTTATTCTTTCCATACAGTCTATTTTCATATAAGTGTGTCTCAGTTGTGAGCCTTGTCATGGATACTCTGCTGTAACCATTCACACTGCAGACTTTCCAGCTCTACTGGAATTTCTTTAACCAGAGCACTGATTTTACTAAAATTATCTCTGAGCCCAGTAGCCCAGTCAGATACATTTGATACTATCTAACAGTTACAAAATTCAGTTTTAAAGTTTTACCAGACCTACTTCATTGTTCCTTGGTTAAAATTTTGTTCATTGTCTGCATAAGCTACACCAGTTTTACTTACTTATTGTAAAGCACAATGTCTGGCAACCAGATGTGTTTTGCAGGTATTCTCAGCTTATTTATTCCTTCATAGTCAGAGGGCTTCCAGGCCAGCCGATAATCAATCCACTCCTAAGAGAAGAATTGTACAGTGGTAATGCAGTGTCCTGACCAGCACTAACAAAACAATCATTGCATGGAGTGAAAGCAGTCACATTTGTGGTTTGCAAGAGCCATTTCTCTGTGGGTTTGTTACCTGGTTCAGCCAGACATTCGTAGTCATGATCTGCTCCCGTTCATTCTGCAGGGAAAAACAGACACAAAAACTGGCCTCTAAAATGATTCATTGTATTGCAGTAATAAGATTTATTCAGTGGGTTTTTGAGCATGATTTTGTCTAGAGTAGTTCAAGACAGACATTTCTCTGAGGTAAGATCCTGTACACATCCTGATGATAAATAGTAATACCATAAGTGTAGAATTCCAAATGCCTTTTAAAAAGAACAGTTATGGCAGAGAGTGAGTGTGGTTATTGCCAGGCTTGGTTTCCTCCCCCCACCTCACTTCTCCACCTTTGATTTGAAACAGAAGGGACATGTGACCATCAGGGAGGCCTATAGGAGGTTGTGTGAGGCTGGTGTAAGGTTTACCATGTAATCTCTCAGCTGGCAGGCTCTGTTTCATGAACTGCCGTCTCTGGACAGCAGTCAAGAAGAGAAACCTCCCTGTAGAAGATCTGTCAGGAGCACTTCTGCAGGAAAATGAGTTCATTCTCTCATCCTGAAGACGCTCGAGATTGTTAGAGCCTGTAAGATGCATAATTTTGTGTTCTGCTTGAAGAGTGAGGCTATAGAGGGATAGAGACTGAGCTGTGCTATTCTTGATCTCATCACATTCCCATCCACCTTGTCTTGGTTGCTGATCACTGGGGCCTCTGGAACAAGACATCTCCCTTTTTATGCCCAGAATCTGCAGTCTAGGGGGACATTGGGCTCATGGTGGTAGTGCAGGATGTAAGGAGGCATGTCTGTGTCCAGGTGGAGTTCTCCAGAAGAGAGAGAGCACTTGAGCTAGAATCATCTGGTATACATGGCATTAAATGCCATATGTATATGTATATACATCCTTGTGCATTTATATATATTATATCCAGTCTGCATGTGTGTATGAAACCTCAACTGTTTGTACAGTTTCCCTTTCATTCCATCAGAGTCTCTCTCATTTCCTCTTGAATTTAAGAACATAAATTCTCTATGTGTCTAAAAGCTTGCAGTCCAGTTGTTGGCCCTTACACAAACCCGGAGAGGGAAGCAGTCATCTGTATTTTCTTTGTCATCCAAGGAGAGAGAGCAGAGTTGAAAGCCCCAGTTCAGAAGATTATTCCCATTTATGTGCTGGCTCTTGTCCCCACTGCAGTTAATATTAACCTATCCTAGCAATGATGTGTTTATACCTTGGAATAACTGTCAGACACATGCTAATGTTGTGGGTGAAAATATCTGAGAGACATTGAAGTAATTTTTATTGAATATAAGGAGTTGCTTACATGAGGATTGTTTTAACCATGTTAACCTATTCCAGCCAGAACTAATGTGTATTTTTCTTTACAACATTCAATTGTTCTTTGTTGATATGCCTGATATGTCATGTGATTTGGATCTGTCTTTGTAGCTTATTTTCAGTCCATTGAACCACTTCAGAAGAAAATGGATTAGCATTCCACTGATGGTGGATGGTGTGCACATTGCTGGTGTGCACAGTCCAGGATAGGTCCTGACCTGGGGTGACTTACAGTGGCTGTACTGAAATCAGATGAATGGTTTTGAATTTTAGCTAGATAGAATTTTATTGGATGAAGATCTGGTCCTGTCCTTAGGCATATTGCTTAGGCATAGACTGATTTCTTTGTTATAGCTCCATTGTGAGGTGTAAAACCAGTAAATTACATGTAGGGGCTCTACCTATTAATAGTATTACACAAATGAGAAATGAACAGAGACACAGCAATACCAATACCACTTTTACTTAGAGTGCTGTGCAGGTAGTATTGAATTTAAACTTAAATTTTGAATTAACTAATTTGAACTTACCACACTGATGAGCTGTGCTAGGGAAACCTGCAGTTCTATAGATACCAACTGGGAGGAGTTGACAGCTGGTCGAATTAACTTATTGTATCTGTCAGGACTCAGTAGGTGGTTCATTAGTTTTTCTTCAGCGTCTGCTGCCATGCTTCCTGTAAAGCATCACAAAACAGGATTATGGAAGGGAGACTAAAGTGACATGATGTAGGGATCACAGAATATCTGTGCATCAGATCATCTCTGGGAAATAATGACAGCTTTTGATTTTCTAAGGACTGTAGGCTTGTGTGAACAGGAGGCTATGGTGCTTGCACCAGTATCTGCTCTGCTGAAGCTGACTGTCTTTCACAGAGCACAGATCAAAGTAGATCAGTCAGAACCCTTTTGGGATTTTTTGCAATAAAATGTGAAACTCAGATTGATAGATACTTTTGGAATTACACTCAGAAATAGAAATTGGGAGCAAACCACCCTCTTAATAGCAGGTGAAGAATTATTCTGTAATCCAAAGGCAAGGGGTCCAGCTGTGACTTCTCTCTTTAGTGCTGTAGGAGACAGAGTTGCAGGTACACATATAAATTTAAAGATTCTGATTCATGTAGAGAAAACCAGGGGATAAGCTGTCAGAGTCATAAAGGATTTTTTAATGACTGGAGACTCTCTGGTAGCTAGTGATGCTTCTGTTTCAAATTTTGAAAAGCCAAGGCAGTATGTTAGCCTTATTTTATGTGGAAGTAAAACCTGATTTGTGGACTAGCACAAATACTGTAAATCTTTGATTGCCAAAGCTGGAGTCCAGTGACTACAAAACATAGTATCTACAGGTTACTATCAAACAAGCCTGAACATTCCCTGTGGAGCAAAACAGCTTCTAGATCAGCCCCAGGGTAGTTTATTCTGTTCTCATGTTCTTTGTGTAGTTTTTAGAGTTATCCCAGTGGACTTTTCAAACCAGTATTGACCACCTGATAATACTGATGAGCAAGGTCCTGGTGACATCCTGCCACCAGAACTGACCCAGAGACATTGTGCTGTGTGTCAGGCAGTTCTGGGTTGTGATGCTGATGAAATTACAGTGTTAGTGAAAGCAGGTTCCAATGCAATTGATAGGATGATTGTTCTATAGAAAAGGTCACCTAATTCAGCTCACTGATTCAACTCTAGGTACTGCAGAAGTGAGGGTAGTGTCCTTACAGCATACTTGCTTCACTACTTCCCAGAGCAGTTCCACACAGTAAAAAACATTGACCATGCAAGTATTTTAAATTTGTAGTGCATTAATTTGTTCTGGGATTTTTTTGTGTTGTAGCATATCTACAAAATCTGGGGAAAGGCAGACATCAAAAGGCCAGGATCAAATAAACAGCCAAAGTTTGTGTGCTTTTGTGGAAGATGTCAAGTTCCCTAGTGAACTGGGCTGTAAGTTTCTAGGCAAGTCTCTCTTGAAATTTGAAATTCTTCTGAATCCAACTCAGGTTAAAAAAATACCCTGAGACCTTGTTTCTGATCCAGTGAGAAAGCAGAGTGAGGTAAAAGATAATCGACCAAAGATTTCACATCTAAGAACAACTTTTACTCAAGCTCTGTGGAAAGGTTGAGATAAACACCAGGCTTGATTTAATTCCTATAAGACCAGGATGTGCTGTGGCCTGGTAGTCCAATTTTTTTCACAAATACTTAACTATAACATTGTTCTTCAGAATAGGCTTTTCAAATACTTTCCAAGGCATTTGGCAAAAACAAATTTGGATGAGTGTATCTGTGTTTGTTGGATCAGTTTGGTTTTTGATTTGCTTTATACCTCCATGCAAGTCATTATAAAAGCCCTATACCAGATGATATTTTAATATTACATTTGTTCTCAATGCAAGGTGCCTAATCAAAAGTTTATCAAGCCAGAGCTGTGCTGAGTCTTGCTAAGCTTCAGATTCTGGGGTGGTTTTTTTGTGTATAGCAATCAAGGAAAAGCTAAATTTGATACTGGGAGGAAACGGGGAGCACATTGTAGGAATGAATCCTTTTGTAGTTATAAGGATAGGTTAGAAGTCCTGTGGTAGTTAAAGAGAGAATCCTGATTAAAGTTATTTTATTGTGTGGTTTGGTGGAGTTTATGTTGGGTCAGTTTGTGGTATTTTTTTAGTAGACATTCCCACTGTTGCATATGTAAGTGACATAAGCAGATGGCTGTAATTCAAATATAAATAGTTGATTTGTTTAATTTAGTAGTCACTGAATAATGTTAGCAAAGATGCTAAGTTCTTGTTTGAATTGTTAACTGTGTTTTCATTGCATTGCTGCCTTTGTCTGTGAATATTCCAGCACAGAGAGTATTTGCTAAACGGGGAGTAAGAAGTCAGAACTGTAGAATATTTGCAGAAAGCTAATTCTGGATTTGTAATTAGTTTTTACTCTGAAACCCACGTTTAGCAATCACAGTCATCTGATCTGCAAATCGAAACATACTGTGGGGTCTGCATGTCTGATGAGAACAGCTCAGATTTCCAAGCACTGACTTTTAATAAACTTTATGCAGATTAATGACAAGCCATGGCTTTAATTATAAAAAAAAATACATTCAAAAATGAATCCCTTTGAGAAATTATTACCTGAAGGCATTCCTTCACTAGGGATAATCCTTTAAAAAATTGCCATTCCATCCCAGCCTTTGTAACTTAATAATCAGAAATAAACCTCGAAGGGGCTACTCTGTCACCTCACTCAGAAGCCTGTATCACACACCACTAGATGTCAGCCCTGCACTGCCTTAAAACTTGTTAAACCCAATCTCTCTGTAAATACTGGGGGGAAATGAGTGATTCTTATATAATTTTTATAGTCTACTTTCCATTAACAATCTGCATATAAACCAGATGGCACTTAATGAGAACAAAATTACCAGACATTCAGTTTCATCTTTATGTGTGTTGTGTGTCAGTCACCAGGCCTTTGAAACTTCTCTTCTTCCTCTCAGGCTTGGAAGAAATGAAATGCAGTTTCCCCCACAAACTATTTTTTTTCCAAATAGCAGTAATCACCAGAGATGTTGCAGAGGGTAAACTGATGCTTTTAGATAAATGATTTTTGCAACAATGATCAAGCAGTCCTAGTTTGGGGGTGGAGTATTTTTGTGTACTGAAAGCAGTAATAAATAAAGCCCATTGGGGTGGATCCTGAGCTGGTGAAATTATTTTAGCTTCACCGAACATGCTACACATCTGCTCCGTGACAAGGAGAGCATTTGCCACATAACTTGCAGTACACATTCCTCAGTAAGTTTGTTTTCTCTGTGGGAGTTTGAGCATTAAAAAAAAAATTGCACCAACATGCTTCCAGTTTCACAGCAGAAGGAACCAAACCACAGATTTCATTCACTCCCCTGTGGAGACTTTCCTTTTTACAGTCTAATTTAAATACATAAAAGGAAATAACTAGACATGCTGCCTTATGCTGTTTGTTTACAGTGTAATGACAAATTTGATGGAGTGATTTCCACAGAAAAGAATAAGGAGCAATGCTGAGAGATACAGGCAAGTTCACTGCTATCACTGTCTACATTTCAAAATTTAACTTAAGGCATATTTCCTGCGTTTCCCTTAATTCATTTATTGTAATAAGCATTGAAATTGTGTTTGTTTAGAAGTAACATTGTAGCATGTGTTATCATTTTAGTTCTTTACTCTCTCACAAGTAAGTGACATACCAAATTCCCATCTGTAATTAGTAAAGAGCAAGTGAGAAGCAGCAATGAAACAGCCCCATTATCTTCTCTGAAATTACTTTGTGATGTTGTTACTTCTCAACATACTCTCAAGCAAAAAGATTTTCATAACCCCTTAGAACAACACATGCTGGTTTGGAATGCTTATTGTTCCAATGGAACTAGCAGTGAATTTACTGTATTTTAAAGAGGTTTAAGTTTTACATTGCAATTAATACAAATAAAAAAGGAAATACTCAGGGGTTTAGAAGTGTATAATTTAAAAATCTAAAGTGGGCCTTCACTCTTCTGCTGTTACAAAGCAGATGTTTTCTACAGTTGCCTTTCAGAGACTGAAGAAACAAAACAAGTGTGAATTGAATAGGTAATAATGGGAAATGTGTGATCTTGTCTTGATTAAATTTCAGCTAGTTTCTCTCAGAACACTTCAGTGGAGCCTCTTCATGGGAAGAAGCTCCCATGGTAAATGCACTATTTCATGCTGCTGTCAGGCTGTTTGTGTTGGCTAAAACATATCCAAGAAATCCTGACAGGCTGAAGGAAACGTTCTTGAAGTACGTTTGCTTTTTGCAGCATATATTTACATATGACAACTTAATTTAAATTGTTGACATTATAATTAAAATAATTCAAAAGTATGAACTTAGCAAAATATAGGAACTTGAGCAAATAATGGTGGAGGGGTGAGATCTGTCTTATTTGTGGATCATGTCGTGGTTCATTTTTTCACCTTGAGCACAATATCTGCTTTTCCTATCACAGATGATCCTGAGAGCATCTAAAGGGATTTTATTTAGTGATTATCACTGTCATCTCCTACGGTTATGTAATTTTATACCCAACTTAACTGTCTGTCCATATCCATCATAGTACAGTTGTTGATATCAAACAAGCCCAAAACAACACTAAAATAATCAATTTTATACATCCTCTTAAAGTCAGCAAGCTCCCGAGGTGATGGTTACAAATTGTCTGCGAGCTCATGTCACTGTCCTATCTCCTACCCCCAAAAGCTCTTGCTGTTCTGAAGCTGTATGTGAAAGAAAAGGTCACTTACCGTTCAGACAAAAGGAGCCCACTACAAAGAGAACGAGGGTGTACATTTTCCTCATGGCAGTAACAAGGAGAGGTGGATTACTGTTCTTCAGCTTAGACAGCTAGCAGTAGACTCTGTTGTCAGGGATGCACAGGCAAGAGATGTAAAAGCAAACCTGAATCTTGGAGGTATGAAATGCCTGGAAAGAGACAGACAGTAGGACCTGACAGAAGCGTTCTGCAAAGTGGAATTTTCGTGAGCATAGTGGTCCCTCCCCCTTTGCAGCTGTTTAAAGAGCTTTGTGAAGAGGAAAAGCAAATAAGAAGAGAGAACATAATGTGATAATGTTGAAAAAGAGGAAATGAAAGAGCGAGTGAAGGGACATGATGTGCAAAAGACAACTGCTTAATTCTTGCTACTGGATAACATTTAAAAGGCTTTCTGATTAATGAGTGCGATGGGTGGGAATAGCTGTGTGGGAAGAGCTGGTTATAACTTTGTGCCATAAAACCTCTTAGTGTCAATAAATCACAGCCCCAACAGAGGGCTATTTTCTGTGTCAAAAGAGAAGGTTTATTACCTACTGCCAACCCTTTTGCACTCCAAGGCCCACACGTGTGATCTCTTTACACTAGAGCTCCAAAAACGTTTTGGGAGCACCAAGAGAGGAACAGAAAATTTGTTGTCATTAGCATCTGATAGGATTTTTTAGAGAAAGCTAAAGCAATCTGTGGTGAAGTAGCAGTAGGGGTAAAGACACTCCAGAGGAGCATTAGAGAAATTCTATGGAATTCATCTTTAAGAGCTGAAGGGTTTAGCAGAGTGTGGAATATCATGTGTTTTGGGACTTGCCATGGGAAGATTTGTGTAGAAGGAAGGGGCAAGAAGATCTTATGTGCCTTTTGCAAGCACTGTAGGACAGGCTGAAGTCCATGGATAGAAAAAGACCCAAACCCACTTTGATCCCCTGTAACTTTTAAACTTTTCTATATGTACATGTAAGTAATTTTGTTTAGAGGTGCATTTATTGTATTTAATGCTATGCAAATGTCTCAGATGATGAAACGTTCTGTGGTCTATGTAGTGGAGTTGATGGTCGATGACTTCTGTGTACTCAAAAAAATTTTGCAGCACACTGTTGCCTTATTGTTAAACATACCAACCTAAATGTGCTGGGTTTGCTGCAGATCTTAATTAGTAAGTTGAGCCTGTATCAGAGGTCACCTGTGCAAGTTACTGCCTATTATTTTCAGTCTTTTTTTCTGATTTCACCACTGTTTTCTCTCTTATTCACTATCCATTAGCTAGAATTGGTTTAAATTGGAACTGTTTAGCCTGGAGAAGAGAAGGCTCTGGGGAGACCTTAATGTGGCCTTTGAGTACTTAAAGGGGCTTATAAGAAAGATAAGAACAGATGGTTTAATAGGACAGGGGGCAATGCTTTTAAACTAAAAGAGGTGGATTCAGTCTAGATATAAGGAATAAATTTTTTATAATGAGGATGTTAAAACACTGAAACTGGTTGCCCAGAGAAGTGGTAGATGGTAGAGGCCCCATCCAAGGAAACAGAGTCAGACTGGATGGGGGTCGGAGCAACTTGGTCTAGTTGAAGATGTTCCTTCTCATTGCAGGGTTGAGTTGGACTAGATGATCTTTAAAGGTCCCTTCCAAGTGAAATTATTCTATAATTTTAAATAGTGTGGTACCCAAGGGGCATTGCGAATGGTTTCTGTAAGACAAACAGAACAGTCACGGTGGAGAAATCTACTTGACTTAAAATACCAGTGCAGTCCTAGTGAATACCTGTAAATAGACTAACTGCATGAAAATATAACACTATTTCTCTGGTTTTCTCATGTTTAACCAACAGCATGTAGAAAAGAGACCTCAGACAATTGTTCTCTTGCAATGGTCAGAAATCCTAGGAGGTGTGTCCCAAGTAAAGTCTTTATTCCAAGCCTTCCACTTGGTGCTTCTCACGACAGAGTGCTTGTTATGTACCTTGTCAGAGGCTTGTACATAAGAGACCTTGCTACACTCTTGAGCCTGCTGGGCAAGATTGTCTCTCATAATGTACAGGGAATTGCTCTCACAGAGCTGATCCTTCAGTTAATAAGACTGTGTTTGAGTCTTAAGTACCTGTGTGATGGGGAAGAAAGACTGCATCTGTTTCTCAGTTGTTACTTTCTGATATCTGACCTATTTCTCTCCAAAGGCAAATCTTCCATCTGCCAACCCAGCCTCTGCGCTTTTGCAGTAGTTGTAGAAGGAACAGATGTATGGCCCCCGAAGTCACTGTGCTTGTATCATCTATGCTGCTTGGTGCTTGAGAGCTGAGTAGCAGCTCAGGGTATAATAAAACAGCTGGGATTGCTTCACCAAAGCAGTGAGCCCTCACAGAACCAAAGGGTCACAGACCATGCACTGATTGCTCTGGTTATCCTGCTGAAGCTGAGGTGGAAGGGAGGAATTACCACAGCTGGTCTTCATATTCCTTCATTTGCTATCTGCTTGTGTTCATTCATTCTGACACAGCACTCAAGGTTTTCCTTCATCACTTGTGCTCTGCAATTGTTTTCCCCACAGTGATGCTGCAGGATTCCATTCGTTCATTAAGTTGAGGTCCCAAAATGAAAAGCCTTTTTAGCAGACGTTAGCATATGTGATACTGTGGATTTGCATGTTAATGCACTGTGAAAGTGCGGGAATGACATGGCAGAGAGCCATTCACTGAACTGGCTGGGGGTTGTTGCTGGTACTACGATGCTTTGCATGCCGTAGGGTATTAGAGCTCTCAGATGCACGAGGAATGCGAGATGGGGAAACTGGCAGTCCCCTTCTGTGGATTTATCGTGGTGATTTCCATCTGCTGTCTGCATGAGGAAAGAACCAGTCAGAAAGCTGGAACTTTCAAAGTGGAAGTAACCTTTGGGTATAGCCAACTTCCTTAATGACAAAAGTACAGGTACAGGGAGTGTGCTGCAAAAGTAAATGCTTCTGGGTGGAAGGGCACAGGTAGTTTCCAGTAGTTGTGGTGCTGAATTGATGTTTCAGAACACACAGGACTGACTTACTGTTGCACTAACAGAACAGATGTCACTTTCTGATTGAAAATTGCTACAGAAAATGTCAACTAATGGCAATTTCTTTTTTTTAGCCCCTTATAGGCATGAAGTTAATCTACCAAAGTCCTGGCTCATATCATCAGCAGCATGGCTTACATTGCTTTCTAATTGATTGAAAAGTGGGACTTCTTACAGGTAACTTCTGCAAATACTCAGAGGGCCCTGCAGGTAAAATCCTGGTTTTCCCTACTCACCACTATCTAGATGAGCTCATTAGAACAGCTGTGCTGGAGCTAACGTTTTTGCATTCCTGGGATTTTTTTTCTTACAAGTGCACTAACAGTCCTATTAGAGATAAGTCATTCTGATGCTAATGTTTTTGGGTTAAATTGTGCTGCTGCAGCTTCATTTCACAGTGTTGAAGTGCAGCCTGATTTAAAATCTGCAAGGCAAAACAAAACTGTGGCACTGTAGTTCCAAGAACTGTCAGCTGGATGAGCTTAGCTAGGTCCTCACAACTGTGCATAGAAATTAATGGGAAGGGCAAAGGTATGTGGAACATTTAGTCTGTTGTAATCTAAAGCTTTGGAATTTAGTAAGCTTTTTTTGGATTAGTAGATGCTTTATATTGGAGAAGGAGTTTTCATCCAGAGGCTTACTCTAAAGGGATGGACTACATCTATCTGGGTAATCGTGTCATAAAGTCTGTTTCCTATAGCATTCCTGTAGATGTATTTGCCTTCCCAGGTGGGTTCTAACCAATTTGTACAGGTATTTGTAATAAACTGTCTTCAGGCAAGGCAAAACACCATCAAGCTTTTGCAAATGGCAGTGCAAAACAGCTGTAGATGCTACCAAATCAGGTAAATAACATTCCTTTAGGGTTTCAAATGATAATACTATATGTTATCCCATCAGAGTCTGCTCCAAACCCCCAAAATGTTTCTGAGAAATGCCACTCATAGCCCTGGGATGATGTCAATAATAGCAGTGACTCTGTAGCAATGGATGAGAACTTTCATGGTTAAAATATGAATCATTATGGATAAATGAAAAGCTGCCTTTCTGCTCTGGAATATGCCTGATGCCAGACCAAGTTACTGGAAAAACACTGGAAAAACAGTGCTTTCCTTTTCTGGTTAATTTTGGAAGTTGTCACCATGGGCTTTGTGAGCTACAGGTGTGTTGTGTTTGTAGAGTACTTAGGCAATAATATTAAAGCCTCTAACACTCACTGATTACCTTCTTTAACCTTCAACGTGCACAAGTGTAATAGTCCAGAGAGCTCTCTAAAGCAGTACAGAAGCAGCAGCTGGATGTGGTTATGCTATTTTTGAGCTGATATTTTTATTATTCTCTTTTGCTTCCTCTTATGTGCTTTGAGATTTGTTGCACAAAAACCTGTTGAGTGTCCAATATATGACTGGCAAACAGTCATGCATTCCTTGGAAACATTGTAAATGAAGCTGCAGCCTTTCTTGCAATGCCTGTATTTTGTATGAAGTTAATAAAAAGGGGCTAAGTGTGTGCACATCCTTGGCAATACCAGTAAGTTTTATATGCAGCATAAGCATTTTTGTGTGCTCTTACTTTCTGAAGTAAAAACTCTAAATGTAGATTCCAGGAGTAGGAAACAATTTCTTAACTTTATGTGTCTTGCTATGTTATTCTGACTAAGAAACTGTGCTTCTTTACTTGCTGAATCACTGTAATTGTTGTGCAGTTTCCAGTTTTGGTGTAATGACAGAGTGTATTATATCTCTTGGGAAAGGTCTATTTGTAAGTTCTAGTATTCCCAGTGTTTTCCAGATTCAATCCTCATCCTTTTAATCCTCATCACTTTCTTTATAATCAAACAGAACCTAAGAGTCATTTACTAAGGATTTATTTCCAGCTTTTTCAGTATTTACACCTTTCTACTGAAATATGTGAAAAGTCCTACAGCAAAAAACTATTTACCATCAGTGTCAAAAATTATAATGCATATAACATTGCTGTGCAATAAAACATTGTTATCACAAGAGTAAGCAGCCTGTGCTAAAGCAAATGCACAGTCAACTATGCAGATTGAAATTTTAATACCATTTACTACAGTGTTTTCTGCAGTAATTGGTAAGCTATTGAGAAAAGCTCTACTGTCTACCAAAAGTAGATGCTATGAATAAATCAAACATGATATTTTCAAGCTGTTGTGGAATTTACTGTTGCAGGGCCAGACCTGCAGATCTTGCTCGGACTGTAGAGTGATGTGAGTTTTATCCATGAGGCTGGCAAACTTTGTACTGGACAGACTTGTATTAGAAGGGCTGCTTTTTTGGCAGTAAAATGATTTTCCTTCTCAAGATGCTTCTATACTGAAGGATGCTAATAGCAATAGATAAGTACATACCTGGTCACCTGGAAAACCCAGCAGTGGTGGTGCAGAACACATTCTCTGCAAAATTGCAAAGGGTTTTACTTGAATTCTAACCATTGCTCTTCAGTGAGACAGACCTGCCCACTGCTACCTCCTGCCTTGCTTTCACTGTGTTGGGCCCATGCCAGGATAGTAATGGCTCTTCTGTACACTGGGCTTTTAGGATGAGACATTGGCATTTGTGGATTAATCTCCTGTTACTGAGATAACTTGTGTGCCAGAAAAATAAACAAACTCACAACTGTTCATGGCACAGTCCAAAGGTTTTTCTCTTGCACCTGAGATGAAGGGAATCGTAACTTCTGTGTCTGCACATCCCTTCAAATGGAGAAGTAGGAGAAGAGTGAAGGACAACTGTACTGTTTGAGCTTAACCTTTTTATTTGGAACTGAAAATTGAAAAAGTGCACTAAAAAAAGGGCTTTAGGATACAAGACTGAGAGCCAAAAGACATGGGCTTTGTTCTCAGCTCTACCATGAGTCTCTGGGGCTGTGTTTAGATAAGTACCATCCTTGCTCAGTGCTTCATTTTCCCCAGGTGTAAAGCAAAGATAAGGATTTGCAAAGAATTAACTAATGTTTGTAGAGGGCTTGGATGGCAAGGAATGAAAAAGAATCATGAAAACACAAGGAAGCCGTTTAGTAATTTGGCTTTCACACTTCTACTACCAACGAGGCTTTTGCTTTCCTTAACAAGCAAATGAAATGGATCCTGGGCTTGTCTGTCATGAAGTTAATTTGATCTCTCTAACCTGGTTAATTAAACATGTTAAATGTAAAGAAATGTGGCCAGGACAAATTAGCAGGGCACGTGGTTCTGTAAATATGGGAGGGCACTATGCATAAAATCTTCTGTATGAGGGACTTCCCTCAAGGTCACTTAAAAGTGTTTGGGTACAAGTCAGATTGTTCCTGCTGCACTGCAGAGAGGGATGGAGCTGAAAACACAGGTGGCAAAGGTCTCACAGGTGGGGAGGCAGGTATAGCCTTAATTTTTGCCTGGAGAGAGGCTCCAAAACTAATTAATTAAATTTAGGGCTTTTATACCTTCTTAGCTTGGGAAGTAACAGGCACTGGGAGACTTGGAAGCCAGAGGTTTGATACCACAGCAGATAGCTAGGAGATGGAGCTCTGGGTTGGATGCAGGGGATGATGGTGCCAGGGCTGGAGTGGAAGTCTAAGCAGGATCTTTTTTAGTTCTGTCCACAGCCAGGGGGAGAGTGGCAGCTGGGAGTGCTGCCAGTCACCTTGATGGTGAGCACAGAGCTGGCAAAAAGGAAGGCAGCCCTGGGAGGGAAGGCTTTCTTACCAGTGCCTGGTCACCAAATGATCCACAGCCAATCTACTGCAACTGCTGCTACTGAACCCGGACTCCCTACTCGTGCTCTGCATTTGGGTTTGGGAGGGCATTGATTACTCCCCGTGTGACCAGCTGGACCCCAGGCTGTGTGTGAAAGCAGCAGCTGTGCCAGCTCCTAACAATTCTTGGTAGACTCCTTGTCGTGGCCTGGCCGTGCTGACAAAAGTGGTGACGTGTAGAAGCAGGAACAGCAGATGGCAACCAAGAGCTTGCTGCTGGTGCACACAGGGCAGTAATGGAAGTAATAAAGGGATATTATGCAGGATAATTAAGCAATTCCCAGGTTTTGGATTTGAAAATTCAGTATTTCTGTCTCTAGTAGCAAAAGAATTTTATATAGTCATATGTCTGACAGCCTGTTGGGGTTTTACTGCCTGCAAACTTTGCCATGTATAGAACTCATGAACCTGTTGTGTAACCACTAGCATTTCCTCTGCCCTTCCTTCAACTTTGATATACTAAGAAAAATTAAAAGAATAGGAAACTATTTAGAAAAGCACTCTAAATGTACATTAATTATTTTTCCAAGCTGAAAATAGAGCTCCTTAATTTGCTAGATAATAACCCAATCTCTCAGTATTGCACATCAATATATTTAATGGAGAGACATGAGTTTCTAAAGACAGGCACTCCTATTTGATGAGGGATTTTGGTAATTTAGAGCAAGAATCCAAACTTGAATTTAGATTTTTAAGTATGTGAAACTTTTGAAGCGCCATCAGTGTCCCAAATTGTTTTTTTTTTCTTTTGCCTTACCCATCATACCACAGAAGAATTTGTTATTTCCAAGTCAAAGGAAGCAGTTCTTTCTGTCTCTTCAGATTTGGCTTTTGTAAGTTTCTTTAATGCCTCTGGTTCTTTCATCTGCACTGTGTGGAAAGCAGTAATTTGTGCTGACATCATCTAACTGCCCCGAAGAAAAAATATGTTGCACATCACCAAGGAAAGGGAGAAATTTATCTATAATTTAGGGCAATAATGGGTTTTAATTCACAAAGTCTTATAGCATCTCACATACTGACAGATTCTACTATCATTAGCGATGTCTTGGGATTCTGTTGTGTGGATTTAATCAGTTATGACTGAAAGGAAATCATTACAAGGGCCTTAGTTTTGTAACCACTCCTGGGGTTTATTATCCTTTGTGGCAGTTGTGCTTATGAGAACCCAGGAGACGTTTATTTTTCCAAGCAAGGAAATCCACACAAACGATTGATATTTGATTGATATTTTGGGGGGTTGGTGGCAGTGAGGTGCTGATGCTGAATAACAGGCAGGGTCCTCCTCCCCAGCAGCAAACTCCTGTGACAGCCCCAGTTGATGGATGGACATTTGGTGGTTATTTGGAGCTCTTAACCTGCGAGGGCTGTGCTCATGGCCCTGCCTTCAGCACACTAACGCGCCATGCAGGCAGCTGCAGTGCCGAAGGGGGCACACCTACTCTCCATTTCCAGCCCGTGGTGCCCCTGAGCCACACAGAGCTCACCGGGGGAGCTCTACCCAGCAGCATCTGTGACCTTATCTTTACTTTCCACGTGCACATCACTGCTTCTGTGTTATTTCCCAGTGGATGGAAATCATGTTATATGACATACAAGGCAATATATTGCCTCTAGCTTAAGAAACTATGTTTCTGTTTTGAGAGATGAGGTATCTGACTGAGTAGCAAAATATTTGATTCAGCAGGTAATAGATCTGACTCACAGGGTCATTTGTTTCCTAAGTAGTACATAAAAAGTGATTAACAAAGCATCTGGCTTACTACATGTCCTGGTTTTCTTTTTTTTTTATCCTTTATAATTAACTTATGTATGTCTGTGTGATTCCTCTCTAGCAGTCCATAAAAACTCTGTCAAACTGGGTTTGTGGCATGTCTATGCCAGTGTGTGGTCAAAAACAATAATAGCCCTGTTGTCATGTAAAACTCAACAGCAGTCACTCTGAATGTGGCCATGAGCTAAATATAAACATGGGATACATTTGCTTGTCAGTAAAGGTGGTGTATTTTTAGAATTCAACTGGAACCTTACAATTTCTTATATGTTATTGAGAAGCTCCAGAGACTACTGTGTCTTCCATAGCCAAAAACCTATTTTGAGTTCTACCCAGTGCAATCTGTATTCCATCTGCTCCTTATTTATGGCAGTCTGAAGCATGCCAGCATGCTGGGGACAAAGCCATCCTGTTTTGACTAGGCTAGAACCATGTCTGTGATATTCTTGTTACAGTCCC
Organism: Erpornis zantholeuca; assembly: GCA_013400515.1. Lineage (NCBI taxonomy): Eukaryota > Metazoa > Chordata > Aves > Passeriformes > Timaliidae > Erpornis > Erpornis zantholeuca. The sequence continues at coordinate 239,874 of VZTN01034720.1, read as the reverse complement.
ATTTGAGGCAGTAGGAGTAATTGATTTAGTGGGACTGGCACAAAACCAGACAGATCAGGTCAGATCAATACTGAACTAATCATGTGAGGATTTTTCTTGCTGAAAATGTTTTAATAAATATTTTTTGCTGTCATCATTCCAATCAAAATGCTCTGATTCTGAATAAGTTGTAAATATTGCAGGCACTGAACTAGAGATACTCTGAGGTGAAATGCTTCTCATCTCTGATTGCCACTGATTTCCTTTCCCAGAGTTTTAAAAATATTCACATTCCTCTTTTTAAAATTCTTTTCAATTAAATGCCCACTTTTATACCTTGGTTTGGAAGATACTTGGTTTGAAGCATGTGCACTCATTTGAAACTCAGAGCTAGGGTGGGTATTTCTGCCTGCCCCTACCTTGTGTCTGACAGATGTGTCCTCACTTCTTATGATTTACATGACTCTTTTCTGCCTAAATACCATTTTGTTGAGGTTTCAGTTAGTTCTAAGACCAATTAATTTTTGTAACAGCTGTCAGTGAGGAGTTATTTTTCACCTGAAGACAGCTGCTCAATGGGAGCATCTGAGAGAAAGGTGAATCCTTTGTCATTGGAGCTGTGAGGTTTGTCCAAAGGAGGGCACTCCTCCTCCCAGCCCTCCTGGTGATTTGAGTTCCTTTAACCCTGCATTTTGAGAAGATGATGTCCCTGAGGCTGCTGTCATTGAAAGACAGAGCTAAAGCAGGCTTAGGATGTGACATGAAAGGGGTTGGAAATCAAGGTGTTGGAAAACAGCTTCTGCAGGGATCAGTTATACTGGCTGAGAAAGGGGGACAAACTGCTCAGAGAGCTTGTAATGCTTGATTTCTTTATAAAGGCTAAATGTGTTGGGACAAAGAATTTTAATCATTTTGTCATCATCCCTTAGTATATGGGAATGTCTAATAAAGAGGCCAAAGGCTTTTCATAGTGTCTTTAGCAACATCAAGGGAAGCTAACCTTGACAAAGTGTATCATTCCAGGATTGAGAAACTTCTCTTTCAGATTAATCCCTCGGGCTTTGCCTAACTCTCACAAGAAAAACCTCTTTTTTAACATGTAAAATTTATGATCCACTTATAATCAAACTGTCTTGTGTTTCTCTGAGCCTAGTGGTTCTTTCTGGCTTTGGGCTACCCGCACTGGGATCAGGGAGGCTGCAGAAAGTGAGTGACTGTCACAGGAGAGCAGAAATGAGGGGATTATGAAGGTACAAATATCTGTGCTGGGAATGAAATTGGATTTTCAAGCTAACAGAATTTCCCCACTGCTCTCAAAGCAGATCTGTAGGGGTTTGTTAGCTGGAGCTGAGGAGAGAGAGAGGGAGGAGATGTTCATTAGTGCACAAGGCTTTCAAGAGGTGGCTTTGGGAAGCTCATGTTGTATGGAACAGCTCTCTGCTAACATGGGAATCAGAGGAATTGTTCCAGACTTTCTGTGACCAGCTGGGTCTTGGTAAAACAGTTTCAAAGAAAGGTGGTCATGAGGGAGCACAGAATATTTGCATGTCATGTATTAGCTTTTTTCCCCCCCTTCCATTCCTCTCTGTCTGACTGAAGTCAACTGCTGTGTGGTGGGTAGGAGAAAATATCACATCCCCCAGCTTTTCCAAGTTCTGCCTCTACCAGCTTGTGTTCAAAGGACTCTCCTGCCTGATGTCTTACTTCCCACTACCCATCCCATGTCTGCTTGGGCTTGCTTGCCGGGGACATCTCCAAAGCTGCAGCAATGGAATTGATCTGAGCACACACACCCCATTAGTGTGAGGTGCTGTTTCCTTTAAACCAAGAGCCATGCTCTTTATATTCCAGCTCTACTCTCCAAAGCACAGCTGAACTGAAAATGTCAGTGGAACCCATTTGTCCTGGCCCTTGTATTGTGTCTGAGCAGAGAGTAGCATGGATGTGAGCCTGTAGGAAACTGCAGATCCCACAGGTCTTTTTCTTATGCTTTGCAAAGCAATTATTGAGGCTTATCTTCACTTCAGTGCTTTTTAAAAAAATTATCTCCAGGGTATTTCATATTAGCTTATTGTGTACACTTGAAAAATACTTCAATTAAAGCAGATTAGTATTTTATTAATATGATTTGTGTCCAGGCTGTTTTTAGGCAGCTGCAATAAAAAGAGATGGAATCTCGTAGAAGGTGGCACAGAGGATAAACCAGCCCAGCTGGAAAGGCTATGCCTGATACTTCACTTTGTATTGCATTCTTCACAAAACATAGCTTTAGAACTAACTGAGAACCACAACCCAGAACTAGAGATATTCTGAAGTGAATCTGTGTGAATGTTTGCTAAGTGCTGGGAACGATGCAGTTCTTTTAAATACATCTGAAGGGCTGCTGTAGCCTCCTGCTCGTGGCCATGCTGCCATCAGGAGCAGTTTGAGAGATGTGGGTCTAAACCAGAAGTACGAAGGATTTGGAGCTTGTGCTTTTCAGCCCAGCAATGCCACCAGTCAGACAGGTGTCTAAGGAGACAGGTTCCACAAACCTGCAGGCAGCCAGCTTGTCAAGACAAGAAGGACATTTCTGTAGGTGAGAGCTGGAAGCACTGAACTGAATGCCAGAATGCCTGGGGGAATGTCTGTGTGTACCCATGGGAGAATCTTTCATCTACTGTCTGTCAGCTCTTCAAAGTATCTGAAAACTTCCACACTGCTTTGCCTGAGGTCATGCAATGAATTAAGGCTCTCAGCCCCCATGGAAGGTGGTGGGGTTTTTATATAGAGGAAGCCAAAGTATTTTATTTGGGGTTAGTACCCAACTACAGACAATGTTATGTTGTGTCATAATTTAAGCAGCTTCTACTGCCTAAAAAACACCAAAAACCCCCAGAAACTCAGGTACCAGTCTTATTCTCTTTAGTTGCTTGGGTTTATCTTTAGTTGCTTGGGTCATTCAAGAGTAGGTCATGAGTAGGTCAGACCCAGGAATTTCAGAACAGGCTGAAAATGGAGTCTGGTTTGCAAGGCTGTTTCTAGTACAGGTCCCCTGATTAATCAAGATGAGCATATTGGGATTTCTCTCTGCTGCTGGTTGCCTGTCTGCAGAGGTACTGAAGTGGTTCATAGTCTTGCTCTTCTGGTGAGCCCAGCTTCAATCAGCTGTGAAGTTCCAAAGCAACTGGGGGCCAACTGGGCCAGAATGTGACATGAATAAGAACTCTGTGTTTTACCAGGAAACAAAACTAGGAATATAAAGCATAGTCACTACCCACAGGAGTTAAGGAGATGAGCTTTTCCTTGTTTTATTGGCTTTTTACTCATAGGGTATGTTTTTTAATATTACGATGGTACTTACACTGAACCTTATTTCCCAACCTCTCTGGTTTTGCTCCTTTAAATCCCTCTGTTAACCCCAATGTTTTTCTGAATTAACAATCGACAAGACCCCTTTTATTTTGAGTTTCTAAAGACATCTTTTCCTTCTCTAACTTTACTCTTTCCTCCCTCTTACTCCTTCCTTGCCTTTACCCACCTCCTCCTTTTTTGCTTAACACCTCAGCCGGTTCTTCTTCCAGTTTTATTACAGCACTGGGGGACCAGCAAGTTGGCAAATGCATGAATCCACTTCACTGATGGTTCTTGCTATGTTTGCCAGTACCCAGCTGGAGAACTAAAGGCTGGTAAGCCAGATACAGTCTAGTTTCAGGACACTTCATATTACTGTGAGATCCAAACCACCCACTGCTTTCTGTGCATCAGCTGGTTCGTTTCTGTTAGGACTCTGAGAGCAGCACTCGAGCTGGTTTTGTGCACGCTGGGTAGACAAGAGGCATGGGGGAGCTAAGGGTGATCAGAGATCATGTTCTGCTGGTGCAGAATTAAAGGGAAACGTTCTGCAAACAGAACTTTTCCCTTTTATTACTCACCTGTAGATTTACAAGTGGTCTTGTAAAGGAGGAGGGAGGCTTCAGAAAGAAGCATGTGCAGAAACTAGTAGCTTTCCACATGAGGAAGGCTGAATTTTGCTTAACTATCAGTGATTCTTCCCCCTCTGAGGTCAGTTATGCCATTTCTGCAGACCCAGATCCTAACCTGTGTACAATCACCATCACCTTAATCAGGTGGGATGAAAAATGTGTGCTCTAAGTCTGGCAAAAAGGTATTAGAACTCCTGGTTGCTGGCTCAGTATTTATTGCAAACATTATTGGTTTAAATAATTTAAAAAAGAAAAGTCATGTGTTTCATTTTTACTTCTCTCACCACTTAGAGAACCATTTGGGTCCATCACCAGGTTGCTGCAGTGGGAATTTTCTGATGACTGCAGCATAGCTGCAATAGTTGGTTACTTTTGTCAGGCAAATGACAAATAGCACAGCTCCTGAGCCCAAGCCAGCTGTGTGTTCTTCTAGAAAGATTGCTGTTACTGTGCAGCTCACAGGGGACACAACATTGAGCTGGTTTCTGGTACCTGCATCACAACTGACTCACATAACTGGGTTATGTGTTTCTGGGAGAGTCCTTATCATGAGCTCCTCCTGTTCAGCTTGTGAGTGTGCACATTAATTTGGGGATTTTTTTTTAAATCTCACAGCAATTTAAAAAATCAAAGTAATCTGCCATGTTAAAGGATGATTAATTGGCTGGGTTTTATTTCTGATAATTTATTTAGTAAGTCATCTAATTAACAGAAAGATGGTAGCAACCAAAATGTGACAGTTCTTAATTATTTTTCTCTGTATCCAGGAATTTTGTCCTAGAAGCAGGAAAATCCTTTATAACTGAATGCAACAGAGAATAGAGTTGGTTCAGCTGGTTCCTTGGTCTTTCATTAAGAACATTTGGAGTAAGCCTGAGCCTTGCTGAAACCACTGGAGCTTGTTAGCAGGCAACCAGCAATCAGGGAGGAGAGCCATGGAAAGAAATCTTGCTTTTGCCCAAGATGTAGGTTCTTGTGTGGTGTTTCCTCTGATTCTCCTCATGACTTTTCTTTCTGCACTGGGGGTTCAGCAGGTGGATTGACTCTGGGGCACAAGGAGAGGAGGCTCTGCACACAGAGCTCTGTACCTGCTTTGTCTAGGCCGGATCCTTTCCTCATTCTCCTTGATTTCTCTGTATGCTTGAACAAGTCCCTCAGCCTCTCTCTGCTTCCTCACTGGAAGTTGAGAGGATAAGTGATTTACAAAGCTGGAGACTGTTAAATCCTTTGTTAACAGGGATCATATACATGGATTATATAATGTGTTAATGTGAATTTTACCTATTCAGCTTGATTCATGTGCCAGTAGAGCTTCACTTCATCCAGGATATTCAGTTGCTTTAGAAGTGTTTCTAAAAATCGCTTTAGTGGTGTCTGCCTTAGGCTAGGTTTATGCAAAGAACACTTTCTTAAGACCAAAAAGACCTATTTGCAGCAGCTTAAATATCAAACCAATGGGGTAAAAACTAAAATGTTTTGTATTTGAGGAGAATAGAAATGCCAACTCCCAGTCCCACTGGGTTTATTGACAGAAGGTTTTGCCATCCTTTTTTGAATCTGTTCTGTCAGAGTGTGATTGTTTTTTAACAGAAAAATGCACAAATAGAGGCAGAGGAATGGAACGAAAAAGTCTGAATGCTGGACCATATGCCTTTCAATTGTAATTTGGGATGACTGCTTTGGGAAAAGGCAATTATTTTGCTCTATGAGATTGAGCTAAACTGACAGAAAAGAGAGATAATTAATTATAGTAAGGCGAAAATACCCAGTAAATTACAGTATACAGAGCATGAAAAGTGCATCTATGCATAGAAGCTCCTGAGCCTGAATCTTTGTGCAGTCAGCCTCTTAGTAGGTCAAGTAGCACCTTACTCTGTTTGGGCCATAATAATGAACTGGCCTCTACAGAAATTCAAAGTGACATTCACTTCACATCCCCTTCAGACATTTATGACTTCATTACCGGTGTAATAAGGCAGTAGAGCTCACATTGAACATCATGACCTCTGAGTAATATCTGACACAAACATTTTGGCAAATAGTCATTGATTTCAGACTTGAGAAACGAAGACATTTTAGACTCCACTCCTTTCTTCAATGCTTGAAAGGCTTGTGCAGGTGGGTACAGCAGGGACTGCTCCTGCTGAGACCTCCTTAAAGTCTGAGCAGGAGCATTCAGTGCCTTAAGTCCCAGGCTGTCTCCTTTGGAGGTAGAGCTGCATAGGAAGTTTGGACAAGACAATCATTTGGTTTATCCAGGTCACTGGAATAAAGCCTCCCTTGTTGGGTTTGTCATCCCACAGTGTCTTTGTTTTAGGGTCTGAGAGAGGGGTATAATAAAAGTAATATTTTGGCTTGTTTGCCAGCCAGTGAGGTTATTCTTGGGGATTATAGAGAAGTACAGGATACTGTTGCATACAGGAGAGTGAGGTGGCTGGGGAATCACCTTGGTTTTACATAGGCAGTTCTTGGCAAGGGCTAGGTAAGCATGATTTATACCTGATAATTAGTCCAGCCAAGCATCTAGGGAAGGGGTGGTTTGGTTTTACTTCAGTGTTTTCCATGTTCTAACTGGACAGTCAGGGAAGCTTTTCTGGGTTTGTACACACTCCAAACACCATTCCCTGTTAGACTCTTCTCTGTTTCTCCAACCAGCTGGCACAACCTTTTGAAGTCATCACCATGCTACACTTGGGGCAGAATTATGGCTGTTGTAGTCTCCTTGAGAGTCAGTGAAAAGATGAGGCTGAATTTCTGGAAATGAATTTTTTGTCCAATCTGCATGTATTCATGTCTTTGTCTTGCTTTTGTCCATGAGCTCACTCAAAAACAGTGTGGTTAAGTTGGGAGTATCCTGGGACACTGGATCTGTGCAGCAGATGCCATGGAAGGCACTTAATGTTGGATGGATTGTTTTCTCTAGCCAGTGTGTACATTAAGTACTAGGCTAAATCCTTTTGGATTAGGTAAGTGAGAGGAAAAGTGACTATTTCTAGTGAGAATTTTCCTTCCATGCCCCTGGTCTTTGTGTACTTACAATTTTGCTCTGAACTGAAATCAGTGTATTTGGCACACTTGATCTTTTCAGTCTATTCCAATTATTAAGATTTGAAGTAGCATCCCAAAAAAGTGCTGAGTCCTTCAGGATGACACTGAGCAGTCAGCACAGCACTTTGTCACAGCTCGGTTTGCCAGCATGCTAAGTGCTATTTATGTCTCATCTTTCCCAACTCCTGGCTGGAGAAGAAATGCAGCAGGCTGGAATCTGCAGACAGACCCCACATGAACCCTGGTGTTTGCATTCATGTGTTGCAAACCATTCATATGTTTGCATTCATATGTTGTGTGTCCTGTAATAGCAACAATGTCTTTCATCGAATGCTCAGACATTCCCCAAACCAGCCATTGGGAACACTCATTCGGGGGATTCTGCCTTTCCCATTAGGAAAATCTTGTTCTTTTGCAAGAAATAAGGACACATCAAAGGTCCAAATGTGCACTGGGGCTCGAGGCCAGTTCTACCTTTGCAAAAAAGAGTTTATTCTGAAATGTAGGGTTGGTCACTGGCAAACCAGGAGTGAGGAGCGTCATGGAAAATTTTCTTCTATTACCTTTTTCTGCATCAGTAAAACACCAGGAGAACTACAACAATTGCTACACAGTTTGAATTTTTTTTTTTTGAAACAGAAAGAAATACCACTAGTGAGTAATAAGACACAGGCTTGTGAGTTTACTGAGTTTATTTAGCTCTCCTTTCTGTTTCTCCTGCTTTTCTAGACAGTTCTGACATGGTTCAATTTGCTGACAGAGACTTCAGCTGAGATCTGATGTGTGCACTGTACAACATCCTGCACTAGCTGCAGGATCAGGAATGAGTCTGTCCTTTCAACTTCAGTTCAGCTGAGGCTGGAAGCAGTGTAAAAGCAGCACATTTGCCTGCAGAGAGGATGGAAGGTCGGGTTTGTATCATGCTTCACTGCTTGCTCTCAGCTAAAGCACAGCTCAGACTCTTTCATTTCACAGCTGCAGGGTGAGCATAGGGACAACAGCTCCTACGTGAAGGAGCAGAGGAACATAAAATGTTAGGGCAAAAGCTGTTGTGTCCAAAGACATGGATCGAAATCTCCAGAGAACATCATCCATCTCTACTCTTTACTCCACATGCTCAAACAGCCACATACATGCACGTGCACTCACTGGGAGCCTTGATGCACAAATAAAAGGAACAAAAATCAATATGTTGCCCACATTAGGAAGATAATGGTGGGTTATACCTCTGGTACTGGGATCAGCTCTCTAGTGTGTAGTGAGCAGAGCTCTTTCTAATGCTTTAAAGCAGTAAAAGTTATTAATATTTAAATATCTATGCCTTTTCTCTTCCACTTTTCCTGAAGGCAGGCTGTTATAGATCATGCTATCCCAGAGACCAGTAAGAAAATAGACACACTGAGTGTCATGTTGATGAGTTTGTTGTTGTTGTTGTTAATTTGGTTTCTTTCAGTCTTTCCTATCCCAGCATTGCTGGTAGAACTGTAGTGCTGGCCCTGTAAAAATTCTGAGATGGAAGAACTGACATCAAGGAAAGTAATTGATATCAGATAATGCCATCTCTCTGACTTTCGCCTTTTTGCCAGGACTCCACACTGTCTGGACTGGAAAGTTCATTTCTGCATAGCAAATGCAGAATCAAAGCAAAGGGGTTTTGAAAGTTTGTCCTCATGGTTTTGGGCTCCTGCTTTGCTCTAATAATAGGTTTTTTTAAGAAGTCACTGCTGCTTTCAGGACGTGTGGGACTTGTGGGACATTGAATGAAAAGTCAATGAGTAATGGGAACATAGAAATTTACTCACTCTACAAATGCATTTAGGTATTAGGACACTGTCCTACTTGAAGGCAATGGAAAGTGTTGCAAAGATGAATGGTGTCCCTGCAGGGGTGTGTGCACCAGGCTGTAGGTAAATCAGTGAGCCCATCTATAACCAGCACTACAAAATTACCAAAAAGTCCTCTCATGAATGCTTATAGTGATCTGTAGCAGTACTCTTATAACAGAGAGGACTGCATGTACAATACAGATCTTACCACCCTTAATAAATACAGAAACTGAGGAAGAAACTCAAGTGACTCACTCCAAACTCCCTGAAATGTGCAAGCACCAATAGTGACTTCCTTTATGAAGGACACTAACTGCCCATTAGGGGTAAGCACATTAGTTTTGTGTGGTATGAGATGAAAGAACAGAGAGAAGGTTAAGGAACTGGAAGATTTTCTCTATCAGTTCCCAAGGCAGAGCAGGGCACATACAGCAGCAGATGAGTCACTTTGCACAGGAAGGACCTGCTACAGGCTTTCCATGTGTGGAAGCCATGAGCAGTTGTGTCTCTAGGGGCAGTGGTTGAAGACACAGTATTTAAAACCTGACCTAAGACCACAGAAATCACCATAAAGATTTTACTTGCCTTCAGTTGTTTCCTCTTGTGCAGGAAGAGTGATTTCTCAATAGTGCTGCTTTCCTGGATAATTGCAGGTGCACTGGGGTGTCCATATTGGCTTTCTGTGTCTGAAATCCTCTTCAACAGTGTTATGTCCTGGTGGGTTGAGGCACTGCCTTGGCCTTTCCTTGTCCATGTAGGAGTTCCTAGGGGGATGATGTGACTGTTTAGCTGTCTCCTCATGCCAGCTGAGTTCTGCCACATCCATGCAGCCACACTGTGACTCTGGTGGAAGGGTGCAGCAGCTGGGAGGGAGTGCTCAGCAAACACTGCTTACTCTGCTGCTGTATCCATGCAGGAAAACGAATTTGCTTCATCCTGAATTGAATTAGTTGTTCTTTATACAATAACTGATTATTCTCCTTGAATCATCAAGTTTTTAAGATTTTGGGTTTACAGACAACTTCTTAAATGCCAGATATTTGCAGATACTGAAAAGGAAAGTCAGGTTTCCTTATTTATTAGTTCTAACCTTTCTGTTATGACAGTCTGGAAGGTGTTCTCTCTGAACCAGCATTAGTCCCACTTCAACACATCTTTGTCCTGCAGACATGTTTGGCAAGCAGAGCATGTGATGTGCTGTCCAGGGTGGTTGGCAGGGCAGCGAGAGGGCAGCGAGGCCAGGGCACATCCTGGTGTGGATTTCCTGGGACACTCAGGTACCAGGGGAAGTGCTGGCTCACATGGCTTCTGTGAGGAGCAGTGATAACTGCTCAGTAATTTCTGCCATCACAGCTCAACTGCATGCAGAGGATGGAAAATAAATAATCAGTTGTATATTTTTTAAACACAGTCCCACTGAAAATGTAAGTAGGAAAAGATGACTGGTAATTAAAACATGGGTAAGAACAATCTTACGTGCTTGAGCAAACAAAGGTCCTGGCATTTAATTTCCTGATCTCTGATGATGTTTTGGTGATAGATAGAATGCTTAAAGAAGAATAAAAGAAACAGATTAGTGATCAAAATGCAGAGATTTCTGCTAGGAAAAAGCCGAATGTTTTCTCTTTATCTTCATTTTCTTTGTGAGAATTCCAGACATATCTGCCTTTTTACTTTCATAAACCCATTCATGATGCCTCCCATATTACTTTATTGAGGGATAGTAAGTATTAAGAAGTAGATTCAGTTAGCACTGTTTTACCCTTGTGTGCATTACAGCATTTTAAGAATATTGAATTTGAATGTTCCTTCAGCATTGTGAGAGCTTTCTGTAACTCCTTGCAGTCACATTTCGATTTAATTACCTGAAATAACTTTCTATCTTTACCAAACCAATCAAGCAAGTGTCTTATTCAAGTCACTTAATTGTGTGACTGGGAGGCAATTTAGCTTTGAGACAGACACTCTGAATGTGTGTGTTTTGCATACAAATACAGATTTTCATGCTGTTACTATTCTGCTAATGATGGTATAGCATAGCTAGCCTTTTTTTTTTTTTTTTTCAGATTTAAATGTCTAAATAAAATGACCAAGGCTAAAGTCTAGGACTTTTAAAAGTACTATTACACCTGTGGATAATGAGGAGAGTAACCTCCTGTGTCCAGTATCAAACTTTACATGTGTACACAGGGGCCACACAATCTACTCAAACTCTCCATTTCTGTTCTTCTTATTTAATGCAGATCTTGCCTTTAGAGATGAATGCATTTTTCCTCTGGAAATTAGGAAACAATGCTGAAAGCACATTTATTGTAGGTATTTAAGGACAGAAATTATGTTGCAGTATTGCTTTTTACATCCATAACTTTCAATATCTATGATTCAATGTATTGAAGTAATCTAAATGTTGTATTGTGGCAGTAGGAGGAGATTTGGTAACAGGTGATGATTTCGCTGCTCTATAAGTATTTGCACTGGTAAAATTGATCAAAAAAAACAAACCAGTGCTGGGAAAGCAATCACAAATGAACCTTACAGGGTGAACTTGAAAGTAGTTTTCAATTCTTTATGAATTGTAAAGAACAGAAAAGACTTGTTTAAATTATAAGGAAAGCAAAGTCTCCTTTCCGTAAAGACTCAATAAAATGTCAGTAATAAAGCATTAATAATTTCTATTTCCTCATGGACTGTCACCCTGAAATGGTTTCAGCAAGAGCAAGGGTTGGATGAAAAAGGCAAACTCTTTGGAGGATGAATGTCTTTAAAGAGAACTAAAGGCAATAACTGTAATTTTTCTTGATACAAAATCAATAAAATGGAATGGAAGGATGCCCCTGATGGTTTTATAGCCACCTGTAGGTGCTGTGGGCTGCTCAGAATACGTATCCTGGGAGCACCCATCCATCAAGCCATTTGTTTCACATGAAGGAATTCACTGCAGACATGGTACCTTGTATCCCAAACACTCCTGAGTTTGTATGATATGAGTACTTAGCCTTGCCATGAGTGGAGCCTCTGAATGTTTAACAGCTCCTGTTAGTAAAAACCTGCTTTGTTCTTCCCTGGGGGAGCTATGCCCACTGTGAGCCCAGAGCTGTGGGGCAGGGCTAGGTCATTGTTACATGACACGAGTTTGTGCCATTGTGTGAGTTCTCTGAAGCTGAAATTTGCATATATAATAGCTCTGGGCTTTCTTTTTATATTGTAAGTGAGGTCGTGGCCTGAACAAACCCAGGAAGGATTGCTTGAGACCTTCAAGTTCTTTTTCACTTGATGTGAGAACAAATCTATTTTCTAGGATATTAAGTTAATTCCCTAAGTCACTGTCTCTGCTTTGTGCTTTTCAATTACTTCATTTGAAAGTCAGTGGCTATATTAAATAAACTCCTATTAAAGGGGTTTGGAATGTCTCCTTTCTAGCACATCCCTGAGGAAAATTATTTGAGAAAAGTAGAGTGAAGACTACTTGGTAGCACAAACTCACCATTAGCTACCAATTATATTTGTGGATGGTCAGTATCAAGCCCAAAATAATGCAGGATGACTTAATTATCTGCTTCATGATGCTGGCCTGCTTCCCTTTCTGGTTAGCCCACCTGAGAGCATAAAACAAGCAAAGAGGAAGATACTAGCCAGCTTATTTTATAGTTTGGGGTTTTTTTAACATTGAATGCTTTACCTTAAGAAGTGGGACTTGATTTTGCCCCTCAGGCCTGGTGCAAACCACAGGCATTGCCTGTCCGGAGGCCTTCTGACCTACATGAGACACATTTGTTTTTCTTAGCCTGGTTTGTAGATGGTGCTTTTAGCAGTGATGGCAGAGGATGACAATGAACCAAGGGAAACTCATCCCTGTTTATCCACAGGACCTCGCCTCAACTGCTCCTGCATGTGCAGGACTGCAAGCAAGGAAGCTTGCTTGGCTGGAGAAAACCATGATTTAGTAGTCAGTGGAAACAAGAACAGGATTAAATTATCACTGTGACATGGCACTGGCCACAGTTCATTTTCAGGGCTAAGCTTCATGGCAGCCAACTCTCAGGACTGACATGCACTTGGCAGTGCACTAAATTAAAAGGGATAAACCAGCTGTGACCCTTTGCACTGCTTCTCCCCATGCCAGAAAGCTCAATGGGCCACAAATCAGCAGTAGACAGGCAGCAATCTTCAGCCTGAAATATGAGTGTGAGTCTAAACTGAATGTGATTTGCCTTGAAGTGCAAGAGTGAGGAAGGCAGTGGTTTGGGAGTGGGTTTGTGTGCTGCTCTCTGGGGGGAATGTCAGTCCACTTGGGCAGGGCAGGCAGCAGGGAAATAAAATATCTCAAGAATGGCAGTTTAATCCACTGCCAATTGCATGTCATTTTAGATGGCAGGCCAGGGAGTTTCAGTAGGAAAATTAGAGGTTCCTTGCATATGGACTTCCATTGTGTATCTTAGTTAAGAATAAAAACGTGTTTCTTCTCTTCTGTGGAAAAGAATTGAGGGTTTTCAGCTGGCTGTAATTCAAGAATATTCAAGCCACATAATCTTTTACAAAAGTAGTTACATGAGTGCTCACCCTAGTATCTAGACTTGTGCTTTATAGAGCTGATGCCCACAGGATTAAAGTGAATGTTTTACAGTTTTTAATTTGGCCATAAATACGAAAGAGCTTACTCTTTCTGTCTTACCCAATTACTGTATTCATACTACAATGACTCTGTTAATTTTCCTTTTTCCCAGATATGAAAAGAGCAGCCCACCCCATTTTTTACATGTGAAATAAGAAGCAGTGAGAAATGCAATAATATTCCTTTTTGCATTATTGGTCTGAATATTGGCTCTTTGTCCAGTAGCTTTTCATGCAACCACTCTTTTATTAGTCTGATTCAGTCCAGTTTCTTTAAAAGAGAGTCAAGTCAAGTCCATAAAGAGAGTACTTGACACATGCAGGACAGAGAACTTAATGTAATTTCAGATAATTCAGCAGCTCCCTAATCCTGATAACTATCATTTCACAATTAAAGGATTTTAGCTTTTGCTGTTTTTTTCTTTACACTGTATCTGTGTTTTTTAAAAAGGGTAATATAAATCGTAGAGAAAATAAATAGACATGTAAAAACTTAAAGCTTATTGAGGATAGAAAGATGTGTGATACATTTACAGTAGTGAATTTTTACAGGAGCAAATGCAAGTTTTCCAGGTGTATTTCCAGGTATATATGGAGGACATTGGCTATATGACAAAAAAAATGCTTTTAATTCAGAAGTTGCTTGTGAGGTGTTTAGTTTAATCCACATGACTAGCTAAAGGAAGATTAAGCAGTGAGCATTGGCCTTTCAAGACTGCTTGAGCAGAGTCAGGACACCAATTGTAGAACTGGCTCAGGTCTGAAGCATGAGTTTGGGCACACTCCACTCCATCAGTTTCCCCTTTGACCTTGGCTGTATCTTTTCTGTTTAGGATGTAGTTGCATTATGAGTCAGATTCCTGTTGATGAAGTGCTTTTGCTATGCAGTCATGATCTCTGCTTCTGAAATAATATTTCATTAAATCTGCCTGGGTGAGAGGCCTCTCTCAGACTTCTAATTTAGAAGCCATTTGAGACAAGCAGATCTTTTTTTTTTTTTCCCTGTGTCAATGATTTTTAATTGGAGCTGGATTTTCAATGCAATCAGAGGAATATTTTAATTTGCTTTGCAGTGTTGTCTCCTCCTTATGGTATATTAATGTTGCTGAAGTAACTACTCTTCAAACAGATTGCCCAGCCAGGACTTCTGAACACTGCTCTGGCCCCTGCTATGAGGATGAGTATCAAGAAGTTCCTGAGCTTTAGGTGCAGGGGAGGCTGCTGGTGGTGTCTGTTTTCCCCTGGGGAATTTAGAGTTGCCATTACCCAATGAAATCCCAAAGCCATATTGAAAAAGATGACATTATCAGCCATGTGTTGTACTGGTTTGGTCAGGGGCTGTCAGAGGGGAAGGGACTTGATAATGAGCAGTGAAAGGAGAAGCAAACAGAGGGTGCTCTCTCCATTCTTAAAACTAGGTCAGTCCTCATTAGGCAGCATTTTCATGTCACATAACAGATAAACTCCAGAGTGCAATAGCTCTTTTCTGAATATAAATGGACTTGTGCTAGTTCTGTGCATGTCAGAACCTACATTGGACTGCACTCTTATTTTAGCACTAATGTTTGCCCAGCTCCTGCAAAATGCTGGACATTAACTCACTGGAGAAGTTTATGACTTGCCTTCAATTTACTGTCTCAAGCACTGCAATCCTGATTAGGTTTTGCAACAAACATGTGCAAATTATGCTATGAGTGTTTCAAATGTCATTTTCATGCTTATAGCTCCTGGCTGCTAATCAACATGCAGAAATGCCCTAACATTTAAAAAGCTTTGGCAGACTTCACCAGAATGACATGCTAAGAGCAAACTGCAACATTAAAGCTTCATTTCATGGGAGCTGCAGGCTTTCATCTGCCCATCCAGCTTTGATATGACCCCTTCAGAGCAGGAGGTGCACCTGCTCCTAGAATGCAGACTTTTCTTCAAGTGCTGGTTTTGTTCATGCAGTTTATTTGAGAGTAAACCCCTGGAGTGATCTTGAGGAGTGAAATGTCAGTAAGGCTGGGATCCTTATGCTTTTATGCCAGTAGCAATAGAGCTAGCATCTAATGTGTTTGTCTTCCTGTGTACTTGTTTGTTTGGGGTTTTTTAACAATTGGTAAAGGTGAGGTCTTGATTATGCTTGGCAGGCTTTGAATCTCATCTGCTGGCCCTTTTGATCACATTTGGTCACTTAATAAAGACAGAGCATGTCTTTAAAAATAAACCACTTACATGTTCAAATATTTCTTTACTGTCAAAATACCAATTAAAAAACCTCAGAACCCAAATACATAGGCTTGATAAAATTTCCAGTTTCCTGCAGCTCTACATCAACTTCTCACAGACCTGTACAGAAAAGACCACAAATAATTGAGTAGTAAATAAATCTGGATTGGCTACTGGCATTAAAATATTGGTCTATAATTTACAACACTCAGTGTGCAGTCAGTCCATAGTAGTTTGAGAGCATGAATTACAGTGCTGTGATTTGTTCCAGCCTTCCTTCTGGGGCCATGATTGAGAGGTAACTATGTACTAGCCTTAAGTTATTGTTCTGTCATTCATTCCTTGCAAAGTCCTACTGAAATTTTTTACATTGTTATATTTACCAAGGCACCATGTCTCAAAACAGCCATCTGAAAACAAGAAATTAAGTAGGGAAATATAGAAGGAGAAATTAATCTTCTCTCAGTAGCCCAAGGCTGAAAATATTTGAGCACTTGAAGGAGAGTTCTCTGCACTGTTGGTTGTTGCAGCAGCTCTGGGATGCCCTGGCTGAGAATTGGACACCTCTGTGCTAGGCCTGTACTCACACATGTACAAAGTGCTCTTCCTTCAGCTTTACCCTTAGAATCCTCAGCTTTTTGCTCACCGTTTGTGATCCTGCCTCAGGGCTTACCTCCCACAGGGATCTCAGGCACAGGGCAGGCAGAAAGAAGCACAGAAGCCCAGGCAGGTCCCTATTGATGAAGTTGCTGCTGCTGCTGTTGTTGTTATTGCATTGATTTGTCAAGTGCCAGCAGATTTCTTGATGCTGTGCCAGAGGGAGTTGGATGTTTCCTGTTGTCGTAAGTTTAAAATCTAAATGCCACCTCTGTGAGCAGTACAGCCTTTGTTGATGCTTTCAGATGTTTTTGTCATCAAACTAACAGCAAAAACCATTTCAGCATCTGATCCTTGCCAAGCAACTGAATACAAATGCATGCAACATGGAGGAAAAGACAACTCATAGGCATGATAGTAGAGTGCTTTTTTAACTTGGGGCTGATCTGAAAGCATTTTCCTGTGAGGTATTTGACATGGTGGATTTGAAAGTAGAGAGTAATGCTGGATTTGAGTGAAGAGGTGAGAGTTGGTGCATGGAGCATGGAAGGATGTGAAGGATAAGAGAACAACTTTGGAAGAAAGCTGGAGAGGAAAGTCTGGTCAGGGAAGAGGCTTGTTTTGCAGCAGAAAGAGGGTCATAATTAATGTGTGACTGATAGGCAGGCTCATGAAATAAAGGAAATAATGGAAAGTTAGAATTGTTAATGGAGGGAACTGAGCCTTTATGCTTCTTTGTGCCTTTGACAAATTTCTTGCTTCATGAGTATCAGATTCTTTCCAGAATGAATAATTCTGTTCCCCCCAAAAGCCTCACCTGTGCCCGCACTGCTGTGGTTGCCATTGGAAGCCATGGCTGCCCTGCCTGGGCAGCTCTTCACTGTCTCCACAGGACAAGCTCTGCAGCAGCAGTTCTCTTGCCTGCAATATGCTTCCTTTGGCTCTGGGCATTCCCAACAGCACTGTAAATAATGCATCAGGACTGTCCATCTTCATCATAGCAGACACAGTGGAAAGATACTTGAGGAAACTGGAACGTGCTTTTATTTTCTCTGGATCTTTCCAAATGCTTCTGAGACTCACGTGAATGTTTCTTCTCCTATGTGTACGTAGACATTAAGGTGGGGTAACATATTCACCACTACTTTTGAATATGGGGAATTTAGCTGATTATGTTTCAGCCTTCTAAGGAAAGGTCTCATCTGATTTCACCCACTGACTGCTGCTGTGTTCGTTCCTGTGCAGTTCTGTAAGGTGAAAACAGAGTAAGCAAAGGATGACATTAAATCAATTGTGAGGACCTTTACTGGGCTTTTAAAAGCTTGGGAACAGATTTTTTGCAATGTAATTCAGCCAAATTTTACACAATATGTTTGCAAATAATTTACTCCTTTGTGGTCCAGGGCTTGGAAATCACATCCTAGGGTCCTGCTCCAGTACATATTGATCTACAGTTATTCCAGGCAGAACAGTTTACACCTGCAGAAAGCTTATCTGCATTAACCTCATTAAAAAAAATCCAAATAAACTAACAAACCAAAAGACAACTACTACTTTCACAAAATTCAGAAAATGTAAAACTTCGTATTTTCAGGTAGTACTCTTACTATTTTTTACAGCAGCCTTCATTTGAATGCCATTTGAATATGCTTTATTTGTGGAATACTAGAAACTAAGGTCCAGAATATTATATTAATTATACATGCAAGGAGAACCTGAAAAACTTAAGAATGAGGGCTTTGCCCTATGACACCCCAGGGTCTGTTCAGCTGTGGGTGAGTCAGAGGCTCTGGATCCAGTATTGAGTGTAATCGTTGTTGTGCAGTGACCTCTAGAGCTGGAGGGATGACAGAGGCTGCTCTGAAGCTCTCTGCTGCTCTGTGACTGGCATCTGCAAGTGCAACCCACATGTCAAAAGCAATCTGCCTAACTGGTGCAGAGAAACCCAAGGGCTTCCAGAAAAAAGTTAAACTTGTAACAACCTGTCCCCATTTTGTTATGAATGACAATCATGAGATAGCTTACATGTGCCAGTGACATCAGTGTTGTAAAAATACCACAGATACATTCTTGATAAAACCTGACAAAGGAAACCTAAGAATGTACAATGATGGCAAACTTCTGTAAGTGCAACCTAGAATTCCCAGCACAGTTATTCCAGAAGTTTGGCTACAGGCTGCTTTACTTAAAATTATTTCTACTTATTGTTCAATTTTCTTTGTTACGACTTCTTTTATTTCCTGTGCAAAGGTTCTAGATCATGTCTTCTAGTGGGGATGAGTGCTGCTAATAAGTAGAGATCTGTCAAACAGAAAACTCCCCCATACAGAGGTGACTGTTGTTTTATACATGATTACACACTCTTTGGTTTAAAATGGTTTGAAATCAGAGCCCTGTTGGACTGAGTGCTGCTGTGTATTCTGGAACATCATCCCTGCTCCAAGGAGTATCCATTTGTATTGTCCCACATGGGGACACCAATTGGTGAAGGAAGAGTGTTCTCTCTCTGCAAGATGGCCAGAGAGCAGCTTGGCCAGATCATCCAGGATGTCTGGGGCAAATACAGTTTTTAATCAAGCTGGTGAACTGCACTGGAGTTGGTAACCTCAGCATTGTCTTCTCTCTCAAGCACTAGGTTTGAAATTCTCCAGAATTACAAGGCTGTTGTAAATGAAGCCAGGAAAGATTAACGATATCCTCAACGGTTTTAGCAGAATTTCCAGTATATCCAAGTGAGGTGCAACTATGTTATGCTTGTGGAATAAGCTTCTCTGTTCCAGGCTAACATAGTCACATAGTTCCTGGTTACAGCAAAAAGAGTTTAAGGAATGTTACAAGCAATCCCTGCAGTAATGGCATGACTCTCCTGTACCACTGCTTCAAGCTGTTCTGTCCTCTTGACCCACACACAGACTCTGTCAAATGGCCTGGCGATGTCTGGCCACAAATATGCTTCTCCAAATAGGTGTGTTGGCTAAAATTTCATCTTTGCTTCCTCCTTACTTGTTATTTTGCATGGGGCTAGTGGCACTTTGGTGTCTTTCCACATTTCACCATACACAGAAAAGCAGCCAAGCTTTCTGACCATTCAGATAAAGCAGATACTGGAATTCCAGCCAAGTGCAGGCAATCCTTACAGGGCAGTCGTGGGACACAGCACAGCCTGTGGGGTAGGGCTCTGTGCTGGGGCTGCTTACACCTGGCTCAGGCTGGTGTTCTCAGACACTTGTGCCTGTCAGACAACATTAGCTGTGAGCAGCTGCTTCCTAACATCTTTCAAATCTCTTTGGAACAAAGCCTGGAAGTTCAGTAACAGAGAGACAAATGGCACTTAAAATGGCAATCCTGCTGTTCTGCACTCTCTCTGAATGATTAAAAACCAGTCTTGATATGCTGTTAGTTAGCACTGACAGAGGGAAAAGGAAACTGGCCTCCCCATGGGGACACTTACTCATCAAGTAAAAATGTGTTCCCACATTTTGAAGATGAAGTATCTGAAGTGTGTGACAGGATGGGTGCTATGTGTGCTGTACTATCAGTGGGTACCACCAAATGCTGGGTGGGCTCTGCCAAAAGTCTCCAGACTGTGGGTTGCTTCTCCAAGAGCAGCCTTGTAAGCTTTGTAAGATACACACAGATTTACAGGATGCTGTGGAGTGAGCCTGGTTCTTGTCTTTCCAAAACCAGAATAATTGCTGTTTCAACACAAACACTAACTGTTTTTTGCTTTCAACAAGACTTGCTTAAAAACATGTTGTAATAAACAAAAGAAGTAGCAAAATAGAAATCAAAGGTGTTACTTGACGTGTATCAAATGTTACCTACTTCTGCAGGGCTCCAAGCATGCTCAGCACATCTCTCAATTTTTCATTCCCTAGAATGAAAAGAGCATATTTTTCACAGAGCAAATATAGCAAGTAAGCGAGAAGAGGGTCTGGTGAAGCAAATGCTTGATATAGTCAAGGGCTCAATTATGCATCAGTGGATTCAATTTATAGAGCAGAGAGCATCGGTCTTGGACGAAATGAGTCTCCCACACAGAGCACTAAAGTACACACTGACAGAATGAATTAGGTAGAGTGCTAGCCAGAAGTCACTTCTTCCAAAGGGTAATTCAATTCAGTCCTACAGAAATTAGACTCTAGAAGTGGAATATTTACATCTCTTGCTTGAAATCACATGAAACGTGCAGAAACACCCTTTCCCCCTTCCTCCCCCCATCCCCAAAACATGTTTATTATTGTCTGGCTTTGTTTTGTGGTGAAGACTTTCCCTTGGATACAAATGTATCTCTTCAGAAGTAACTGAATGAGAAGACAACCGTGTATGCTTGATTTACAGAATCAAAGCATATTGGACTAAGTCTGTGATAAATTTTTCCCCAGATGGGTTTTGATACAAGTGAGCAGTTTGTGTGACATTTGGATAATGCAGGTGGTACATAGGACTAAAGAGCATCACAAGCCATCTTTATCTTCTTCTCTTCATTACAGGACCAAGAAAATCTTATTTGTGAGAGTGAAAAAGTTGATCCTTGTGCTCTTGGTATGATGTACACTGCTTTAATGCAGAGCATCAAGCCTCACAAGTTATAAAAGAACGGTGTTGAAGGCTCAGAATGAGGTCAGTTGCATTTCTCTTTGCTTTTGTGTGACAGTAAAAGCTCTTGTATGACTGTGGTCTGCCTACATGTGACCCTAGGAAACCAATACACCTTATCCTGTGTTGTTGCTGACAACCAAATCCTAGCTTTTAAGCATTCCTGTATGGGCTTGTGCATCTTAACTGGTTAGGTTTGTTCCTACTACTCCTATTGGAAGGATGATTATCTTCCAGAACCACCTGTCAGATTTGGAGATTTTTGCTTTTCTATTGGAAAAACTTTTATAGAAGCAGAATGCCTCAAGCAGCCAAAATGAGAAGATTTTTGTTTCAAATGCAGAGGACTAGAGAGTGGCAATCAAACTGCCTTAGCCCTTCAGTTTGACTGAAGCCTTGAAGCTCCATCTCAGATCTTGGATGATGAAACACTGGCTTGGCACCAAAAGAAGGGAAACTTTGCATTTATCTCTGGTGTGTTCTGCTAGAAAAACTGCAATCAGTTTCTATTAACTGACATAGAGGTGAGCAGACACAGAGTGAGTTGTGGTGAAGGACTCTGTGTTCTGTGGCCTTTCACAAGCCTCCCCACCCTGATATAAAAGGCTTGGAGATTGTTTGGATCTTCTCCAAAATGCAGTGCCTCGTTTTCTTCTTCCCCCAGCTTCATTCCACTAATGAGTGAGCAGCTCCACCTGAAGCTGGTAACAATGTGTTGACATCAGCCCTTATTTTTCTGTGGCCTGAGCAATCTGCTTGGCACATGATCTGAGGGTCAGGTTATTGCAGGGAGCTGTACACTGTGTTTTGTAGATATTTTTCACTCAATTTTTGGCAGGGCCCCAGGCTACTGTGCTTACTCCATTGACTCTTTCACTTGCATTTCCAATTTTCTTTGCATGAAAGCTCAATCTATCACAGGAAGCCTTTCCACTGCCCATTAATTCTCGCTGATTGACTGGGCTCCCATGCTTTATCACTTTGGACGTTTAATAGGATTCCTAGAAATGCAAGAAACAGCTCACATGGTGACTTAAAAAAAAATACAAAAGGAAGGAAGAAGGTGATAGCCAATTTGTCAGGATTCATACAGTGAGTGAGTTCACCTCCTCTGAGTTATCCAGAATTGCATTTGACTGGTGGCAGCCTTAATGGACCGATTGTCATTTTGATTGACAACTCTACTGCAGAGTATAATGAAGCTGCTATAAATTAAAGGAAGTTGCAATGACAGTGTGGCTCAGGGCTGTCAGCAGGGTACATCCAAGCTGTAGAGCAAGTGTGGGCCCAAGGCTATGCTTGAGCCCAGCCCTGCCAGCAATTCCTCACTCGCTGCACACGAGGCTCTGTGCTACCGTGTGAGAGCCACACCCAGGGCCTCTCCCAGGGCATCCTGGGCTCAGTGCCTGCCTGCAGGGGTGAGCAGCGCAGGGGCATCACACTCCCACTGTGTGCTTAGTCTGCTCTGCAAACAGCACAGCAGCTCTGGGGAGTCCTGCGCCATGGCAGACAGGACTGGAAGGCAAACTGAGCATGTCTGCTCCTGTGGTATAGCCCAAGTCATAGGCGTACACTGACAGCATAGGAGCACAATGAAAGATAAGGATTTACAGGGATATAGACCACGTTTGAGTCTACACAACAGTCTAAAGCACTCTTTCATCCTTTTTGCCTTTAGACTAAAGAACTTAAAAGTTGTATAAAGGGCAGATATGTTTCCCACTGCTTTTCTCTTGTGATTGACAATTGGAATGTGCATCTTTTTTTTTTTTTACTGGATACTGAGGAAGACTGAGAGGCAGAGAAAGCTTACATGTCTTTTACCTGGGATTGAAAAGAATCCTAATTCCTGGAATTTCCTTCAGCTTCTCCTTCTCCCAGTGTCCCATTTCTTTTTTTCCCCTTCCTGTAAAGAGCAGGCTTGGGTACTGTAGACAATTCTGATTACTGGTTCTCTCTACCTGGTTCATTCTGTTAGGAGTCTGAAGAAGGTGGGGAGGTTGTCTCCACAGAGGAGATATATGAAGTGGGTATAAAGTGAAGAAGATACAAAATAACTGCTCCTGCAGGTTTGACAAGAGTGATAGTGTCTCCTGTTGTCTTCCATAAGGGTCTTGCTAATATTTTAGGTACTCAAACTATTCCAACATTTCTGCTTTCTTTTTCAAACTCTGTGTACTGTAGTTCTCTCACAAGACAAGTTCTAGAGAATCTGGTCTTCAGCTGCTGGTGTTGCTTTGTTTTTCTTTGCTTGGGTTATAATTTTGTTTGAAGTGATTGTGGGGCTCAGTATTGCTTGACAATAATTTGGGTGTGGTACCCAGTCCACATCAAACTTCCCTGTGGCAAACACTTGGGTGTTCGTGTCTCCTTTCGGTTACATTGGCATTAAGGCCAAAGAGTAAAGCAGAAAGACAATATTGCTCACAGCCCAAGAGGGATGTGGCTCTTTTGGGAGGTTCAAAGGAAGCAATTTGGACGAGGGAAACAACATCTTGTTGTCCTCTGTTGGGAATAAACGGAGGAAGAGTTGCCACTGCCTCGTTTTCCTCACAGAAACACTCAGCAGCTGAATTTTTGATCGATTATTTCTTTCTCAGCCTTTATTGTCAAATGAAGTGTTCTCTCAAGTTAGCATTACTTTCCTTTCTGCACCTGGAAGACATGTTGCCATCAGCTTTTCTATCAGTAAGGCTGCTCTAATTCTTTCCTTCTGATTTTATGAAAACAGTTATGTGTGATCCCTGTGCTGTAACTTGTGCAATTCCAAAGGCAGCAGTATGTGTGAGATTTCCCACAGCCACATGAACAGAACTGTTTCCAGATCCATCTATTCCTGTAACTCCATATGCCAATCCCATGCAAGCTTCCGAAACTGTGTATCCTCACATGTAAGAAGAAAAGTGCTCATGAGGATGACAGGTGCAATTTGAATATGTGGATAAGCAGAACTTCTAAGACTGATAGTGGTAGGGGATGATCTGGGAACTGAATAGAACATTCCTCTCAGAACAGCACTTCTAGACTCTCTGCACACATGAGTTTTCATATCAGGAACAAAGTCTGTGTAGGCAAAAAAGAAGTTGGTGCATATTTTTACAAATACATTTGTATGACAAATTAGTAGTTGTGCAGTTCATAATTAGTAAAATTAAAATAGAATCAGATTGGTTTCCTATGCAGGAAGAAGCTTTTCTGATTTAATCCTGTGCATACACACAGAGGACAGTTGCCTGTGTGTAAACAAGATAGCTAAAATGCCAAAGCAAAATGGCTCACACTCCATTTTGAAGGTTCTTCTGGTTTTAGTGGCAGTGCAACCAATCAGGTAGTTCATGTGTAGATCCCCAGAGCCTTTCTTTTCCTTCCAGGTTTGTTATCTAATTGCACTGAGGTAAATACAAACAACCTCATCTGCTGGAGCAGTAATAAGTCAGTGAACTGTCATCTTTTACTATGCACAGCTCTCATAGGAACCCTATTCTTTTCATTTATGGATAGGCAGAAAAGGATGGGTTTAGAAAAATTATGTCAGCTGGGACAAAGTGAGAGAATCAAACACAGGTGCTGAAACTGAGCTTCATTAATATTTTTATTAGGCTAAAGAGGCTACATGTAAAAGTTTATATAGTTTTGTGGCAAAATGAGGTTTATATGGTTTCCTTTGACAGAGGAAAAAAAAGTAAGCTTTTAGTCTCATTAAGTTAACAATAAAGACAAAAGAGAAGCTAAATCTCCAGGGGAGCATATAGTGTGTGTTTGCTGTCTGCAGATATGTGTGTTGAGCTGAACAGGTTTCAGAGGCACAATTCAAAGAAAAAAGTCTACCACAGCTCTGCAGGTTGTGTGGGGTGATGCATTCCCTTTACACACTGATTTTTCACAACTGCATTTGGGGGAGAGTGGGGGGGAAGTTCACAGGGTTAAACCTAACGTTGGGAGGACAAAAATGAATGATCCTTACAAATTAAAGTGAGTTATATACTCAAAGCAATGAGTACTAGTCCAAGCCAAGCATGGAAAGTTACATGAGAGATTCAGAGATAGCCTGAAATTCACATTTCTCCTGTGGACCAGACCTAAGTGGGGAGTGTAGATACCATGTTATGCAGCACATGCTCCTTTCAGCCCCAGCCATGTCTGCAGTGCAGCAAAGACATCACAGCAGCTGGCACAGAGCAGTGCTGGTGATGCCAGAGCTTGGCACAGCCCCTCACCTACATGCTCAGCTGCTCTGTGGATGCTCCAAACAGTGGCTCCAACCTGAGCACTGCAAACCCAATCATCAGTTACACAGCATTTCCTTCCACTGCTCTGTGTTTAATTTGTATTTGATTTATACTGGCTTTCAGGACTAATTTCATTGCCAAGGTAGTCTGTCTAAGGAATCTTCTTTCAGAGCAATCAGGAACAGAGACTTATAAGGAAACCCCAAGAGAAAAGCATGTATTTAACCAGGATGTCTAACCTCTGCACCAGTCTTGAAATGGATCACGTTTTGATTTCTGAATCATTTCTGTGTCCAGAAAATGGATGAGGTTTTATTTGGTGTCTTGGATTTTTTTTGTTTCCTTGGACTCTTATAATCCAGAAACCATTGGAGTTTACATTTCATTTTAGTAAGCAGAAGGAAGGAAGTAATAACTCTGTGTTTGCCTTTCATTTCCTTATGGAGGGGGAAGCAGCTGCAGATCTGAGTACAGTGCTCTAACTGTGCTGCTGCTGCTGATTGAGTTATGTCTGGATATGCAAGTCTTGCAAATTTGGTGTCTGCAGAGCTTCTGGCAATACTCTAATGACATTTTATGATTTTCTTTTTGCCTCTTTGGCCTTATGAAATGCATGTTAACAGTGTAAGAGGATTTTAAAAGGGTACATACTGCTTATTAAATATCTCCAAAGACTAGCAAAAAATCTGTTTGCCTTGGCAATGAAGGTTACTTCTACCAAGATAAATTTATTTGCTTTTAAAGCTGACAGAGTGATTTCTTGGTGTCTGATTTATGGGGATGACTTGTATTTTGCATTGCTCTTCGTCTCTATACCTGTGTGGGGTTTTTTAATATGAATCTTTGAAATTTTTCTGAAATGAAAGAAGAGTTATGTTGAGAAGGGAATTTGTGTGCTTTACTACTTTGGTGGAAAAAATATCCTGGACAAATCTGTTTCCTGTCAAATACTGAGATTTTCCAAGATCCCTCAAAAATTCTGCTCTCCTGAAAATAGAGCAACAGTGAAGAATCTCACATTTAGAAAACAGCACAGTAAAAGGAAGTTTCCAGCTGTGACACATGCTAATAATATCCTGTATGGTTTTGAGCAATTCCTCATGAAGTCTTGAATCATGTTATAAAATCATCCACTAGGAATAATAGTACTAAAAATCTAAAGAATTTATGAGCCATCTAAAAATCCATGTCCACTTCTGTACCCGGTTTAACTGAGCCTTGGGGAGTGCTGGAAGGTTTTAGCTCAGTAGATGACAGGTCCTAGGAAGCTTTCCTAGCACATTTGGAAGAGAAACTATTGGAGACCAAAAAGCACTGAAGGTCCCAGATGGGCCAGAAGTGCCTGGAATGGTTCCTACTGGCTCATCTAGTAGAAATAGTTGTTCTCAGGCATATTTTGCTCTTCCTGGCCCTGGTTTAAACCCAGAATTTCACTGATATGGAAGTAGAGCAGGTGAGATGAAAATAAGGCCTCATGGATTTACCATGCAACAACTCTCTCTTTTTCTGCCAACATTGTAAAGCTCAAGGCACCATAAACTGCCTGCAGGCTGCAGGTTTGCTGGGGAACTTCCCCAGTGGTTGTCTGCAGTGGGAGCTCTTGTTCTCCCCAGAGTCCTTCTGAGCGTTGCCACATCTGCTGCAGGAACACTTTCCCCAATTGCATTCCTGCTCTTGGCTCACACCATGCAGGTCCTGGCTGGAAGTTCAGTGGAATTGCTCTCAAGTCTGTCTCTGTGAGCAAGACCCAGACACTGCCTGTAGGTTCTTTCAGTTCAGCAAGCCTTGGAGAGCAGCTGCAGTTAACTGGCACCCAGCTGCTCCTGGAAGAAGGGAAAGAGTAGAGTAACAGAGCAGTTCTAGTCATTCAAAAATAAAATCATCCCAGGAGATGCTTCTCAAAAACTTCAGAGTAGCAAGCAGCTGGATCCCTGACTCTTGGGAAATACAGTTTCTGCTGTTCTTGTGTCACTGGGGCAGGACAGGGAAAAATCTATCACTTCATTGAGGCCATTCCTTTAATTGTCATTGTTTCCACATCCAGTACTTCTAAATCTGCCTTTTGTTTCCACAGCAGCTCAGATTAGCAGTGTCTTCCTTTAGGGAGCTTTTACATTGCAAAAATAATTTTCTGGTATGCTATTTTTGCTGTAAACATAATATAAGCAGAAAATGATGATGTTTGCATGCCTGGAGTGAGACTTAACTTAAACATTTCCTTCAGTTACACAAAGAAAATCCCAAATTCTGTTTTTTTCTGCCCAGCTAGGAAAGTGCTTTTGTTCATTCTAGTAATTATTACATATTTTATTAGTCTATCTAATCTGGTCTTTCCTATTTTACTCCATACACTCTGTATTGGGTAGAAAAAAGGACACAGTTAAGTCTTGAGTGAATTTTTTTTAATGTGTGCTTGTTTTCCCTCCCACCTGATCCCCCACTTTTCCTTTACCTGAATTGCAGTGTGACTGATGATCTCACTTCTACCAAAGTCAGGAAGAATGCTACTGCTGGCCTCCCTGTGCACACAGGGTAGGAATGGTCTGGGTAATCTCTTTCTTCCACAATCTCTCTTGTTCTGTTGTATTAAAGTCTCCCTTTGGCCACAACCATCAGGGAAAATAGCACTAGCAGCATTTCTAGGTGGGTAATCTGTGGCCACATCAGCTGAATGTGCCTCGATAAGCTTCTCCAAGGCCCCAGTGACTCCTACAACTCTTTCCTCCTTGTCCCACTTTGCCCTCAGTGGCACCAAAGTAGCTCAGTAAGGTCATCGGATTTGCTCCAGGATTCTGAGAACAGGACAACACGACCAGAACCCCTTCAGGCTGTAAAGATGCTTATCTGCTGCTCTCTGTACCTGCCCTGGCAGGAGGCAGGAGGAGACATTGCACTTCTTTCCCATATGCAGGCTTGGTCCTGAGTCTAGGTTTTGCTTCTCTCTTTTGCACAATCTCTGTAACATCCAGAGGCACCTGCCATAACCTAGGTCTCCTTAACCAGTAAATTACTTTGTCCCTGTTTTACTCCTCATCATGTCCTGCAATTTCCTGTTCTTTTCTGATCTGTATTGCTGTCATCTTTTTTTCTGATCTGTGTTGCTGTCACCTTCTCTACTTCTATTCTGAATAATCTGATAGAAGTTACAGAAAGTGGTTTTTCATTCTTACATTTTTATTTGGCAGTTCCATCTTGTGTGCAATAGAGCACTTGTGTATCAAAAATAGACAGGCAGGAATATGAGCAGTAATTAGCAGTGCTCATTAATGCTGTGTGTTTTTCTACCATGAGAATTCTCTGTCTCCTAATTATTTTTCCTTCTTCAAAGTCAATTAGTTTAATGTGGTAACAGGAATTTATGCTGGTGCTGCCAAACCATATGTGCCTCAATCTCCATGGAATCCCAACACGACTTTTTCTTATGCACTGAACACTGACAGGTGTGTGACACTGAAAACATTATTCAAACCTCTTCCACTTCTCTCTATCTTTGGGCCAGGATCAGTTGAGAAGAACCATGGGCTACCAATAACAGTACATTAACTTGTCCTTTCCTGGTCCTGCAAAGACTCCTGTGTGTTCCAGGGTTCACATGCAAACATCTGAACTTGCCTGGACTGAGCACAGAGATAAGGACAAACATGGGAGTAAATCATGCAGGCCTGGGATCTTAAACCTGAGCAGAACACAAGGATACAGCAACTGCATCACAGTCTAACCTGGGCACTGTTCTTGAGTACAGGATGCTTTATAGGAAATTACAACACATCCATGATGCTCCTTGTAGCTCCAAATTATCTGGAGGCATTTCTGTAGTGACAAATACTTTTCATAATCTTCTTCTTTCCAGACTGGGTTCTTATAATTGGGACCTGAGATTGAGCATGAGGTTCTGAACAGAGGTAGCACTTACCCTGCAGATTTCTAGAGCTGTGATACTGATAGATGTTATTATTGTGGCTGTGCTGCACTGTCAGCACTTCCCATACCACAGATTTTTGTATTGTGACCAAGATGTACAGTGCCAGCTGAAACTGTTGGCAGCTGAATGGGACACATTTGTGATTTTTGGCACGTGTTCATGATGATTTGGGTCTGGGTTTGAGAGTTCCAGCTGACCTTCTCAGTAAAATATTCAGCTGGGACATGATTTGAAATTTTAAACTTTACATTCTACATTTTTTTTCTTTTTTAAATGAAACAGTGACTGCTCAGAAAGCTCAGAGCTGGTGTCTGAAGTTATCTGGGATGTCTAGAAGAGAGCACTGAATGTGATGACTTGAAGGATTTGTGAGAAGGACTGTGCTTGAGTAACCCTGTCAACCATGGAGTGCATTAATTATTTTTGCATAGCTTCTCGGGTTATGTCTTAGCTTATATACTGTATTCATATAGCAACTACTCCCAGAAAAGGTTTGGAAGAGAAACCTTAGTTCTGGAATAACCATTCAAGCTACAATTGTGTTTTCTATTTATATACCTGCTGCAGATATTTTATCTGAAAACACCCAAAGCATTTTCTTAGCAGCATTCCTGATGCTGTCCCTTCAGAGCTCTGCTGATGTTTGTTATCCTTATTGCTAATGCTGCATCAGGGCATAAACTACATTTTATGATTGGATGGAAGATTGTTACCTGGGTGTTTATCATTTCACACAAATCTTCTCTCTCTGTAATCCATGAAGTGAATGTAGCTTTTACAGGCACTGCTTCGTGTTAGCACCTCCACTCCTTTATGGCATTTCAAATAATAGCTGTCCCAATTCTGCTCTGTTTTGGACCAGTGGAGGGTCTTGATACATTAATTGGAAGCTGGTCTGAGACCAAAAAGAAGTATAAGAATTAAGTTTGTTTTGTCCATCTAACCCTTCCCTCAGCCGTGGCAGTATCTAGGCTTTAGCATGGGTTTATCCTTAAAAAAAACAAAAAAAACCCCAAACAACCAGATATAGAGTGTGTTTCATCAAATAATCATTTTAGAGGCCTCTAGCACTGAAGAGGAGAGTAGATTGTTTCAAGGATTAGTCAGAGGATGAATGTTAAGCTAATGGAAAACTAGGATGAATATTGGGGGAAAAAATAATCTTGCTGCTGCAGCCCAGTAGCACAGAGAGGAAATGGAAGGACTATTGATTGGCTTATTTTAAAAGGGCTAAGAAATATATTACATCAATAAAAGTCTTTCCTTGGTTAAATCACCCAGACATTATTTGCCTACTCAGACTGAAATAATATGTAAATATAGCATTTATTCCACCTGTGTTAGGACCTGGTACAAATGTCCACCCACTTTTGGAAAAGTACTGAAATTTGGGTGCATGCTGAGAACAAAACATCTGTGTGGAAGTTATTGAATTGGGGTCTAAGCATTGAGGTGATCCATGAGCAATTTTAATGTTGTCTTGCAGAGCATCCCTTCCCACGGGTGCTGTGCATTGCCAGGCACCAGCTCTGCTCCCTGGGCCTTTGCCTCTTTCTGTGCTGCTCTCCTGTCTGCGTGGATTGCAGTGTCAGGACTCAGGTAGTTCATGTCCAGCCATGTGTTCACCCCACACAAATGAGATTTGATGTGCTCACATGTCATCATCTACTGCAGAATAGGCACTGAAATGGTAACACTTGGGCAGGCTGAAAACAGTCAAATGCAAAAGTACTTAGCTCACATGTTGCTGGGCTTTATTGTCTATAATACAGTATTTATTTAAATAGAAGTCTTTATTTCCTTATGTTATTTTGAAAAGCTGTAGAAGCTTAGTTAAAACTGTCCAATTTTCTTCGTGGTTTCATCTTCAGAGGAAGCTTGTTATAATTGCATTCTGAAAGATCATCAGTGGGTCTCCGCTGCAATGCACTGAAGTTGTTTTTACATTGTAATCTTATATAATAATGGGATTGTAATGACTTTGCTAATAGACATCCAGGATGCAAATTGTCTGTTTCTCAAATTTATAATATTTTTTTGTAGAAGAAGTAGCATATTGGAATCATCAAGAGGGTTTTGAAAAGTTCCTTCCCTGTTTTTCTGTCTGTATGCTTGTATTTACAACATGAGATCACTGAGACTGTATTAGAAAACAAGATTTAGTGTCACTTTACAAAAGCTGTGTATTTGATAGGCAGTGTAATTTGTGGAACAGTGGTCTCATCCTAAATGGAAATCCAAATGGAATTATGGGCACTCTTGAACTTTCAAAATTGTACACTTTATGATGATGGAGATTCATTTTATCATCTGTGCTTTGTGGTTGAAGCTGCAGGGTTGGAAGCAAGCATTAAAAATTGATGAAAGAGATTTTCCCATGGGGAAGGTCTGTATCTGATACTGACCAATAATCCAGATTTGCCCCTAGATGTTTTTTTTTTTACAGCAAGTGCAAGGCTGATGGGTTGGAGGTAAGTAGAGACAGAGTTGTTAGAAAAATAACAGTGGTTTGAGACAACTAGGAATGGCTTGTGCAAGTGTGGTAGCATATGGGGTTTAGAATATCTGTGCTGGATGTGCCTGTCCTAAGTGTAGCTAAAGATGATGTTTTTCTGGCATATATAGGGACCAGCTACTCCTATATACTGTGAGTTAGGTAATCCTCTAGTCTAGTTTATGCTTCCTCTAATTCATCATTTCTGTAAGGAACTCTCGCTCATATCACACTTAATATGATTAAATAATCATGTGAGTTCAATGTGTTAAAATCTCATTAAGTCAGCCAGCCCACGTTAGGATTCTTTACCATAAATTTCAGCAGAAATTCTCTGTAGCTATTTCTGTGGGAAAGTTGTGCATTCATTCTCCTTGGAAGTCCAGTGTTAACTGCTGTAATGTTTGGGGTCTTTTCCCTCTCTTCTGCTTCTATGTATCAGCTTTGGCTCCCAGTGGCTGAGAATAGCAGTTGCTGATGCTCTCTGTGAGGATATTCAGGTGGGAAAAAATTGTTCTTTCTTTAGTTCCAGGGTCATTTGACTTTCCCACAGTTGCAAGGATTTCCAGATTTGTTTCTTCTGCTTTTCCCTATGCCAAGGACTACAGAGGTGATAGATTTATCTTGGCTCAAATCTTTCTATTTATAGTGTGCTTAAAACTTGCAAGAGAGTTGCTAGTACTTCCTTCTGTCTCCAGTGATATTGGCCCATTGCCTGAGGTGTGCTGAAACCTGGCTTGTGAATATCCTAAACTTTGCTCATTAAATGAACATCCCCAGGCTGGCAGCTCTTCAAGTTCTAGAGCCACTCTCTGGACACAGCTACAGAACTGTGGCTGCAGGTAGGAAGAAAAAGCAGTAACACAGTATGAGGGAGGCAGAGCCTTTCAATGTCTTTGTTTCTAGAGTTATCAGAAAAGCTTGATCATTAAATGAACAAATTGTAATAAACAGAGAGCTGGCTGGGAATGTTTTGAAGAAAACTTTCTCATTGCAAAATATTACAGCTGCACCTGACTAGAAACATGTCAGTTTGGTCAAAATCTGTCAGGAAATTTCTCCTGACAGAGAATGGTAATGTCCATTTCTGACAAGACAGAAATGATGGTAAAAGCAAGGAATAATTAAAATTTAATTTTCAATCATGAAAATATAGCATGCTTAGCAAGAACTCGGGACATTCTTCTCAATCCTTTAGATAGGTAGAGGGTTGAATAATACCTGTAGCAAATATTTCTGAGGTGCCTTTTATTAAAAAAACAAGCAAGCAAAGAAACAAAAAACCCACCAAAAATCCAAGTCCACCTGTGCACTGTGCCTTCCTGGCTGCATTCTGTGCTTGTTTTAAACCTGACTTGGGAAAGAACAAATACAGCATGCTCAGCAAGAACTCAGGAAAGGCTGTTTTACCTATGACCTCGACTTCCATTTGTAGATGCAATAATTGTAATTAAAATTGCTGCTAAATTGCAGTGGCTCTGGCAGCGCTGGGGTCTATAGTGTATTTGTGCTTATGGCTTGACCTTTCTACAAGGGGCTGAACCTGAAAACTATTATCATCACAGTCCATCCTGTATTACCCTCCCAATAAACTTGAGAAAAACTGTTTTGTCAGCTGGAGTTTCTGCCTGCAGCACTCGATACTGAGCCATTTAACTGCTTGCAAATGTCAGCAGTTCCAGCTTATCTGTTACAATGCTTCACTGAATCCAAACTACTGTCATGAAGTATGAAAATATTAATTTCTTTCGATGTGAAGTAGACCATCTGTGCATTGTTCAACTTCTCACTCTTTAGAGTGCTTAAATAGTGTCACAAATGAGTCATAAAACTGTGTTGGTTCATGCACTTGGATTCTGTAAAGTATTAGTATTCATGATTTTCTTAACACTCCTGCAGCCTCAAAAAGGAGCTGCATGAATTTCAGTGAGCTGTCAGTCAAGCAAATACTCCCATGCTGATGTAATGGTAAACTCAAGTAAGATATCAAAATGTGCAATGCTATTTTACAAAGTTTGCTGAGTTCACTTCTTGCACAGTGCCAGAGAAGCTGAGTGAGTGTCTGTGCATTAGACCCTTGGAGATTGCAGATGCAGCTGTGTTTATACTGCAGCCTGTTCCAGGGGCCTGTGGGACAGCATGGATGTGCCTGCACAGGACAGGGAAAGAGAGGGGGCTCCCCTCAGGGGAACCACACTTAAATGTTGAGTGGTAGGAGACAAAGTGAGCAGCCAGGAGAAACAGCACTGAACGGGGCAGGTTTTGGGAGCACCTAAGGAATCAAAGAGGCAGAAAAAAACACTGAGAAGGAAAGTTTCAGAGTGAGCACAGCCAAAGCTTCCTGGTCCAGTTCAGTTCTCTCTCAGATTTGGGGATGGTGTGTCCTGGATGCCAAAAGAGTCCAGTCCTAAAGGCTCATCCCAAGGCTGGTTTTCAGTTCTCTCCTGTGGGTCATGGTAGGACTGTGGTCTGGCAGCACAGAGCTCCTGAGGTATTTGGCAGCTTGTATCAGGTTCTGGTCTGCTGTGGGAAGTGAGCTGGGAAACCTGCACCATGGGCTGCAAGTTCAGCGTGTCCACAAAAGCAACGCTGGCCCAGCAGCAAGGGAAGCTGCTGTGCCCAGCTCAGAAACTTCTGTGTGCTCTTCTATCTGTAAAAATTAACTGTGCTGATTTGTGGCTGTCCTGTGAGAGCAGGCAGGTGCATGTAAAGAGCTGTGAATAAGCATAAAGATGAGGAATATTGTCACTGCTGTTCCCTGAAGAAATGATGTGGAATGAAAGTGCCGTGTGAATCTTGCTGGGTTTGACAGGATGCTCATTCACCACATTGCAGATGTAGCTCAGTTTGAGCCTTATGTGGCAGCGTGTTTTCTTTTTGCATTCATGTTGTGCTTTTATCACAAATATTTGATGCAATGAGATCAATTTCTCTCTTTCAATTACTTTAGTATTTTGCTCTTGCTCATTTTGTTTAATCTCCCCCCACCTTTTGTCATGCAAAATATAAATACATTACTATTTTCTACACATAGGGTCACAACTGAAACTTTTGCATGTGGAGCAAGGTGGTAGATTTTTGGATCCAAGACAGTAAAGCTTTTCATGTTCATGGTTTAAATAAAAAAAACTGTATATGCCCCATCCCTGACATGTTCCAGGGCAGCTTGGATGGGGCTTGGAGCAACCTGGCCTAGTAGAAGGTGTCCCTGCCCATGGCAGAATTTTGGATCTATATGACCTATAAGGTGTCTTACAACCCAAACTATCCCCTGACTCTATGATTTTATACTTTGAATATTTATAACTTAAAGTTGGGTAAAATCATGAGAGATTTTACCTTGCTCAGCTGGATTCCATTGTCTAGGTTGGTGTCATTCCCAGCTCACCCAGAGGAAAACAGCCACATGAGGCTTCATATACTCCAGCTGCACACAGACTTTGCACTCATTTAGCCTGAGGACAATTCAGGCTTAATCTCTTACTGTGTAAGCTCATAATAAAAATAAAAATAACAGTTCTAAATAGCAGAGCTTCTTTTGCAAAGTCGCTGAGTGAAGAGCTGTCATGTTACATTATGAGCATGGTTACTGCGACTGATTACTTCATACAGGATATTTGCCAGTCTGTCTCCTGTGTAATCATGAGGAATGCATTGACTTAAGAATAGCTGCACATAAATAAGTTGTGAAGAAGTGTGGGGGACAACCGAAAGTTCCTGTCACAATTGGTAGTGTGGAGAACTAATGCCAAAGCTATCAGAAAAATACTCTCTTTTCATAATGTATTCAAGAACATACAGACACATATCCCAAGAATTCTTTAAAATACTTGGATGGAAAAAGGGCAGAAGTAGTAACATTTGCTAGTGCTTAAACCAGAGTTAATGGATTTAGTCCAGCAAACACCAATCCATGGTATTGTCTGAAGTGCATTGTGTTTTGTTGTAGAAATGAGTTAAGGAAGTTGCTGTGGTTGTGAAATACTGAATATTCCATGGGAGTAATCCCCGTTTGTCTTTTTGGAGAGAACTCTTCTGAAGTCATAATCTACAAATTATGTATTCCCTGGTGCTCATGCAGACTAAAGGAGCTCCTGGTCTTTTCTAAGAGTGTGTTTTGTATTTGCTCCAGATTAGCTGCGTTGCAAAATCTGCCATTTAATGACCTGGTGGTTTGACTTTGTTACCTGTCTGTTAGGCTATAACCAGCATTCACCTCATAGCAAAAACACACATTACAGACCTCTTCATCCAGAGATGTCCTAGAAAAGCCTGCTTTTTACTCCTGTTCTGACCTGAGTAAGAAAGAGTTCCAGAGATATGCTGTATTTTGTTCTGTATCTTGGGGTAGGTCATTAGCAGATAAGGCAACAATTATCAGTATCTTCTCTGGTCATGTGAACCTCATGTGGGAGGTTCACAACAGGGAAAAGAATATGAGAGTTATTGCAACTGGTAGATAAACTGTGGGATCTGCTGTAGGATTGTAGATGCCATAGACTTCCATGAACAAGTTTGTGGGAGAGACATTCATACTCTCTAGGCACCACTCAATACCTCAAACCCAGGAAAACCTCTCTGAGCTGCAGTGTGTAGAAGGGTATTTGGGGCTAGTACTTTCCTGCTTGCCTTCTTCCCTAAGCACCTAGCTTGGACACCAGGAGATCCAGGATACTGGGGCCAGAGGGATATTTAGTCCAACTCTGTATGGCTGGACGTTGTACACTCTCCCCTGGAAGGTGAAAAATGAATTTGTTTGTAAATGTAACTAATTGACCTCCAAAGACTGCGCCCCATGTAAAGGGCTGAGATGCATTATTGGGTCAGTGCCACACAACACAGTCTCCCTGTACCTGCAGTGCCTGCTCTGTGGGAGAACATCAGGCTGCAGTTTTAAATGTTGGCTGTTTGGCATCTTTCATGAACACCAGATGAATTTTTAAAGAGAAAGAGCTGAACCAGTGCCAAGAGGTTATAAGGCTGGTGAAGGAACATGAGACTGGGGAGGAGATTGCACAAAAAGAGCAGTAAGTGAGAGATTCTTCCGGACAAGATCCGTGCTCTGAGCTGTATTAACTGCACTGAACTGGAACGTGTTAAATGATTGATAGGAGATGGAGGCCATCTCCAAGCAGCACAGGGACCCCAGGGAGTGGTAAATAATGAATCCAATTCTTCTGCTGTTAGTGGGATGACTCATCACACGCTGTTTTAAGCACCTGCTGCAGGGGTTGGAGGAGGACCGGGCCTCTTAAACCTGGATTGCAAGGAAAAAACAACTCTGAGCCCTCACTGCTGCTGGGTCATTCCTTTATCCACCTGGATACCTAAAGATACCAACAACAATTACTGATAGAGGTAGCCTGGACAAGGAGGATGAAGTCTGTCCTTCTGTATTGTTTGGCAATGGAGGATCTTGACCCACAAGTTGTTGTTTTCCTTGTCTTTCCTAAAACCGGGGAAGCAGGAAGGTGGCAGCTGACACGAAGCTCTCCAGACCCGTCTCAGAGCTTCTGCTGACAGGCACCGAAGCCTTCCCTGCACACAAAAGCCCAGCAAAGTTCTGGGACAGAGCTGTTTTGCCAAGGGAAAGCCCAGAATCACTGATCCAGATACCAGCTGCTACTTGTGCATTGGGGGTGGCACCAGTAAAAACCTGGTACTGTGTGCTATCATTTGTCCATTTGACCAGGCCCAGAATAGTCAAACGTGAGGTCTTCAGCTTCCTCCCCAGCCCTCACATGTAGAAAACCAGGAGCCATTTCCAGCTGACATTTCCACGGGTAATGTCACTGTCAAAGTTTGTGCCAGTTCACTGTACAGGGATAGCAGCAGCCCAGAGTTCTTAGCAGTGGCTATAAAACCAAATTTTGTTGTAGTAACAGAATGGTGTTGCAGGATGCCCAGACCAAAGGACATGTCACAGTGGTTCCTCTTTCATGCACCAATGTCCTTGGCCCACCTGTTGCTGGGTATCTGTCTTTGCTCACAAATGAGCAATACTGCAGAAAATAAGTGGAATTTGCTTTTTCTGTCAAATGTCTTCGGAGCCCAGAAGAGGGTAGAAAAGTTAAACCTGTCCTTCTGTTTGGATGAGATTTTCTTCCACTGGTAAATGGAAGTCCCATTTAAATCATGGAAATCCCACTGTAAATCACGGAAAAAAGCTTGGCAGACTATACTTCAACTTATTAGAAGTATAGGAAAGCTAAGGTCATATTTTGCAAACAATTTTACCTATGTTTGGACTTCCAAAGACAGCCATGAGTACACCCCATTGACCTGGCTGTCATAGCTGTGTTTTCACCTGTGATGAATTTGATCCCCAGATAATCACATATGCCTGAAAGCAGGATCTGACCTGTTGCCTGAAACTTTTGAAAAGAAATGGTAAGCAGTCTGTGGTTGTATGCTGGGAGAACATAATTGTGCTACTTCACATTTTCTTTAAAACAAAGGGATCAACTTCAGTGTTACAAACTTTGCATTTGAGAGTGCTCATTCGGGCATACAACCAGAAGTTGTTCTGGATTAACTGATTTGTTAGTGATGTGAGATAAAAGTAAAGAATAATAATTCCTAATTCCTAAAAGTCCAAACCCAGTAACTGGCAGGTACAGCTGTAACAGCTGATTCTTAATTGCTGAGATGCAGGAAATCCTCCTTTTGCTAATCAGACTACTCTAAACTTAGACTACCTCCTTATTCTCCCCTGGCTGTTTTGGCTGATGGAGAACCTATCAGCTGGTGAGTGAAAAGTCACAGTTTCAGAGTTTTTGAACTGAGATGTGCAGTTCAAAAATTCAATGAACCTACTGCACCTTGGCCTTTCCTAGCCAGCCTAAGGCCTGCTACCCTACTGTCTTCTCTGGCCCAGGGCCAGCCTTATGTTCAGGTCTAACTTCCTTTTCTGGTGACACGTTCTGCCTGCCCAGGGCTGTTACTAATCAGCTGCTTGGTGAGATTTGGGACACATTTATATGTGGTTTGGGATCAGATTCTTGTTCATATTTTCTAGTAGTCACCTCTGCAGCTTATGGGAGATTTGGGTTTTCTATAGTGTTTTTAAAGTGCTGTTGCCCTATTGTACTTTTTTATCCAGAAACTATTATCTTCTTGCTAGTAGTCGTGCCACCACTTCACACCAATGTCCTGCCTCTCTTTTTGCATCCAAGACTGTTCTATATTTATAACCACCACTTATCACTATAAGTGTTTTTCCCTGACGTGTATCTGTTTAACCAAGGGCATTGAGCTCTCTGTTTAATCCTCCTTTCTTCTGCAAAAAAAATTTCTTCCTTCCTTTTTAAGAAGTTGAAAACAAAAATCCTTTTTGATCATTGAGAAACTTAGAACAGCTTCCAGTGTTTGTTAATTAGATCATTTCAGTGACTACACTGTCTGTTCTTTATCCACAACTGGGTGTATCACATTAGTTGTCTGCCTCTTTAGTGAATTTAATGACTGTAATGAGTGTGCACACTCATTTGCTTGTAGACGTTCAGATGAGCAATCTTGTCATGAATTCTGCCCTTGACACATCCTTCTGACAGCACTTCTTGGGCCTCACCAGCCTCATGCTGTGGACAGTCTCAGACAATAGCACAGCTCTGCTTTTGTGCTTCCAATTGTGCTGCAGTTGTGTCTAGGAACCACACCTGTGATCTTGAATGTGTTTATTGTAAGAAGAAACTCTTGTTCTGCAGAGCTCACAGTCTAAAGAGATGAGACAGATGACAGGTGGAAATGAAAGAGAGGCACCAGCAGGCTCTGTGACTTGCTTGGCCTCCAGTGGCAGTTGTGAGGTGCCACGTGCAGGGCGTGTGGCAGAGCTGGGGCAGTGACCCAGCTGTCTGGGTCCCCAGTGCTTTGGCCCAGCTTCTCCACTCCCTAAGTACCAGGTAGTGAGACCTTACAAAGAGTCTAACTGCAGTGTGGCTGGAAATCAAAACAATGCAACTGTTGATTAGCCCAGGAAAAATTATCAGGAATAAGTGTTTAATCTCTAGAGCCTTTATGTCTGAAATGGGATTGCTACGGATTTATAGTGGCTTTTTTTAAGGGCAGTTGTCATTGAGAAATTGTGGAAATACCAGAAGTGATGCATCTGCTTCTGTAAAGTACAAGATCATTCCCAGAGGGAGTGGTTTCTGGGAAGACAGCAGTGAAGTTCCAGAAAGATGTCGGTAGCAATGAAATAGCTTGTCTGGGGGTCAGCCATGCTGCTGCTGTTAATTCTTAGGGTCTCAGCAAGAATGTTTTGTGACCAAAGCAGGAAATGATTAAGTTAATATTCTCTTTAGGTTTCTAACTCTGTACCCAGCTGTGCAGGGCAAGCACAGGAGTGAACAAGCCTAGCTGGGAAAGTCAAAATCCACAAAAAGATGAAACAACATTTTTTAGAAGGGGAAGCCTGAGGAGACTTCTGTTTTCATCAGCTTTCCCTTTGCCTGGTTTACATACAAGCCTCATAGTCTTGGGTGTATGAGACTTTGTGTAACATCAAGCATACACTTCAGATACTGTATTATTTCTGTTCATCTTGGTTCCTATCCCTAGAGACAAGCCTGGAGATCATCTGTGGAGAAGTTTAACTTACAAAAACACTTTTTTGCAATGTTGACAAAGACATAGCAAGTTACCTGGTAAGGAATTGTTAGTTAAACTACTAGGGTAGTTATTCCTTTGTTGTTAGCATGTTAGAGAAAAGGGTAGTATGGCAAGGAAATGCAAGAAAGTTGGCCAGTGCAATATCACTTTGGATACTGTTTTTCTAGCAGTGTTTTGTTAGTGTAGCAATACACAATACCTACCTTGAATCTGGCTTCAAGGCATTTTCTTACCATCCCACTGATTTGCTATGCTATAAACCAGATCCAATATCAAACTAAGCATTTGCAAACAGCTACTTATTGGGGGCTGTGCTAAGGGCAGTGGTACAAGGCAGCTCAGGCTTTAAGGTACCTTGATGCTGCAGCAAGAGGGGATGTGCCTGGTGCAAGCTGCAAGGATGCACTCTTGTGGCAAAGAGGTGCTGTACAGGGAATAGGTGGAGTTGAAATCACCTTCTGTTTATTAGGAAATTGAAGACTTTCACACTCAAATAAGCTGAAGAGATTATCAGCTATACTAGAGAATTTTCATTGCAGCATCTATATGTCGTATCAGTTCTCATTATATTTTCTCTGCTGCAGGGTACATTTGTACTTCTGTTTTTCTGAACTTTTTATGAGCAGGTGGTATTCAGCATGCCTCAGTGTTTGCTCCCCTTGGCACATATTCATAGCTGCCTCCCAGCCAACTGTTTTTGTGTTTGACTTAGAGGAGAGGGGCTGTCCAAGGGCAGAAGCTGGGGGAGCCACAGCCAGCTGTCTCCCTGAGGAGACCACCTGCTATAGTGAGCCTTGCACCCCACAAAACCCTGTCCCTGCTGCCTTTGCTCTGCAGGCACTAAAAACACCACAGCTAAGGCAATGCAGGATTGTCTCCCACTCCTGCCTTAAAACACTTCCAAGGTTATTTGGGGAGAGTGCCAGGAGAGGATGGCACGGGATGGCTGGTGGCTGTGAGGTGTTAATGTTAACCACAGAGCAGCAACCTTAGAGCCGTGGGAGGGTTGTGTGTGTGTGCAAAACCCAATGACTAAGCACTAGCCACGAGGAACCACAGGTTGATTGAGGTAAACTGCTGAAAGACTCTGAGCCTGTTTTAAAGGTGTTTAGGTGCCTACTGATATAGATGGAGTTTTGAACTTCCCCAGAGAACCTACCTGGAGGCTATTTTCAGTCTTTCCTCTTGGTCTTTGTTCCTTCTCTTTAGCTAACAGCTGATCATGTGCTTTTTTCTGTCCTACTTGGTACCTAACTTGTGTGTTCAGAGAGTTTTTTTAACTGTTTGATAGTGCGTGACTGAAAAGTCTTTAGCCTGAGTCTCCCATGTCCATCTCTGTCATTTAGGGGCCTTGTTTCTACAAATAGATGTGTCTTACAAGAGTTTCCCTGTGGAGGAAGCTGGGGATATTTTCAGACTGTTTATGTGAGGTAGTACTGACAAAACCCACTTGAAATGGTATGTAATTATGTCATTGATAAGGCGTTTTCCAAATATTTCTTACCGTGTTCTGCAAAAGAAACCCTAGTCAATCAGCAGCTAAATCAGTAATGCAAAAGGCTCACATCAAACAGAAGTGAAGAGCATTATAGCAGTCTGCCAAGCAGTTGGCTCCATTCTGAGTGTGACAGATGGATCCCAGGTACCAAAGCGAGCATCGGATGCACAGAGGAAAGCACAGTCTGTAACACTGCCTTACTTCTTGTATCATCTCTGACGATGAGTGGCTCTGCCTGCTTTCCAAGAGAGCCCAAAGCTACCCTGACAAAGTTAGTTAGAGTGGGACTTTGCAGGACCTGCGATCAGGAAGCATCATCCCAAAGTGTCAGGTGGGTTAAGAACGATCCAGTGCAGCCAGTGCAAAGCAGGGAACTTCCAGGGTTGTTGGACTTGTTCCTGCATGGAGCTGGGGACCTTCTCACCCGTGTGGCCCCTAGAGTTCATGTGCATAACTGAGTGAAAGTGAGTGCAAGGGTCTGGGACTAGCACTGAGGCCATTTAGATCCCTGGATAAAGGGCCCAGATGGAGCACAAAGCCACTGGGCGCTGGGTGAGTAACTGAAGCAGGTGATATTGAAGATTCCAGTTTAACAGATAAAGTGGATTATTCCTATAAAATTCTTCTTATTTCGAGCATTTAAAATATTAGTATATACAAGATAGAACATAGGATTGATCAGGACAGATTTGAACAGTTTCCAGTATTCCTAGGTGAAAATGAGTTGGGAAAAATG
Organism: Erpornis zantholeuca; assembly: GCA_013400515.1. Lineage (NCBI taxonomy): Eukaryota > Metazoa > Chordata > Aves > Passeriformes > Timaliidae > Erpornis > Erpornis zantholeuca. The sequence goes on along the minus strand of VZTN01034720.1, from coordinate 197,549 downwards.
AAATTATTGGAATAATAAAAGGAGAAAGAAGTAATGGATAAATATTGAGCAACACTGCTTCTCCAAACTGAGTTTTTCCTCTCAGAATGTGAGGGTAAAAATTTGGCAATTTAATAAAATGGAATAGACTACCTTTGGAACAATTATGTGAGCATACTTTCCTTTTACACTAAATTGTAGCCACTGTTAATGGATCTGCACTGAAAACTGTACATGAAACCATCCTGTGCTGCACTCAGATGGTAAATCTCCATCACAATTCATCATACAGAATTAATTCCCTGGTCAACTTCAGTCTGAGCCAAAGCAAATACTGGCAAACAGGTGAAGGCTTTATGAACCTCAGAAAAATAGATTTCTAGGTGCTTTTTCAGAATATAAAGTATGTTGTAGATTCTCCAGTAGAGTAAAATTATCAGAAACCTTTAATCCCATACTGGAAATACCATGTGGTTTCCCCAAGATGTTGAATAGTAAAATTAGTGTGACTTAAATTAATAGGTACTGTTGTCTAGAAATAGAACTCTTTGCTTAAACTTAATAGTTCAGTTTAATTCAAGCAGTATTTTCTGAACTTGCACATCAGCTCAGTAGGAAAAGAAAATAACCATGGCAACATATAAGAAATTATCTTTAAATGTCCAGGATTCTGATCTCCTCTAGAATACTGACCCATAGTAGCTGCAGTGATATCATAAGAATGCTCCAGGTTTACCTGATTGTCACTGGCTTCCTATGTGGAGATACCTGCCAAAGAATGTAGTGTCTGCATAGCCTTCTGAGAACCAACCATGTCATCTTAATAATATTAAGAATTATTTTCTCCCCTTCCCGCCCAAAAGATTTGCAGATGTTATTTCCTTTTGGTACTCCAGTTTTACACATTTTCAGAAAATTTCAGTTTTCCAAAACAAACGAGATTTGGAGAGCAAAAATATCCTTTTAATTAACCAACTCGATCGCTCTCCCTCCCTGTCTCCCGTGGAATGGGTCTGGCCCCTCCCCTGCTGCCGAGGCCCCGCGGGAGCTGCCGAGGGGCTGCGGGCAGCGGGTCACGGCTCCTGATGTGCTTCCAAAAGTGTTCCTCTCTCGCCATCTTCTGGTCAGCTCTTTGGCATCGATTAGGCGTGGGTTTGAGTCCCTGCTGCACACAGAAAGTGATTCAACACCGTAAAATGTCCTTCTTCAGTGGAAGTGTTACCACGCTCTTTCCCCCTTGTTCCTGCTGCTTTCCCTTGGCTTGTGAAGAACGACGTGGATGGCACAAGCTGCTTGTATTAAACATTATGTCTGCTCACAGGCATAAAAGTCACAAAAAGTACTGTGAGCTCCATCCCCATGTAGACAGGAGCTCCAGGTCCTGGATGTTTTTTCTTAAAGCAACTCTTCTGTGAAAAGTGGCGAATATTAGCATCGAGAAGTGTAACGAGGTAATCGCTCTGTAATTGCTCACACTGAAGGCTGTGGAGCTTCCTGTGCCTCAGCCCTCAGGTGCAGCCTTTTGGATCAGATTGGTGTCTAGAGGAGCAGCTTGAGCTGCTGGGACAGAAAAGCTGAAAGTAGGTGCCCCTCCGTGGAGGGGTGCAGATCTTACCTTTGGGGACCGAAGCCCACAACTGGTTAAACCAGAAGTAAAACTAAAGATTTGCAGATAATAGAGCTAACTATTGGTTACTAGGGGGAAAATCAAAAATTTCTTGCTTTTCTGCCTTAATAGCTACACTTTTTCTTCCATCCTAAAAAGAGTAATATGTTACCCAGCTTGTGTTTCTAAAAATGTAAGTGCTAGAGAAAAGTTGATCACTGACTTCTTATGCTCATTTAACCAATGTAGCCATATAAAATTTAATCAGTAGAGATGAAATTTCTTCAGCTGATTTTGAAATTGCCAGATTCAGTGATAGGCTGATGACATGTGCTCTTTTGTTAATAGAAAGAGGCTATATTTTCTACAGCTAACTAGGTGTAGTAAATTTGAAATACATTCAGTTTTTTCAAAAAGTCAGAGGAGTTCTTGGTCCTGCACATCCCCCTGCTGGCTGTTTTAAGTGAATTATAATCACATTTCCCCCTTTTTTTTTTTAGCATTTTCCTCTTCTGTGTTGTGTGTGAAAAGCCCACACAAACAGGGAAAATTGACTGACAGCCTTGGGGAAAGAGTGAAACTCTGCAAAATGCTGCCAGGCACACAGAGCAAACTAACTGAAACAACAGGGAACATGCAATTCTTTTTAGTCACTATATGTTGTAATAGGAGCCTAAAGGATTCTGACAGATGTGGGATCTTTGAAACAAGATGATATCCTCAACACAGATGATGCTGCACTTCTTGATGAAAGGTTGAGTGTAAATGCAGCTTCTCACTTAACCATGGCTGATGTGGTCCTCTGGAAATTTCAAAACATCAGAGGGTGATGCAGCCTCCAGAAGATCTTTCTTTGGAAGAGGCAGGTATCTTTGGCTCCCTTCCCTGGATGGGAACTCTAAGGTGGAATTCTACAAGTGAAGCAATGTAGAATTTACTGCCTCTGGGTGTACCACCATTCCCAAGTGGGCCTCATTCTTCTCACAAGCCCAAGCCTTTGTAAACAACTTCCGAAGGGATTTTAAACCAAACCAACAAACAAAACATGGCACGAGGGTCAGCAGGAATGGTGGAGGGCTAAGGTGGCCAGAGGCAGAGCCAGTCTGGAAAGCTCAGTGCTATATCCCTGTCACAGCTGCTCCCCTGCAGCTGTACCTGGCACATTCAGGAGCACCGTGTCTGGGGGCACTGGGGCCTGGGGCTGGGTGACCCTCCTTATCTGACAAGGGCAGAGAGAAGGCCTAGGGCCTGAATTTTCTTATGCAGGTGCCATCCTGGAATGAAGAAAACTTCAGAAATCCAGCTTCAGGTTATGTATTCTCAGCTAAATCCCATCTGAGCTGTGTGAGCTGCAAAAATCAAATTAGAAATTCAGACAGATGGGAACCCCTCAAAAAATGTATGGTATTTTGTTTCCTAGAAGGATTTTGACAAGTTATTTAAAGCTGTGCAGCCTACTACCTATCTCTGCCTGGTCTTTGAGACACAATTCAAAATAAACTCATTAAGGGTTTGTGTTTCAGCAGGGGAAATGCAGAGTTGCCTTTTTGAATTTTTAGTGGCAACATCAGCAGCAGATAGCAACAAATGGCTGAAAAGCTCTGTTTAGGTCACTGTGTAGCCCCCATAATGGGATATATGTATGTGATGACTACTTCTAAGTATGAAAAAGTATCTCTTTGTAGCTCCTCCAGGGCATGTGCAGCACCCAATGTTAGTGCTTGGTATGAGGCTGCCTACAGTGAACCTTGAGAGGAGACTGGGCAGTTGCATTGCATTTCACACTGGGAAGTTCTCATGGAATGCTGCAGGCATCAGGAAGAAGTAATTTCTTCTGCATGGGTATCTGCAGCTGTTAAAAAACCTTTATCTCCAGAATGTGGCAAGTGCATGAAATAGAAGTATGTGATTCAAAAAAGAGATTTGTGGATGAGTAAGTCTGAAGTTCAAACGTTTGCTGCATAGGTTAACAAAACTTTTAAAAGGCTTTGGCAGTTTTAGTTGGGGTTTTTAACTAGAGTCAACAACAAAAGCTCCAAGCCCCTTAATATATGTGTGCAGGCTTGTCTTCCCCACAGTCCTTCCCTGAAGCAGGGCAGGGAGAGGCTGACCTGAGAGATTTGTTTTTTCTGGACCTGCAGTAAAGTTAGGCATTTAGAGAGATTTTCTGTGGCTTCTGAGAATGCTTCTGATCTATCTCAACAGGGCAGGAACCTGATGACTGTACCTACAGCCACACCTTTACACAAGAATTCTGTTCTCAGCTGGCCCAGGTGCTGCTGCCCTGGGAACTGGACCTACAGCACAGGGAGTGGGGGCAATGGCACCAACAAGGAATAGGAAGACTGAAGTCCCAGTTGTCTTCAGTGTTGGCCTGCAGCTTGGCATCATGGTGAAATGGGCCCTTTGATCACGTTGCTGAGGCTATTCTGGGAGATGCTGTTCTGGCTGCTGCTGAATTGGAGTTAGAGCTCCCTGTCTTTGGCTCCTGTTCTGCCGTCCCTTACAGTACGTCCTACTCTGCCAATGTAACTGCACAGTCACTCCCTAACCTAGTTCTATCAGAATGATGCAGGGTGGGTTAGGTATTTTTTTAATATGGGAAAAGTAGCCTCAAGGCCAGGTTCCCTTGCTCAACTTCTATTAAAATAATAGCATGTGACATTCATATTATGCTCTGCTCAAGTGTGTGTGATCAGCTTGTGATAGGACTTAATGCATCTGTAAGTATAAGAAACACAGAACAAAAAGCATGATAGTCCCTCAGAAATCTGGTTGATTCCTGGAAGAGTTAACTCATTTAGAAACCTTTTAGTGGGCCATGTTGATTACATGGATGTGTTCAGAGCAGCTGTGGATATTTGCAGTAACAATGAACTGAAACAGTTTATCAGCACATCAATTATTTTACTGGTATAAAAAGGAGCTTTAATTGGACTAATGATGATGGGCTCAATCTTATGTCGAAGCTATCTGGCTATCACAAAATTATCTCTCAATGAGCTCATCTGTTTTGCAAGGAAGAAGCTCATAATCTCATAGGATGGAAGATGTTCTGGCTATTTATAGTCACTGATTTTATTTGTAGGGAGTATCATGACTTCACAAGTGCAGTGGCACTAATCTCCCTGGTAAAGCATTTTTCCTAATCTAAGGGGAGCTGTTTGCTACAAAGCCAGCCATGTACTTAAAAGGCCATTGAACAAATTTGCAACACTGGCTCTCATTTGCCTGTAAAAGCAGCAGGTGAATCAGTGTGTCCTGAATGCACAGCAGCCCAGAGCCAGGCTGCTCTCTGAAAATGAGACAGGGAGACAGAGAAGAAGAGATTCCTACCCAAAATGGCTGAACTGCTGAGATGAATTGGGCAACAGCACATGAGCAGCTGAGAACGTGCTGCAGCCTTCTGGCTGCTGGGGGTCTGCAGGGCTGGGTTTAGGCACTCTCAATTGATGAACAGGCTGCTGTTCTTATGCCAAGGACAGAGAGAGAGTTTCCTTTTTCTCAGGTATTTCCTACCCTGTTCCAAACTAGCTAGTCTGGGCTAGCTTTTAGCACTAAGTCATATGGAATTACTTTTGGCACCTGCTCCCGAGGGATGAAAATACCTTTCTTGTTATGTTTGCAGAGATCACTGAGGACCATGGAGATAGCTGTAAATCTCCAAGAGATCAAACATGTTCTCAACTGAGCCAAATGGAGAATGAGTTAACCAGTGGGGGAGTGGCATTTCTGCAGGGTTCAGGGCTGAGAGGAGCAGCAAACCAGCAGAGATCACCACTGGGATGGAGGAAGGAGACTGTGGGGCTGTGACCTGCTCGGACCAGGGTTTGGTTAACAATTCCACAGCTCGAGTTTTCAACAGGATGTGTGGCCTACCCCAGGACAGGTTGTGGGTGTAGGAAACCATGTCAGGGCTGTGAGGGCTCTGAAGAGAGGGAGTGTGGGTTCACAGCACCTGCTGCTTTCTACCAGGCACTTCATTTCTTGCATTGCTGCTGCAGTATCCCTCAGCAACCAGCAAGCTCCTGGGCTGCAGCTGTGCCTGAAAGGATAGTGCAGCCCTAAGCCTGAATTTATTTTTTTCTTCTTGAAATCTGCAGCAGTAGAGTGCATTTCACTCACTTTCTGCCTGGTCTGCTGAGGCCTGCCCTTCCTGGTCAGTGATTCCACAAAGATGATCAGATTTGTACACAAGGTATATACAGGATAAACTAGGACCATGTCAGTGGAAAAGGCCAGATGTGTGTTCCTCTAAATCATAATCCCTTCATGTAATATCACACTTAGTTGTCATAGAAACCATGGCTTCACTAAGACTTGCTGCTCTTGATCCAGCAAAATGGTTGAGCATTTGCTTTTTAATATAAAGTATGTGCTTAAATTCCAACTATTTCTATGGCACTGTTAGTATGCCTAGAACAAACCCTACAGTTTATGGTTTTTTTCCTGTGTGAGAGTGATGTGGCCCAGTAAAATCTCCTGGTATCTTTAGTTAAGCCCAAACAGTACGCATGTTTCACAATCAGAAAAATGACTAGCACAGGAATGGTCTAAAAGATAGTTCAAACAGAACTTTTTAAGAAGATGTGTTGTTGATTGAATGCTTGATTAAATCACATCACTGTCACTGCTTCTGCAACCTGAAAAAGCATTAGAATAATGCTTTTCACAATTTCTTCTAGTACTTAGGACATTGGACAACTCTTAATTCTATTGATTGTATGAGGAGAATATTCTTTTCAATTACTCTAGAACATGCAGAAGTTTGATCATAATCTCTAACAGAAACATTCATGCTCCCAAATTAAATAACTTATTTAATATAGCTGCTCATGAGGCATTTTGTAATTTTCTTTGAAAACACAATTTCTGATTTAAGTGTTTAACAGTTTTAATTTTAAGGCACATTTTAGCATTCAAAATGCTGAGGAAAGTACAAAATTTTCCCATTTGTCACCAAGAAAACAACAAGAAAAAAATGGTGAAAAATTAAGAAAATGATACATCTGTTTTAGTTTGAGGTTCTGGGGGGTTGAAAACATTTTTTAACTGTGTCTTTGAACAGGTGTCCAATATTGAATATTCATTTCTGTTGCAAATGCATTTGAAAGATGACACGTGATATTTCACTCATTTACATGAAGTGCAGTATTTTTTCCCCAGATCATTCTAAAGACAAAATGCTCAAGGTACCTTTTCAGTGACTAAATGTTCCCCTGCAGACAAGGCCTCATTCAAGGCTTGCTGGACTCAATGGGCAGATTTCCACTGGAGCTCAGTGGGTTGTCAGAATGAGGTGGTTTAGTCTATATATGCCTGATTTATAATTCGTGTTTGGTCTCATGATTGGCGTGGGTTAATGCTTTGATCAATTTCAGCAGTTGATAACTGGGCCTACCCACATCTGTTACAGCTCATCTATAAAGTTATGTATTTGTATTTGTGCCAAGGAAACCTATTCTGTAGAACTTCAATAGGGTGAGGTGGTAGCAACTCCACGGTAAATTCAGTGCATTTGTAATGCTTTCTATCAGCAGAAAAAAAGCAGCAATATCTCAAAGGCATCAGCTTTGTGGAAATTAAAGCAGAAGGTTAATAAAGGTGGCCGAGTCACAACCCTCTTCCAGTTCAGGGAATGTTTGTGGACAAGTCTTCCTGCTATTTACTGAGCTCCACCAGCTGGTATATGACTGTGGGTTTTTAAAAGCCCTTCTTGTAAAAAGTTAACATTTTGTGAATCGAACAAGGATTTAAAAATGTTCCTGACTAATCTCCCTTTCTGGAGAAGGTATCAGCATCTGTACAAGTGCAAAGATAAATTGATGACTGCGTTGTTGATTTTGCTGATTTTGGAGTACCTGGACAAAAAGAATTTCATCTGTAAAAACATTTTTTAAAATAGCATGATTGACACAAAAAATTAGTAAGAATTTATGGTCAGCCATATTCACCAACAGACACTCAAAGGGATAGTTCTCCAGATTAGTTTTTAATAATACTGTATAAATGTAATTAATATAAGCTGAGAACAGGAGAGGGAAAGGGGACAGTAAGCTACTTCTCTCTTTCGTACTTACGGGGCTTAAGTGCCGTTTTTACACAGCACCTCTGAGTCTAAAAATTCGTAGTGTTCCAGTGTGTTCCCTGAAGTCCATCGGAGGTGACGACCAAAATGCAACTGACTGTCCTGAATGCTGGAAATCAATTTCAGAGCACAGAAAAGCGCTAATCCCCTCCTTTATCGGTCTCTCTTTCTTTTATCTTCATGGCTGTAGGCCCTGCAGGGGCTTTTTCTCATCCCGAGCACGGAAAATCCCCGGCCGTGTCCGGGACTGTCCCGCGGTGTCCGTGCGGGGCCCGCCGCGGGGGGAAGGGGCGCCGCCAGGGGGCGCAGTGCGAGCGCAGCGGGGCCGCTGTGGGGAACGCCCGGGACACAGGGACACTACCGGGACACCGGCATGGGGCAGCTCCCTGGGCACACCCGGGGCACACCCGGGACACCCCCGGGACACACCCGGGACACCGGAACGGGGCAGCTCCGTGGGCACACCCGGCACACCGGTACAGGGCAGCTCTTCGGGCACACCAGGGACATGACGGAACACGCGGCAGGGGCAGCTCGCTGGGCAGTCCCAGATGCCCAGCGCTGCCCCTCACACTGCCTTCTCCAGCCCACCTCTCCACTGTAAATCGCAGCCTTTTCCCTTTGCCTTCCCTGCTGTGCTCACCTTGGGCCACCCTTGGCCCAGTTTGGTGGCCACACTTGGCAGCTCTTCTGCACTATGGCATTGCTTCCTCAGGGATTTCTAGGGTCACTTATGTCACAGTGGCAGGAAGCTTTGGGCCAACATTCAGGCTACGTTTTCCACTTTGTGGCTTAATTTAACTTTTCTTTCTGCTTCTCTGTATCAGTACTAAATAATCCCTTACATAGTGCTCTCAGCCCACAGATTTGGAGAGCCAGAACATAGATGCAGGCCTGTGCAACTACCTGTTCTATGGTTACATGATTCAACCATGTACTAATGAAGGGAGGGGATGATAAAGGTCCTTTAACTCCTTCCCTCCAACCCTGTTCCTCTCCTCCTGTCCCTGTGGGAAGGAAGTGTATCCCTATTTGACTATTCCCTAGTTAAAACTGTTTATATGAGACTGGTTCTTCAAGCCAGATAAATCTTCCAGATTTCTCTCAGCCAGATAGGGGACAAGTTAAGACTCTTGTCTGGGAAAAAAATCACCTTGGTGAGTACATTGCCATACTACATTCTTGCAGGTGTCACACAGATGTTATTCTGAGGTTGCTCAGTGTTATGCCTGGAGCTAAAACGAGTGCAAGCCAGGGCTAGGATTGGGGCGTGTGAAGGAGTATCCTAATGGACATTGGCTGCATCAGAGAATCTAGCTCTGGTGTTTAGTTCTATTAAGTCTCACATCAGAAATCTGTCCTCCAAGTCCCACACTCTGCTGTAATTTTTGATCATTTTCTGCCAAGATCACAGTTGCAGTGTTCTAGGTAAAGAACACAATAGAATATACCAGGCAGGGTAGATTCTGAAACCAGCCACAGCATCTGCTCTGCCTCCCCTAGCCAAAACAGGAGGCGAATGTGGGTGGAAATACGGAGAATCCTATGGAAAGTAAGTGTGGAGGCGTGGGATGGAACTGGGAAGGGTGAGCAGGGGGAGGGGGTTATAGAATGAGCCAAAGTGAGATACAGTGTGATGGTGATATAAAAATGCAATCTATAGGAGAGCAGGAATCACTAGGTTTGTGGATTTATAGATCAAGGAATTGATTTTTAAAATTGATTTTTCTGCACCTCTTGGAATTATTTTCTTATCTTTATTGCTATTCAAAATGTCTCTCTATGTCATCTGATAATTTAGTCAATTACAGTCTCTTCTAAATCACAGTGAAAAGTCTTGATCTCAACTCTAACACAGAACTAACATGATCCATTTCAAATACATTAAGTACCTTTTCCTGCTTAGTAATTTGCTATTTTTATTCCTTATTCATAATTCTTAAGCCAGTTCTCAAATTATGTGGGTGCTGTTATGTCAAAAGAGATGTGAATTAGTTATATTCAGACTTCTGTGACTCAGTCTTCCAAATGTTTGTTTAACGCCAAGTATGTTGCTTCTGTTACTTTCCTTTTAGTGACTGATGTTGTAAGTCTATAGGAAATTCCCTTCCTTATAAACTTCAGGGCACATATAACTGCTTGTGAATTTGTTATCCTTCATCTGTTTCAGCAGCTTTTTGTGCTTAGAATTTGTTTCTAGCAGGAAAAGAGTCAGATTTACAGAAAGCAGTTGCTATGATTGTTCTTTTCTGAGGTTTGGTCTTGCATTTGATTCTGAGACTGCTGATTTCTGTGAGTTTTTCTCAGTTATTCTGAAGAAAGATGACTTCAAGCCATCTTTATAATGGAAAGAAAATCTTATCTTTTACCCGTGAAGGTACATGGGTTAGTTTTCCAGATGTACTTCACTACCTTTCTTTTTTTTTTTTTTTTTAAGTGTTGTATCTACCGAACTCAATTTTGTGCATTTGATATTTAAAATTTAGCAGATGCAGACAACGTAGAAAATCTCATACTGGGGCTTGGTAGATCTTGACTTGTGGCCTGTGGACACTTGTGATTTCCGAATCAGCAAATGATTGAAAACCACTGGTTTAGCTCCCCAGTCTGACCTTCCCCATGTAGAAAGTGAGGCTGCATCCTGGGCCTGGTTTGGTGTGATACTGGTAAGGTCAGTGTTTGTGCAGCACTTGAGTCTGTTGAGGGTTTGAACAGGGACAGTACTGCCACAGACACAACTTGGTTCCCCAAAATCTAAACTTATCTACAAAAAGAGATAAAAGTAAATGAGAAGCCATGGATGGTCAGGTTGCTGAGATGCATTTGGTCTGTCTTTTCCATGCTAAGTGATGTGGTTGCAGAATCTGAAACAGTAACTCTGACCTGCCCAGTTCACCTCAGTGTCTGTTAACTCAAATGCCCTGTGCTGATATTTTAAATATAGACAAAGTTAAGTATTGCACTGCCTATCAAAATAAGAAATCAAAAGGAGGATGAAGGGGCTGAGTATTCAGCTCTGGCTATAATTACATCTCAGCCCTGGTAGCACTTGACCTGGGGATCTGCTCATTCCCTTACCTCCCACTCCAGGCAGAAATGTGTTTAGCAGGACTGAGCCTGGCATCTGACCTCTGCTCCTGAACATCCCTTTTAAGCATCTGTGGTGGCAAGGGAAGATAAGCTCGCTGAGCCCTGTAAAGTTTATCAGTCTGTGGATCCCAAGGGAAGGATGCAAATCCTAGGGAGTCCAGGGAAGGTTGCTCTACTCTGAACAGTTTCATGCAACTACCTCTTCCTTCACCCAGCTGGGTTTGGAAAAATGATACTACATTTTCCATTTTTCTCTAGCTTGTTCATTTATTTTATCAAATGGAATGACTCAAATATATGTGCATGGCTCCTTATTGCTTTCAGAGACGTGTTTTTTATCTGTTTTCACAAAGCTGTGTGAGCCATTAAGGAGACCACTCGATGTATTCCCTCACTCTATGCACAAGGAGTTTGGTTTCTTATGTGTTTGTACAGTGGATTTTAATCCCCATCTGCAGCATTGCAAGACTGTGATCAGCATGGCTTGGCTTTCCTGTGGCACCTTTCTTCTAATAAATTAACTCCCACAACTTTCATATAGAATAAAAACATATCATTGACCTTGCTTTGCAGACACTATCCAGCTTTTGACAGTTCAGAAACATACAGTATTCAGCCACAGATAAAAGTATAGCCAGAACTACAAATCCACAAACTAATGCAATCTCCTCCAACAGGTTATTGCTGTTTTCTTTATAGGATTACAAACGCTCCTCAGTGGAAGAGCCAAAGCCCTCCAAAGAAGGGACCTATTTGACTTAATTGCTGACAGCCACAGGGATGGACTCGGAAGAACTGGAGTAGAAAACTACTCTGACCATCCTGGGTAAAATCATGCAACTTGGTTTTTTTTCATGTGAAATTCACAGCCATGGTTATTTGAGTCCCTGCAGACATCTCCTTGACACCCATTCCTGAACATCTGGGCAACAGTATTCCTCTCTGTCCCAAGCTGCTCTAGGATAGGTTGGTTTTGTAATGCCATTCCTAAACTCTTAAAGCCTTTAAAAATTAAATTGGTGTCTGAGGGGCTATTCAATCCCTCACCCACTGCACACAATGCTTCTTGAAACCAGCCATTTCATCAGCTTTCACACACTGATGTGTTTTTCTCAATGCTTTGAAGGTGACAGGACTTCATTATAGAAGCAGTGACACTGGTGCTGTGAGCTCAGAATGATGTGGCTTTGGCAAGCAGGACAGCTTGACTTGTATCTTGGTAAAGGAGGATCCTCTCGACTCTTTCTGCCTTTGCCCAAGGTTTCAGGTAGGGTCCCTGTCTTGTCCTTCTCTTTATGGGTGTCAGGTATTATTTGTCTTTTCTAGTCTCGAGTTCTGCTGCTGCCTGTGAAAAGTTCAAGTGTCTATTCTACCCTGGGATCAGCTATTATCAAACTGCATCATCCATCAGCAAAATCAATTTACACTTCCTCCTATCTCATTAACTTTATCCTTTACTTTCTCTGTCTGCTGAGGTTCAGGGTTACAAAAGATCTGGGCCTTCCCTATTCCTAAAATGGCAGTTCCTTTTTGGTGCCTGACATTTCTTTTGGGAAAGTGACATCAGAATTAAACAGAAAGGCCCTTTCTAAGTGCTAGGCTGAAAATGAGAGAAGTGAGGTCAAAAAACCAAAACTATAAACTACTCTCAGAGAAACAAATCAGTTCTCTGCTAGGCACACAACTGAATGTACAGGAGCTTCATTCAAGAGTAAAGTTGGAAATACAGCAGACCTGGAAAAGGCATTCACAGGAAGAAATGGACTAATATAAACTGAAATTCATCTGTGTCTGGAATATCCTTTATTTAAGCCCCAGACAGCTATTGCTTTCAGCAAAGCCCATTCATCCTGTATTTTACTTCATTTCCTTCTCTTAATGGCTCATCCTGAGCTCATCTTTCCTTCAGTTCTCTTTGCCACTTGCTGCTGGCCTTCTGTCTTGCCATGGACATGCCTATCTGATCTGTTGGAAACAGGGCTGGCAGTAAATCCTAAGGGGAAAGACAACTTTGTTCTAAACTGTTTGTTTCCTTGTTCTACCCAAGAACATGATGAGGAATCTCCTGGGTTTTTTCTGAGCATTTCAATTGAAGACTCTTACAAATTTTCTTATATTTAAATAAAAAGGAGGAAAAAAGAAACGAAGGTTAGGAATGTATGTTATCTTCAAAACATGGATTTGGCCAAAGTTCAGCCTCTGGGAGAGGTAATCTAGCTGTATGATAGAGAGAGGTAATCATGATATTAAAGATGTACATGCAGGGAGAACATAGGAAAAAAAATAGTGCTTACAAGCAATATAGGTCAAGGGAACCTAAGAGCAACTGGAACTACAGGAATTGGATAGAGTGCTCCTGAGGGACTGAACCAAGATGCATCACCTTTATTAACCTGAGATGTCAGGTCCTGCCCTGTGTACAATCATTTTGGTCTTTGGGAAATTCTGGGTTTTCCTGAATCATCTTATGACCAACATGAGATTCATGTCAAAGTCCCATAGCAAGTCCTGAAGAAAGAAACAGGAATGAGTCAGACATGTCAAACAGCTCTTTATACCTCTCAAGCAGCCTCCGAATTCCAGAAAATGAGACAGCCCCAATGTGTTCTCAAGGTCTTATCACAGAAACTAATTCACAGCTTGCACAATGCCTAGTAAATACCGAGAAGGGCAGGAGAATTCTGAGGAGTGGTGACTGCGAAGCTGCATGTTGCTTCTTGAAGCCTGAAACAAAAAGACAGACTGAAGGGAGCTGGGGAAAATTCTAGACCAGACTTAAAAAATACATGGTTTGCAGAACACCCTTAGCCAATTAAACAATTTGTTTGGCCTGCCAGGTGCTCAGGAGACAGTGTGGCGATGGATTCGTGGGTGCCTGAGAGAGCTTCCCATGCCTTCCACCAGCTTGCCAGCTACTGCAGGCAAGGTGTCCTCCCAGCCAGCACATCCACACCTCTTCAGCTGTGCAGCTGCCAAAAAAAGTGTGGTGTCAGAGTCAGTGGAGAGGCAGAGGAGAGGGAAGGTAGATGAGAAGACAAGAAGGATGGAAGAGCAGAGGCAGTGATAGAGGCAGTCCTGGTAAGGTATGACAAAAGGTGTAGTTTGAACTTGCTAAGCCTACCCACCTAACTGCTGCAGTGAGGGATTCCAGGTCAAAATCCTATCAGGGAAATTGGGCTGAGTCACCAAATTCATTCCTCTGCTGTTTCATGCATCACACCATGCAACGCCTGACAAAGTCTGCTTTGTTTGATTTTGTCTCTGGGGTTCCCACAGGGAGGCTCTTCCAGGTCCTCCATTTCTAATAGGTACAGTCATTTTCTGCTGCGTATTTATAGCTAGTTTGCCCTTATACTTAAATCTTGCCTTATCTCTCAAAGTTCTTTGCCCTGCCTGTTGATATATTGACACACAACAGTTATACCCACTCTGGCTTCACTTTGCAGGCTGTACAGTCTAAGCAATAGTTCAGCCTGTCTAGGAGAGCTGAGTTGCAGTGTCTTTCAAATGACACCTAAAAAAACCTGTGGACTTTTTCGTATCTTTCATTCAGAGTATTTAACCAGTGTCTCAAGTCCTTTCATAGCAAAGCATGTTCTTTGCAGCTCTCTTTGCTGGAAGGATAGGAATTTCAAGCCCACAAATCAGTAAGACTTCCATATGCTTGGAGTTGGGCATGTGCATAACTGTTTTTCTGGATCAAGATTAGAGTTCTCACCACTTGACAAGATTCAGCTTGTGGTTTGTGAAGTGCTGCCAGTTTGTCTGGAATTAAAGATTTATATAAAATATCAATTAGGAAAAAAAAAAGGCAATTCCCTGTTCCAGGTTTATGAGTGTACTGCATTAATTAATAATTGTTTGGGAAACATGAAGGACACTGTGCAACAACATTGCTTGTATTACACACCATGTCCTGTGAGAACTGATCCATGTCCCCAAAGCACTGACAACTATCCATATGCAAAACCAAAATGGGAAGGGACAAATAAAGGTGCAGAAATGGTATTTCCAGTATGGGGAAGGGGCAGCACCTCTTGATCTCTGAATGTAGCAAGTATTCACTTTACTCTGCTTTCATACATCGTGATGCTTTTTCTGAGGATAAAATGTTGTACAAATACTTATAGGGGAGCTTAAATGGAGCGGTAACATTTTTTCTTGGCCTCTGTATTGCTGATTTCCAGATTTTATTTGCATGGATCCGCCAGAAATGTCAGGACAGGAACTCCTGGCTTAAGTCGACTGACCCCCGAGGAGTACTGAAGGACTGACAGGATTCTGAAATGACAAGCGCAAACCCAAAGCTGCAGTTTTTTCTCAGCAAAACAGAAGTGCGGTGAGGAAGCAATACCGCGTGCCCTTCCGTAGGGCTGAGCAGTGGGAGAGGAGGAGACGCACGGGCGAGCGGTCACTGCGATTCGGCAGCGGGGGCCAGAGGGCTGCGAGCCGGGTCGCAGAAGGCAGTGCCCCGGCA
>VZTN01034720.1:150671-181579 GCA_013400515.1 Erpornis zantholeuca | reverse complement strand
CGGCCCTGCGGTGACTCGCGGGGCACCAGGAGTATTTTGCGCGGAGCCCGGAGGAAGCGGCGGGAGGGCGCTTTACCGAGTGCGCCACACGGCCGCGGCCTGGGGCGGGCCGGGCCTCCCCCGCGGGGCAGCCCGAGGGGGCCGCAGGGACGGGAAAGTTGTCAGAGTCGCCGTCCTGGAAGGGTAGCACAGAGCCCCTGCTCTGTTGCCGACGGGCCGTTTTATCATAACGGTGCGTTTAAACTTGTCAGGGGGTGCGAGCAGCCGTGTCCAGTCTGAGGGTCTGCTCCATGCCGAGGGCTTTGGAGGTTCTCCTTTCTGTGGGGTTTTCTCCTCTTAAATTTGTTTGGCTTAATATTTTTTAAGTGAGTGCAAGAGAAGCTGAATAAAACGTTCATTGTTGTGGGACGTGTAGCAATCCTTTGGTTTTTTAGAAGTTTAGGCCTAAACTTGCCAAAGGATTTGAATATATTGGTATCTATGACTCATATGCACGAAAGTGCTGGAGGTTCAGTTTTGTTGGGTTGGTTGCAGTTATAATTGATTTTAAATGCCTTATAGGATTTAACTGAACATTGACGTATTGAAAAACTTTGGATGAAAATAGGACGTTTGGGTTTAAGGAAGATAAATTCTGCAGCTTTTTTTTGGTATTTGTATGAAAGTTTCAAACACCATGGTGGTAGAAATATTTATGTAAGTGTGAATATTTCAGTACTGAAAGATGAAAATGTGTATGCAAACCAGGCAAGTCTAATAATAATCATGACCAGATTCTCACTTGCCTTAAAGTAAATTTATTAAATTAAAGGAGAGTTGTTAAGTGGATCTTTCAGTTTTCACAGTTAACTGTCATGAGAAGTTGCTTATGTGCTCATGGGACAGGTGTTTAACTGGATACTTGTAAGACATAAGATGCTGGGGTTTTTTGGTAAAATAAACGAGATACTTTGGTATTCTTGTGTCCAGACATGACCCATCAGATGATGGATTGTGGATTGTGTGACTTCCTATAAATATTTTTCATTCAGTAGAGAGCATTCCATTGCAGAGAAATTTTCCACACAGCGTGATCTATTTCATAAGTCTAGCTCTAAACAATAAAATGAAAGGTCTGATGATTGTGCACCCTCAGTTACTAGTTTAATTTGATGGGTTATTTCTTCTTTGTCAAGTCACAGCTAACAGGTATGCCAGCAGCAAGACCTGAAGTTGTTGTGCCCAGAATTTGTGCTGTGGTGTTTATCAACTTCTGAGACTGCTTGCATTGTAACTACTTTCAGTAGTAATTCTTATTGTGAAGAAATATGCCCACTTAGCTGTAGGCCTTTGGTTGAGGTGTGTCTGAGCAAGCAAGAAACCTCTTAGATCACTGTTGTCATATTTGTGTTAATGAGGAAACAGTGTCTGCAATCTGCTCTTACAGTCTCTTGCCCCAAAGGTCAGGAGATCTTTCACATGCCACTAGACTTGTGGCATATGAACTTGCAAAAAGAACAGGAAAAGTGCTCTTTGAAACCTCAGAGCTGAGACTTCTGCTTTGATGAAAGGCTGTGTCTGAGTTTCTTGAAACTTCTGTTTCATAGTTGTCTGTGAGCAGCTTGGTGCTTTCCGATGTTGACTAATTTTTAGCTCTTTGAGGCAGGTGGCTATTTTCCCCATCTGTTAAAAATAAATGGGATAGAGCAACCTGAGATATAGAGGTAGCTCCCTTGAAACAAATGGGCAGCAGGTGATAGAACCAAGAAGAGAAAGCTCATCTCTGGGCTTCTGTCCTAGTTCTTTGACACACGTGTTAGAACCCATAAGTGTCATGAAAGTGTTTTTTTTTTCTTTTCCTCCCCCTCCCCACTGAATGGAGTCTCTTGGCTTTAACTCCGAATTGCCTCCAGGTATTTTTAAGGAGTTTTGTGCGTACTGTAAACTAGAAAAGCCTAGGTCTTTACTGTGCTTCAGTGGCTCTGCAGGTACTGTGGGAATTAGAACTTTAAGCAGCAGTAGTAGCATGCAAAGACTGGTAAGGCTATAAAGTTGTTGGTAAATATGTTTTCTTGGGGGGCACTCTGCATCAGAAGCTGCTGTCTTAGCACTCTGGATTTGCTGAGCAAATATGCAACTTTAACTGTTTGCTTCTTCTAGGCAGTTTAACCCCTACAATACTGATCCTGCCAGGGTATTGCCTCTACTCAGCAAAAGCATACGGTGGATTGTATCCGGATGCTCAAGAATCCTGGTAAAGGGGAAGAGTAAGCACAAAGCTCAATTGTCACTTCTTTTCTTTGTGGTTCTGTTAGCATACCTCAATATTTTATGTAAAATGACAGCTGTCTAGCAGTGTGTATAGATGCTGAAGTCACAGGGTGGAGAAATATCTGGTAGGGAAGGAAGCTTTCAGTAGCTAAAAAGAGGTCTGATAACTCAGTTAGCTCTGATATTCCCAACAAATCTTTTTTTCTCTCCAGCCTAGAGAGAAGGTAGAGGGAAGAGGAAATATTCCTCTGGAGAGATGAGGGAGAATGTATGCTTAGGAACTGTGAAGGTGTCCACAAGTTTTCTAGACTAAAATTTGCAGTTTGAGAAGTCTGCTGCTGGCATTTCTCACTGAGATGATTTGCTGATTGTCTCTGTAGTATAAGTTTGTAGAACTGTCAAAGTTCAGTATTGGCTATAGCATGTCAGGGATACTGTACCTGTGACACTGAATACTGCTTGAAATTAAAGCAAGATACATTTTACTTGATAACTCTTCTGTTTATAGAGTGGCAGCCAAACTTGGTCAAGTCTGTCCTTCACTATTTCTGGTAGTGACCCATATTAGAGCTTACATGGTTAATCAGATTACTTTAAAAGAGGCACTTCAGGGTGGAGTCACCCCTGTCAGAAACATTGCTGCTTATTCCTGAGAACTGTCTAATTATTGAACTTGTTCAGGCTGTGTACGTTCACATTCCCGTTTTGTTATGCCAACAGCAGTGTCTCTATTTGGAGTTTTATTTCTGTTTTTCTCGGGTTTCCTTTTTACTTAACACCACACTATTGCAGTTGATCAAGTTCAATAAACCTTGTCCTGTTTCTCCTGTGTTTTGAAATAGTATCAAGCCTATGGCCTTATTTAGAGGAGTGTGTTTATTGAATGTGACTTTAGGTAAGTGTCCTTCAATACAATCTCTGGTTTCAGTTTAGTACCTTATCAAACTTAGGTCATAGTACTGCAAAGGGTGTGTTAGAATTATTCTACACTGAAGTCTTTCCCTTGTTATTTCAAGGAAAAGGACTGGTTTGGATTGCTACAAAATATTTTGTATTTTTTATATCATCTCTTCAAAGAGAAACTGTACATTAATATCTCTCCACCCATACGCAAAATGACCATTGACATTCTGTATCCTCAAGTGACATTTGCAGGTAGAATGGGGATTTGTGTCAATTCTGAGTGGGAGCAGGTTTGCCCTAAACAGATACAGGGCTGTGATGTGCAGTGATTTCCTTCATACATTAGCAATTGAGTTCAGGTGATGTGGCTGACTCAGTAAACTCTTGCTTCTCTGTTGGAAAGAAGCATCTTCTGTTTCTGCTGAAAAATAACCCTGCTGCTAAATTGGAGTTAGAAGCTGCTGTGAAAGACTTGAAAAGGTTGCTGTCTAGAGATAACTGCAATTGATGGGAGAAGACTTTATTTTCCCTTCTAAACCAGAATGGATGAAAAGATATGAAAAGATATTACCTGTGAAGCTTTTGACAAGCCGGTATGTACAGAGAGTGAGTGTATTGGAACATGTGACAGTTCTTCAAAGGCATAGGATTTTCATACTGAACTCACTCCTAGCTATTGCCTAGACAGTGGTAACCTTTTTAAAAGATTATTTATTTGTATACAGAACTAAACACATAATGAATGAGGCATTCAGTTCCAACCACAGGTTTGTTTTTTTTTTTGTAGATCATTAGACATTCTGTAGTGATGTTGAGACCTTTGTCTTGCAACATATGGATGCCAGGACTATATTAAAAACATACACAGCTTTATCTTGATAATATGTACTTTTTAGCTAGGGTTAGATATACTTGGTGACTTTAATGAAGATACTCATGCAACTATTATCAAACATAACATGCAATAGAAATTATCAAGTTTAGTATTGTTTTATTTAGCAAACCAAAATTAAGGTAACAAATATTATTTAAAGAGTAGTGAGGATTTTAATTTTTTTTTTTTTATATCAAAACTGTAATTGGAGAAAGAATATCACAACAAGGAGTAAGAGGAATCTTTTGTGTCTGGAAGGCAAGACTTTTCTGACACCATAGTCTGGTTGTGTGATGTGTGAAAGGTTCTCACCAGTACTTCACAACTTTATAGATGGTTCTGTCCTCCCTGCAAGGTATGAAGTGCTCCTAAAATATCCTAGAAAGCCACAATGTGGGCTTCAAGTAGAAATGCTGGCATATGTTGAGGTCTCAATATAGAATAAATTGTGTTCATTTCCAGTGTGTTGCTCATCTGAGTTAATGATACAGTAACTTCAGAAATAGGATTGTTGCAGTCCTTGGAAAAGCTCTCTGTGCACTTTGATAATTAAAGAAGTTTTGTAGAAAGAATTGCATTCTTCTTATTCAACATTCTTCCTCGTGTGAGCTATTCAGGAGGTTTTGTGTGTTGATGCCTTGTTGATATCCTCAACACTATTGAAAATTACAGTTGTTAATAAGAACAAAGTGTGATGGTGTCCTGTGCACTCTAATAATGCTATTTCTTGCAGACCAGCAGAGGCTACGTGCCCTGTGATGTGGCTCAAATTGAGTTTGCTGGATTAAGGACCTGGCTGGCATGTAAAAATTCTTACCAAGCTCTTGTTGATCTGGACTATTGCCCAGTCTGGTTCAGCTGCACAAACAGCTGCCCCGTCACAACAAGGGCACAGGACTTGAGTGGGAGCTGCTGGATCCAGCACTGCTGGCAGAGCCCTGGGTGGCACTTGGGACTCACCTCTCCTGGGTTCTGTGCCTGGAGTGACACCAGGCCCCTGGGCCTCCACCAGTGTCTGTGTTGTTACAGTGACAGCTGGACCAGACTTAACTGCAAGGAGTTTGCTCACTTGAAAAATCCAACTCTTTCCAGGAGAGTGCAAGATGCAGAGATGAAGATAATTCTCTAAATAGTATTATTATTAGGAAAGAAAAAGAGGGGGTGAAATTTCTTTATAGGAACAAATGTTTGTAGAAGTTGATTAACAGAAATGACTGCTATTTTAGTTATGCCTCAGTGTGGACTACTGTTCAGTACTGTCAGGTTGTTTGCCTTTATGTGGTTTTGAAAGGTTGTAAATGCCTGAATGCCTGGCTGGAGTATTAGGGTTTTTTTCCCTTTAAATGGTAGTATTCCATTTTTAAGAGACATGACAGTTGGTGATTTAGTATGTGTTCCACTGTGTTTCTTCAGCTGCTAGCTCTGTAGGAGAAGCAAAAATGACCTTTCACCAGCTCCTAGAAGACAACTGGAAAATTAAATGACTGATTATAGCAAGAAGAGGCTATTTAACATTTAGATCTTAATCAGTCTGCCTTGTATGCAGTACACTTGAAGCTAATATGATCAAAATAGTTCTCAGTTGATCTCTGATGGAAACAAGCATACCAGTTAGTGTATGTCTCACTGATGCCTTGCTTCCAGCTGTAATCTCTAAGCATGGTATGAAAATAATGACCTTACATGTAGGGATTTTTTTCCTTTATCTCTTGCTTACGAGACATCTTGGTGTACTAAGAACTGTAGGGCAGCTAACACATGATTTCTGAAGATTCAGTGTGAACTGTATTCTCCTTTTTCTCAGACCTTAAAGTTTTTGCCCCTTCATAGCAAGAGTTCAGTACAGTTGGAGATCTTGCAGTAGCTTCTTCAGTGTGTATTCAGGAGGGCAGGAACATAAGCTCTGTTGGAACTTGTATAGTGGCATTAGAAAAAAATCAAAGCGTTCCTAGCAGTGGTGTTCAAGATACCACAGGCTTCCTTGAATTTTTGAAGTAGGAAATAACTGTGGTAAGAGTTGTGGTATTTAACTTATTAATGGTAAACATTGGTTGAACTCCGTGGTACTGAAATTTTGTGTGTGGGGGACAAAGTTTCATCGAAATGGCTGTAGTGTGAAGTCCCATGGCTAAGCAGCCTCAGGGCAGGTGTGCACACATTACTGTGACAGGAGAGCTTGGGAGCCTGGTGAGAGTGGTGGCTGACATGCTCTCAGGTGTAAGGAGCAGCAGCACCTCTCTTAGCTGTGAGTGAGAACGAAATATCCCTCTACCTGCGGGGATATCTGGAGTACAGCAAGTTTGCAAAGGGCAAAGGTGGAAAAGAGAAAGGTTGCTCTCAGAGAGGGGAAAGGGCACAGATAGAAGGGGATATTGAGTGATTTGAACACTTAAAAGATCTGAATTTCTGAAGTTAGAAAAGGAAGGGGAAGTCTAAATCTTTTCTGTGACAGCAGAGGTGACACCAGACTGGATACTGTGGAGTAACTGTGATAAAGGTGAGGGGAGGTCTGCAAGGAAACTTTATGAAGTTAGGTTGGTGAGACAGAGATAGATATGCCACAACTCAGTTATAACCAGTTCTTCTGTTCTAGCCATAGTAGAAGCCATTTCTTGTTACTCTGGCTTTGTGACCCTCATGTTGATCATAACTGGCCTGTATAGTTGCAAAACTAGGTAATTAATAACTCTTGATGGTTAGAATGAGTTGATAATTTGTTTCAAGTAACCAGACTTCATGGAGGAATTTGGGCACATCAGATTCTGTGCTGGTGGTAAAGAGAGTATTGCAGAATGAGATTTGCAAAATACCTTTCTCTTGAGCCCCTGTGTGGAGCTGCTCTTAGGTAAAGCATTTCCAGCTTGAGTGCATGTGTAATGTGTGCATTAAAGAGATCCCCTTGTGCCTGAGAGCTCCCAAACAACTGGCCTCTGACAACTGCCAGGCTGAGGGTATGAGCACACACTGGGGTTTTTGTGTGTGATGAGCAGGATAGCTTGATCCTACTGATGTGAGGTGCTGTGAAAAAAACCTTGGATATAGTCTCAGGTCTACAGCTGTGTTCCCAATAAGCAATCACTTGGTTTCCAGCAGTGCTGTGTGCTTTGCTCAGTTTTGAGTGTGCAGGATCTGTAACTTTATTCGTTGCTGTTAACATTGGCAAAGCAGTGTTCCTTAGGTCACTTGTGTTTGCCCTCCACAACAGTGTACATTTTCAGAGACTACATGCTGCTCTAGAACAGCTGACTTGCTGTGCTGTTAATGCAATCCTGTGTAGTGTTGAGTTGTGCTTGAGCAGCAGTTCAGCAACATTTGGTGGATTTTAGTTTGGATCTGGATGAAAGTGTTAAGAGTGTTTGGGTATTTTTCTGTGAATTTCCTTGAGTGGAGAGATGACATGCTGTATTATGATGATGTGGAAAGTAAAGTGCTGCTTTACAGTGATGGACAGTTAACTGCATTTTATCAGAAAAGTGCAATTTTTTTTCTTTTTTGCTCTAAATTCATGTTTTAATTCTATGTAGTTTTGTTACACTGGACAAGTAACCTCCTGCCTTTTGCTTAGTATGGGAGAGAGAATGAGGTTTTAGCAACTGATAAGAGTCTGATAAACCTGTTTTTCCAAGGGCTATATACAATTTCATGTATCAGAATTGGCTGAATTTTGCAGAGATTAAATAATTTGAAGAACAACTGGCTGTAAAAACTTGACTGAAAGAACTTGACCACAAGAAATTTAAGAACTATGATGCCACATTTGCATTCATGTTTTTGACCATTTTGAAGTGATATTTTGTGCCTTTGCTACTTTGGTTGTAGATGTTTTGGCTTCTTATCAGGCAATGATGTTTTGAGCAGTGAGGGCTGCGTGTACCTGGACAGAGAGATACGGAAGTAAAACACAAAAGGAGCTTAGATTATTTCACAAACTTTGAAGTTATTAGCCTCTTGTATGTGCCTGTTTGAAAGCAGCAGTTGCTGTTTTCAGGATTTTTTTTCTGAAAATGTTGTTTTAGATCTTGGGCATATAAAAAAATTTAAAAGTTAAAGATTCCATAATAATTTCAAGAGAATTCTATGGGCTTGCATTGAACAAATGAAGTAGTGCAGGTGAAGGTGCAGATTACAAACTGCTTGGATTTTGGAATAATTTGTATACAAGTGCATTGCCATTGAAATACAGTCCCTGTTGATACTTACTTAGTTCTGTGGTCACTATCAGTGATGATTGGCACTTACAGATGATGCTGAATCTGTGTATTGCAAAACCTTTCAGTTGATTTAGAAATGTGCTGTGGTCTCTGTGCACTCGTGCAGAAGGCAGCTGTAGAAGGTGCAGTGTCAGAGCAGCGCTCGTGTGGCTGTGACACCTGAAGTGACAGCAGGGCAGGGGCTTTGCTCTCAGAAGGGTGTTGTGAAGGAAAGGGATCTCCAGAGCCATTCTGTAGACTCTGAACAGACATTTCCTCCCGGTTACTTTTGTGGTAGCCTTCTGCAATCAGTAGAATCTGTTCATACAGAGAACTGTGTTTTTGTTTGGGACAGTTTGTGGTTGCAGAGTGAATTTTACTGGCATCTGTAGAGTTGTGGTTTGTTATAGTCTTTCTACTCCACGAGGCACATGCCTTTGACCCTCCCTTCTCTAGCATGGCTGTATTTTAATAACATAAACAATTCTGAAGCAAGGTACTCTGCTGCACTTGCCTCATTCCCTGGAGAGCGTGTGGGAGAGGCAAACTGTGACCCTGTTAGTTGTGTTGATTTAATACTCTCCTGAAGGTATTGACTTCTGCAGTGCTGAGCATATTAGCAGAACTGACATAGAACAGGATTAGGGGATTCTTTCACCTTCCTCCTGCAAAGGTGCAAGATGATTAAGCTCTTGCAATCCCAGGGATCCAACCAAAGCATGATGCTTCACCTGGGATTGGCATGTATAGGCTGTAGCTGTCAATACAGCCATTAAATTTGAGAGTAGAATTGCAGTAATTTTGTGTGTTGTAGAGACAGATATGTATTTCAGAGAGCTGAACTTGGTGCCTTTCCAAGTGCGGGACTTGTTCTCACATTAGTGAAGCCTGTCAGGCTTTAGGGAGGGTGGAAGTAAAGTAAAGCTATTCAAGCTTGCCTTCGGGCAAGTTAATAGTGAGTTATATACAATTGTAAAATTCAAGGGGAAAAGCAAGTTAAAGTTTTCCTCTTGTTTGGTAGGGATGGGTTCACTTTGCTTCCTTTCTACCACAAATATTAAGTTTTATTTTAAGCCTACCTTTGCAAACACTTTTCTTATCTTTTAGAACTCTGGATCCCTGACATATTAGATTCTTTAAGAAATTACAAATTTTTCATATCTAAAAGTGCAAATGTTAGGCTATTGTAATGTTCAATAACTTGATCTGTACAACACAGCAAATGGTGGTGTCTAAATGTTTGAAAATAAAAATTTGGGGGGGGGTTAAGTAACTGGAGGTTTCTGGAAAATGGTTTTATTTGGATTACTTTCAATGAAAGTGATTCTTCATGCTTTTTTCTTAATTGTTGTGAAGGATTGGTTGAGAGGGCAGATGACAATCTGGCAGCTTTTAAAGGTTCTTAAGCCTGTAGATTTCACTGGCACTTGAGCTGCTAGTGGTAGAAAATGCTTGCTGCTTCTTAAGCTGCCTTTGGAGAATTTGGCCCCTAATAATGGGAAACAATCTGTCAGTTGTGTAATCACAACTAATGCTGTTTTAAGTAGCTGTAAGTACTAGTGTTTTATGGTCACCAAGCTGAACTTTAGCTTTAGGAATATCTTCCTAAATCCTTTTATTTTTGTTAATATTAACTCTGTGGGCTTTTTCCTCTAAAGGCAGCTTGATATGGGTGAAAAATAACTAGTGAATGATTGACTAACAATTGCAAATAATGTGTACTAAATTGTAGCTAATTGTTGTTTATTCTTCAGTACTTATTGGATGTTCACATAGGATGTATGTATGACCCCTAATAAAGATCTGATTCTGCTGTTTAATTAAATGGCCAAAAAGCCATTTGTGATTTCAAATCAATTATTTGGCATGTGTTTATAGCTGCAAATGTATTCACCTTGAGAAGATTGTATTAGCCCTCTGAGATATCTTGTTCCATTAGGATTTACTTTGTTACTAAGATTTGGGTGAGCAAGAACAGTCTCTTTGCAGCCTTCTTAGAGTATCTAAGCTGGTTAAAAGATCTGGGAGTGTGGTGTTCTGCTTTTTGTAAGTAAGGGGGGGTGAAGAAAAATTTGGGGACTGAGGGGATGAATATTAGAAGGACTGTTAGGAAGATGAGCTAAGATTGAGTTGTATGTGGTGTAAAAAGAACAGGACTGGGTTCTGCCTATGATGGGGATTTTGCAAAAAACTAACAAACAGAAAAGAAATAAAACTGATTGAAATTTGTTCAGACAGTATGCTAAGGATTTTTAAAAGAAACCACCCCCACACTTTCTCCATCTAGTGTGATCTGGATATTAAAGAAAATTAAGAACTGTCACCATGTAATTGTGATTTGAAATCATAATGCAGTAGCCACGGTTTAAATGTGTTTTCCTACCACTTAGCTGTGATAAAATGGCTCAGTTGTGTACAAAGAGATATGATTACTCTATTGCCCTGTAGCAAACTGCAGGTACAGGTTGTTCTGATGTTAAGAGTGAGAGCAAGATGTTTTGATTTAGCAACATCACAATTTTAACAGTATTGTAGTAATTTAGAAATGTCTCATTTAAAAGTCTCTTACTAATGTCAAAATTGTGTCACTGTAGCTTTAGAAAGCAGGATAAAGATTATATAACATTGCAAGGAAACGGCCTCATTGTTAAGGATGAGAAAGCTTAGATAGGATATACTTAGATGACAGATCCTGCCCAGGAAAAGCTGTCTTAATGTGTGTGTTCCTGGAATCTTCTGTTACATTTTGCTGCCTTTTTTTTTTTCCCTTTGGTGAGCAAAATCATTAGTAAAATGTAAGTAGAGCTCTTAGAGAGGATGTAATGCAATGCCTGAACAGTGAGATCCTATGTGTATTCTTCTAACGTGCTGTGGTTTTCCTAAATGATTTTGATCAGTTTTGAAATTGTTCCCATGGCAGAAGTGCAGGGCTTTATTCTCTTTGTATTTTGTGTGTTTGTTAGTGGGCTGAATTCTTTCGCCGCATTCTGCCACAGAAGCGTTTGTGTTGACAAAGCTCCCAGTCTGTCCTGCTGCTGATACAAAGAGTCTCTAGAAGTGATGATGCCATGAATTGTCATTGTATCTGTGCTGCTGTAAACATCCTGCCTTTGTCCTGCCCCAGTGCAGGCAAGGTGTGATGTCACTGCTGTCCAGCGGGCACTGCTGTGCTCCACAGCCCTCCCTCTCAGGATGAGCTTCTGCCTTCACTTGTGGAGAGCAGGAAAAAAGCAGCAGTTACATAAAACATCTCGGGCACTGAATATGGCGAGAGCTGTGCAGCTGAGAGAAATCATATAGACAAAATCACTGCATGGCACCTCTCTGGTGAAAAGCCCACAGTAACAAGGCTCTTTAGCTGCTGACAATTAATAGTAAAATCACTGCAATTTAGGGTTCCTCTCATGAAGTGTTGTCTTTGAGGAGCCTGTGTTCCTTACGTGACACAACAGCTCAAATCCACCTCTTACCTCTACAGGATGCAGATACAGAAAAAAAGCTGACTTAATTCTCTCAACAGAATTAGCTCATGTGAAGTTCAGTTGTTTGACCTTACAAACCACAAGCTTAGCTTCAAGTTGCCTGCTGTGGTTATTACAAACTCATGAGCCTTTTTATATCTCAAGTTCAGAACGTTTGAAGTTTCTGTGTGAATTCTGTATTTCAAAATATAGTGACTCATATCCGCGTGGAAATCAGCTGTTCCAAAAATACGGATTACTTACAGATCTAAAGAAACTTAATGCCATTTATGCTTTTAAATTAAATGAATATATTTATTGGTAAGTCTGAAGAATTGAGAAGCATCACAACAAAATGGAAGTTTGATTAAATTTGTATTTTAATATTAAGCACCTGTTGTGAAAAAGTTGGAATGTGCAATTAAATAGTCTTGCTCCAAAAATCTAAAATTTGAAGTATCTTCTGGTACAGCTAAGTAAATATACTTGCAGTATTAAAGAAGAGACCTCTGAGAAGTCCATTTCTCCCATTCATGTTTCAAAAGCTGGATCAGACTAAAAATTTGAATAGTTAATAATTTTTAGGACACAGTCATTCATATGCACTGTACACTAATAATCCAGGCAGTTTCACATCTTTGTAATTTTCCTCACCTAGAGGAGGACTTGTTTTCAGGGCAAAAAATGGGGTGGGTGCAAACGACAAGGAAGGACAGTCGTTCAGAGCAGGAGGCAGCAGCACATCCAAGTAGCCACTGCAATGTATTTAAACTCATAGTAGGATTGCTTAATCATCAGATCTGCCCTGTCAGTCATGTCCCTGGCTGATGACAGATGTGCTGCAAGTATTTTGGAGGGGATATTTATATAGGCCCCCAGACTGGAATAGATACTACTTGCAGTAAGTGATGTCCTACTGTGGGGTCGTTCCTCAAATTCTTCAGGTGGAGAAAGGAGAAAGAAAATTGTCAGAAAAAAGGAATAGAGACAGTGAAGAGTTGAGTTCCACTCTCTGAGCGGAATCTTCAGATTCCAGATATGATTTAGAAGAGGGGACTAGCAGGTGTTTGTCTTCTATAAATCTTTGCAATTAATAGACTTGTATAGATCTGGACTAACATAATTGTAAAATTGCTTGATAAAAAAAAAAGCCAAAAATACCTGTTACCAGAATGGTATGTGCATGCACAGTCCAAATGTTGACTGCATCTGGAGAGTATTTTTATTCTAGTGAATCTGAAAATTTTAATAAACAGATGGCTTGGCAAATCTTGGAAGGGATTTTGCTTGTCCTTTGTATTTCTTGGGAATGTTGCTGCAATCTGAAGTCATGGTAGTAGTGTTTAACCCTACTGCCTTTCTCTTAACTTCATGAGCTGGCCAGAGAAGCTCAGGTCTCAAAAACACCTGGGTCAAACAAGTATTGAGGCAGTGGGGCCCCAGGCAGCAGAGATTCCCTTATGCTGTTCCCCAGTGCATCCAGATCAGTGCACAGCGTGAAAGGCTTGAGGTGAGAAGATTGCACCACTGCAGAAGGCTTTGCAAGTAGGTTGCATGTTATTAAAAATGAGTGAGATGTTATCAGTACAAAACCTCAAATACCTTTAATGAAGTTTAGCTCCTGAAAATAAGAGTTTAGAAACCCAGTGGCAATGGGGAATTCAGCTTTGTTTCTCCCACAGAGATAGTGGTTAATCTGTTAAGTGAAACTGAGGAGAAAATACACTATTCTCAAGTGCTGTGTTGTGTAAAGGAAGAAAGTGATTAAACCACATCCATAAGCCTGCCTTAGCCAGAAATCTTGGCAAGCTGAGCACTGGACATTCTTAATAGATATTTGAGATGTTAGGCCTTAGTTAATTAAAAATAGATATTCCAAGGCCTCTGCTTTGTGTATCGTGTCCTTTGAAGTGAAGGTGAAAGATGTGAATGATTTGTCTTTACATAAAGAGACAGGGAATATTATGTATTCATTTAAGCTGTTTTTAGCTGTGATTTGGGGAAAAATACATAAAGTTGAGGAGATTTAACTTGTTAAAAAATAAGTTTATACAAAGGCTTCAGTTTACAGGTGGGAACTTTAGACCTCTGTATCTAGAACATCTCTGGAGTATGGTGCCAAGTAGGAACTCACAGTCTGTTTTTCCAAAGCTGATGTCCTTTAGTCACATGGCTTCTTCTGTGGGGTTCAGCACTTTGGCTAGAAGGTCAGTTAGGAAATATAACTTTATTAAAAATCAGTTCTGACATGCTTGTATTTTTCTCCAGTTTTCAAATCCTGACTTTTAAGTGTTGAAGAATGAAGCATAATTTATTGTTTCTGGAATGAGAAGATGGATTTTTTTCTTTTTTTCCTTTTCAGCTGCAGTGAGGGAAATGAATGAAAATTCCCTCATTATTTTGTAAGACCTGGGGATATGAAGATAATATCTGGGTGATAAAACTGAGGTTCAGCAATTTGTCCTCAGCTACTAAAATTTAATTGAATGGTTGAGAAGTGGAGAATGCCTTAAATAACTAAAACAAAACAAATAAAATCCGCACATATCAGTGATATGAAGGGACACGTACTGTTGAGTTGGAAGCTACATGGTTTCCTCCATCCTCACAATGTTACCAAACCTGTGTGAGGAGGAAATTGGAATTTCTTTTTGAAACATCTAGACAAGAGCTAAGGGATTTCTGTTTACCTTTCTTTAGCAGGGGTTTGCCAAGCGCCTTTGGAAGGGCTGCCTGCTGTGGCACCTTAGTGGCAGTGGCCCCATGAGCAGCTGTGGGCCACATCTCTTCCATGGGTTCCATGTGCCTGAACCATGGCTTGTTGTGGAGCATGGAGAACACTTGTAATGCTGTGAGCCCATTCCATCTCACTTGGCTGTGTCCTGGCACCTGCCTGGCAGCTGTAGGATGCTGGGGATGGAATGAAGTTATGCTGTGAGCTTTCCTGTATGCAGTACATTGCAGGAGAAATCTTTAACAGCAGAAAGTCCTCTATGAGCCTCGGTGGTACAAAGATAAAATGGCAGATTTTGGCCCTGTGGTCTGCCAGTTAAACTGCCCTCCAAGGCAGGAAATTTGAGCTGTATTGCTTTGGTCTGTGGGTCAGTGCTAGAAGAGTTTCAGTAATCCTGTTTGAGGAGGAAATCTCAAGATTCCAGGTTTTATTGCTTTCACAACTTTTCTTTGGAAGAAGCTGGGTTTTCATGAAAAATCAGCATCAGTTTTATTCTTTGACATGTACTACTTGTGATTCCGTGTTTTGCTGATTATCACCCATACTGCATTTTAAAACTTCTCCCTCCTGCTCCACATGCCCCCAAGGTTTTAAACATTTCAGCATTGTTTCTTATGTATATCCATCATCTGAGAAAGATGAAAATAGGATGAAATACTAGAAGAACCAGTTGGCTGGATTTCTTTCAACTTCTTTTGCATTGCCTAAAAAAATGTGGTGTTAAAAGCTTCTGTGCTACCTGACATAGAGTAAGATAAAAGGTGATATTAATACTCTGATGAAATTTTGGGAGTAAATTATTTTTAAAAGCTTTGGGATTTTTTGTTTATTTGTTGGGTCTTGTGTTGTTTGTTTTTTTTAACAGGAATCTTACCCTTCTTCATCACCAATATGGTTTGTAGAATCAGATGACCCAAACCTGACTTCAGTCTTAGAGCGTTTAGAAGATATTAAGAAGAGCAATACTCTGGTGAGTGAAGTTTTTTGGTTATTTTGGGCATTTGCTTGGGTTTGGGTGTTTACTTTGCTTTGTCACGTTAGCAAGCAGGTCAACTAGTTCTGTTTTAGAGTTATTTGGGATATTTTATAAACACAACTTTCTCTTCTAAAAAAACTTATGAGCCAAAAGTAATCCAAAAGATTTGAGGCAAGAAAAAAGAGATAACTTCTGTTACAGAGTAAGCATTTAAGTAAAGTTTCAGGCCCAGTAATTACAGAGTGAAGTTTTCTGAAAATGATTAAACAGTGAAGTGGATGAAAATATTAAAACTGCTGAATAAAACAGCTGTTGTAGAGTTTTCTTTGCACAGAAATCAATTGCAGAGACAAAACTTTGTACTCTTGAAAATTTATATTCTCCAAAACATGGCTACAATACCAAGAATTATTGGTTTCAGTAAAGGAAACTTGACCTGATAGCTTCTGGTTCATCAGAATGTTCCTTAGGTACTGATAAATTTAAGCAGTAAATAAATCAGATATAGTTGCGACTTTGGACAATTGCTACTTAAAGTAAATATTTGTTTATAGATTCTAATAGTTATTTTGTATTTCAGAAAACTCTCAAGCATTATATCTTACTTAAATACCCTTTTCATGTAGCGATGGGAGCTCAGGGGAAGGCTGCATAAATATAAAAATTAACTTCCCATTCTATGTAGGAAACTGTCCTTGAATACTGCTTGGAAATAAATTTCAGTACAAATGCAGTTTGTTCCACAAAAAGGAGTATTGCAGCATACTGGATAATTCAGGGGATCTTTATGAATAGATATTAACATTTTGTGGTTTTTTTGCTGGACAGGGATGTGATACATACAAAACAAATCAGTCTGCAGAATACTGCTTATTTCATGGGTTATGTGCTTAGTATTTGTCTGGTTTGGGAAAAATTGGGAATGTTCTTTCTTAGGAAAATCTACTACTTGTTATGTTTACTGGGGTAATGTTAATCTAGGATACCCAACCTCAAACAAGAATGTACGAGTGTCTTTCTCTAAAGATTAGGATGCATTTGACTTCTGGCAGAAATAATTAGGAAACTAATAAAAGTGAGAGTCTTCATGGGCCTTGACATAATTAGAAGCAATTGTAGAGGAGCATCAGTATTTTAATGCATTTTGTTGGATGTGATCACACAAGATGCACGTCTTTGTATTTTCTACTTCAGCCTAAAATTTAGACTAAACTATGTTCAGAAGAGTATTATAAATCCTAGTCTTTGTAAGTTTTGCCTGGTAAGACATAGGAAGGGACAGTAACAGAAATTCTGGCCAAATGAGCTTTTTACTTAAAGACTCTTTTCAGAAGATTGTTCAGCTTGAAGCTGGCATGGCTGGTATTCAGCCTAAAGGTCCTGAACAAGACATTTCCTGTGTGCAACTGCGTGCAAGAGGGTGGAAAGCTTTGTTGTAAACATGCATGGGACTTGCTGTGCTGAATTGCATATGCATACAGACTGCTGATGTACCTGGTAAGAAAACAGCTTCTGCTATCAAGATTGTACTTGCCCATGAAAAAGCTGCTGGGTTGATGTAATAGACACCTGTGATGGCCCGTTGGTTTCTCAGGAACCCACCCTGCATCGTGCTATGCCAAGGTGAAGGCAGATGGGAGTGGTTGAGGAGACAAATACCTGCACTACATAATCTCAGTTCTTTTTTTTCTCCAGAGACTTGGCTTGTGAGGTTTTCATTGGTTTTTTTCTCCCTACAGCTCTTCCCCATGAAATTCCCTCCCTTTCAATGGCACTGGAGCAGCTCATACACAGACTTTTTGCAGTAGGGTAGGAAAGGATAGGGAGCTACCTGTAGAAATCCAAAGGCTTCTAATTTATCAGTCTCATAAAAATTCACTTTGTTTAATTTAGAATGTTTCAAACCAACTTTCATTTAATTTACTGCAGGTAAAGGATCATTAGTGCCTTGTTGCTCTAAACTCATAGTTATGAGAGCAGTCAAATTTTGAATGGGAAAAGGCATTGGACTTTTCCAGGAGCTCAACTGTGCTAAGAGCACTGTACCCTGGTTTAGCCTTTGGTATTACACTGCCCTTTTTACCTACTTTGTAACTTGTGACAGGTGTCAGCTGTTTGGGAAACTGAAGAACATGCTCTTCAGGCATAAGTGTTTGACATGTGGAAGCCTTGTCATTTGACATGGTAAAAGGAAAACTGGTTTATGATGTTGAAATCATACACATTTCCTGGAAAATTTTCTGTGAGTCTGAAACTGTGTTAGTTTCCATACATCAGCATGCTTCTTGTGCTATGAAAATTCATCAAAACACTAAAAATGTTACAAAGTTATTAAGAATGTGATCAGCATAGATGTCATTAGGTTTGGACAGCTTAGCTGCTTGGTTGTTAGTGTTGAACAAGTTTCAGTCAGAGGGTGAAGGGGCTGCACAGTTCTTTCAGCCCCTAGTGTCTCCTGAACTTCCTTCTGAAAATCAGCCATGCTTTAGACTTCATAAGTATGAAACTGCCATCTGCCTTCTAGTGGCTGTGCTATGCAAAAGAGAAATCTTACTGCAATTCCTTTGTTCTGTTTAATATGATAGTAGTTACAGGATGCAAATCTGAAGCCTGATGCAAACCTTACTTCATGAGATGTTAAATATAACTCTACATTAATTTGGAGGTTTGCTTTTTAAAGAGAATACGGAAATGGGCTTAAAATCAGAGAGGCAGCTTTAATTCTCCACACTCTAGACCTTAAACTTGCATGGAAGATGTCAAAAGTACACAGTTCCTGCCATAAGTATGTTTACAGCTTGGATAAGCTGCTGTCTTGAAGCACAGGGCTTCTGTGTTAATAATTTAGATTAGGTCCCACATGGAGGCATTTCAGGGAAGAATGTTGTCTCTTGCAAATTCCCAGTGTGGCAGCAGCTATTTCTGTACTGGGAGTCGCAGAGACAAAATGCAGGAATAAGCTTTGCTTTACTTTCTGAAACTGCCCGAGGCTGCTGAGTGTGGGGGAGGCCAGGCGAGGTGCTGTGACTGTTACCTGATAGCCAAGTAGTGGCCACACTCCAAGTGACAATTATTGCTTCCCTCTGTTTCCATTTGTATCCTTCTTCAGCACCTTCTCAGTGGTAGGTTAAGATTTATTGATGCATTTATTTTTATATAGATATTGTGGGTGTAGGTAGAGACACATAGAATAATTAAGTCTTTCTAGGATTAAACTGTACTTCTTAAATTAATTTTTCTTGCTAGTCAGGAAACAAGGTGTTTCATAGCAAACCTAGCAGGATATTAATATATTTAAAGGTATCCTAAAGTTGTTAGTGCTTTCATACTGCATTAGGAAGATCTCTTCATACATAAAAAAGGCCTCCTAATGTAGGCCAGGTTTCAGAAAAAATTGTTCTAAACTGTTTCCGGATGTGCAGGATATTAAGATAGGGAATAAAATTCCAAAAGGTATTTGTGTTCTAAACCAGCCTTATGGCATCCACAAGAATCACCAACTTCTCAGAACTCCTGAAGCATTAAAAGTTATAGAGGTGTGTATTCCAATTGTATCATTTTTGTTATTTTGATATTAATTACAATCAATGTAACAAATTTATAAATGTGTTGTTGTATTTGGTCACTTGAGCATTTCCCTTCTGCAGGCTCTTCCCATTGCTCCTTTACCCTGTGGGTTATGCATTCTGGTTGCTGTTTGCTTTGTGCTTTAGGCAGTTACTATTCCAGGTGAACTACCAGTGTACTGATAGCTCACTTTTCTTCAGTAGCCTCAAAGTGTGTGTGTTAAGCATTTGTTTTACATTAGTCAAGCCTGTTAAGTTACCCTGGAAATATATTGCAATTATTAATACATGATAGAAATCTGCTCTCCCTTTTGATTGTCCATTCATGTACATACCAACACATACCAAATCATGGTAGGCCCTGCTTAGAGTACAGGGGTGGATCAGATGTCTTCTAGATCTGAATTTGTGCCTTTCAGCTCAAATTATCCTGTGATTTTTTCATACAGAGGAGCAGAGGATAAGGGATAACAGTGATGGTGATCCATGGCAGAAAGATCAATGGTATGAAATTAATTCCTGTGGAGGAAAAATGTAGCAATAAAGAAGAAGGGTGGAAGGGTTGTACAGACAGGATCAGCTTCTTGCTCTGCCACCACCTTTGCAAATTATGGACACTGATTTCAAATAAAGCAGCTGATCTGTAAAAATGAACTGCAGTGTGATTAAATTAAGCTAACCCTGAAGTGAAGAATTCCCCCAAAGAAGGGGATCCCTGCTTTCAGCTGCAGGTCTCTGTCTGCCCCTTCATGATGAAATGGTGCTTGTGTGCTGAAGCACATCAGGAATTGAACTGCTACAAAGCTGATAAGCTGCCACATAGTTGTGTGATCTCTGGTGCCAGTGGAAGTGAGAAGGTGAAAAGCTGTTGGAGGACCTTGTCAGGCACAGTCTCTGTGATTTGGCCCAGGTTGTGCCAGCAGCTTGTTGTTTTGAAGGTGCTCCTGTTCCTTCCTTGTGGTGCTGTGCTCGGAAGCAAGGGAAGCTTACGGTGTGTTAGGTCCTGGCTGCAAAAATTCCTTCTGAATTTCTGTTCAGGTGACAACAGGATGTTTCGTGGGGAGGAGGGGTTGTGAAGGAAGCAGGGCAGGAAGCAGTTTTTAACTCTCCAGCCTGTATTGTCTCTTTCTGTCAAGACACATCTAATACTGTGTTCATCTGCTTTTCCAAGGTCAGTGCTAATTGACCAGCCCTATGGCTATGGTGGCAGTCTTCCCTCACCACTTAGATTTATTTTTGTATGATTCACAGAAGATGTAAACAAATGATTGGCTCTGCAAGAAAAATTACAGCTCCTGGAATTGTGTGGTTTATGCTCCAGCTCTCCATGAGGCAATGTTTGAGCAGAGAAAAAGTTTCTCAACAAAATGTAGCAGTGCAACTTCAAGTATCTTGCACATACTGAAGATAATAGTTCTAAAACCTGTGGTTCTAACTGGCAACTAACTTTTTGATGGATTAACCTGATTCCTGCCTGCTAAAAGGTTTCCTGATGTTTCAGATGCACAGAAAACTTCAAGCAAGTGTAGAGTCTTAATGCTGATGAGCAATGTCTTTGTTACAGAAAGTTTTTTGCCAAAACCTATAATGTCTCATGTATATACCCCTAAGAAATGTGGTGTTGTACCCCAGTCCTTTTGGTGATATCTGCTTTATTTTTGAATTGGTTTGGCTATCATGAATGATACAGAAACAGTAGATGTGGTGTGATGGTGTTGTAATTGAGGCTGGTATCTCGGTTCAGATGGATTAATAACATTCCTGTTAAACACAGTGTGGAATTCTGCTGTAGAAGGGAAAAACAATTAAGCTTTCAGATAGCATAAGGGCAACATTTGCTTATCTCTGCTAGTGATTTGGGCTTGGAAATGAGTTCTTAACCCTGGAGAGACTGAATTTTTCATTTCCAATGGGGTAAGGTGAGAGCATTTAAACTGGCCAATAACAAGGGTTTAGAAATGTATTTGGAGCATGTGTGCAGCAATACCTGTCTTGCATGCTGCCCTCGAAAAGTGGCAAGACAAATCCTCCTTGGTGTCTGGAAGAAAAGTCCATAAATGGTTGTATAATTCTTGCAAGCTTCATCTAGGGTATTATTTTGCAAATAATGAGGTGTTGACCCTCTTACAAATGGATTTTGAGTCCCTTTTTTTGTTTTCCTGAGATAGCTGTGCAAAGACCTTTGGAAGTTAGGAATTGCAGTAGTCTTTCATGTCTTGACCTTAACTAGGAATCTGAGGCTGCCTAGAGAAAGTTAACAGCTGTGGAAATCAACTTAATTACTGTGGTGATCAAAAGGCAAACTTAATGTTCATTTCTGCAGGAGTAGATTTTATTTTCTGGCTTGCATTAGGGAGTGTGAGGTGTTCCATAGTTTGCAGTTAACAGAGCAGGGTCAATGGAATGCTGCAGGTTGGAAACAGAAGTCAGAGATAGTCACAGATTGTGCCTCACCCTGACACAAGATACAGCAAGCACAGTGCCTGGCTTCCAGCTCAGAGCCTGCCAGGCTCCTGTGACTTGGACAGGGCTTGTCTTGCTTCTACTGCCTGGCTGGTGTGCCCTGTAAAGGAATTCAGGATAGGAAAACCAGGCTTCCTCCTCAGTGTTCTGTGAAGACATGGTTTTTTAAGCTGGGAAATGGGAAGGGACCATTTTGTCTCATGGGATGTGACCATTTGCTTATTCCATAGTAATTTGTGGCTCTGACACCTATGTTTGGAATAGATGATGCTGTCAGGGCAGATTATTTTTCTGCTCATGGCTTTCTTCTTAGACATAGGAACATGAATGGGAGTCATCTTTAACTTGCCATGTCCTTGAGTTTCTATTGTGGGGACTTTACTACAAAGATTACAGAGGAAATTTTATTCCAGCCTGAGCAGATTTAAATGCTGTACCCTGACTTCAAGTGTGAAGAAAATTCAAAATATGTTGATCTGTGCTTTGGTTTAAATAAACATTTCCATGTTTTCTTGGTTTTTATAGCTCCTTCAGCAGCTGAAGAGATTAATATGTGACCTCTGCAGATTATATAATCTTCCTCAGCATCCAGATGTTGAAATGTTAGATCAGCCATTGCCAGCTGGACAGGTAAATTAAAAAGCTGTGGACACCTTCCTATGCCAATAAAGGAATTGTTTTTTCAACTCAAAGAAATGAGATAATGGGAATGATTAAACCTTGTGTAGGCCAGAACTGAGATATGAAACAC
The DNA here is from genome assembly GCA_013400515.1 of Erpornis zantholeuca. Lineage (NCBI taxonomy): Eukaryota > Metazoa > Chordata > Aves > Passeriformes > Timaliidae > Erpornis > Erpornis zantholeuca. Next base: position 159,411 of record VZTN01034720.1, on the reverse strand, counting down.
TTCTGTGTTACGGTGTCTTCAATTTGAATTTTGTTTGCAAAATCCATTTAATAATGGTGTGATAATATTACACAATTCCCTTTGAAGTTCCTGTATCATTGAAAGGTGTGTATGTGATACTGCTGCTGTCAAGTTTAACTCCCTCCTAATCCCTGCTCAAGCCAATCTCTGTGTACTTGGAGTGCTTCCCAGACTTACTTTTTCTGAAATGTTTGGCTCTTGGGTGAAGAGTGTTTTACAGTGTGCACTTGGATGAATTGCTATGAATGTTTTCTTCCTTCAGTCCCTTGCAGAGACATGGGATATCAAGGCCATATGTTACTTTGGGTAGGGAGGTGCCTTGTTTACTTCTTGTGCACTTGAAAAATTAAAAATTGTGAAGGCCTGTGAGCTGTTCTTGTTAACCAAAACTCTTGTATTGTGCTGAAAACAGAGCTGGTTACTGACAGTAACTGTTCTTTTTTGTATTTTTAATAAGATTACAGGATCTTCTTTTGCTTGTACCCATTAAGATGAAATGATTGCTAAAAAACTCCTGTAGAGTAACAGATGGCTCTCCTGTGGTGACAGTACTATAGTAATGACAAATAACTTGCTTAATTTTTGGTCAGGTGCCAAATTTTAATCCTATAGGTCTTTTCTCTGAGGCACCCAGTCAGCAGTGCAGCTGTGAGGCAATGGGCTGGGATATTAGGGTATAACTTTGTGAAGGGTCTCCTATGTGCTGTGAAACTCAAAAACAAACTCTTGGAAGGTTCCTTAGCCAGAAATGTCAGACAGTTTGCAAGTTAAATGAGAGTGGCCTTAGTAACTCTGACCAAAGATCCATCTGGTCCTGTATATTGTCTAGAGCAGTGTCATTCCTCCTTTGCCAAAGGAAGAGTAAGCAGAGGACAAGTGTATCAGAATGCTCCTGAGTATTTCTGCAGCTCACACTTCCCTGAGCTTGGAGTGGTATCCTGAAATAGAAAGTCATGAAAAATGAACTCAATTTTTCAACTCAATCAATGTTTTGATATTTCTTCAAGTAGTCTAATAGCAATGGCTACATGATGATAGTAGTGGCTGCATAGAAGTTCTAGGTGGTGAGAAGAAGAATCCAATAAGTTCTAGAGGTCTAAAGTTTGTTGGGTCTTTTCTTTCTAGGGGTGTAGCATGTAGATGGATACTAGTCAGAGCTGTGATCTGATTTCATGGTTAAGAGATGGTGGGTTATGAGCCACCTGATGTGTTGGTTGCATTTGTCACTTGTCTCAGAACAGGATGTTCCTTATCTGAATCTAAAGTTTCTACTTGCAGCTTAATTGGAATTAATTGTGACATTCTGTTTATTTTTGCTTCATGCAACAATCTCTTCACTGTCATACTTCAGAAAAGCATCTTTATCCATCTTACATGTTAAACTTCAGTCCTTTACAGATAAGGGTAACTTTTGCATTTGCTGCTTCTCTTTGAGTCTTGCTGATTTTGAAAGACAGAAGCCTATGCAGAATTTATGCAGAACCTTCATTGTTGTATTGCAGAATGGAACAACAGAAGAAGTTACATCAGAGGAGGAGGAGGAAGAAGATATGGGTGAAGTATGTCTATATATGAGATTTTTATCCTAATCTAGTAGAATTTTAGCATTTTGCTCTGCAATGTCTGGCTAATAATTAAACCAAACTGTAAAATGTAACCTCCCTGGAGTTCAACAGAAAAGATAATTAAAATCTGGATGTTTACCTGAATGTCAGCTTTCACTTCAACCACAAAACTAGTGAAATTTTCTTCTTAAACCTAGATCTCAGCTGTGAGGTGTTTGGATACAGAGAATTGGACATCTGTTTGTGCTTTAGTCAAACAATACATAACATTGTGTGCCAAATCAGTAAGTTTTTGCATTGTTAACTCCTATTTCAAGCAGCATGTGAACTGGCTCTGATGCAGTTGGAAGTGCCTCCCAAACTGAAGCAGACTGGCTGAGAGTAAATCAGTTTGCTGACTCATTAAATGAGCTAGGTTTTAACTGTAATAAATTCAAGGAAGTGGAAGGACATTGAAACAGACACACTAGACTTTTATGTCCATGTCTGGCAACATGGTACTCTCTTTAATGAGCTTTTTAGTTGTAAGAATCACCCTTTTTGCTTGCTTCTACTACATGTTGGAATAGCTCCAAGATGCTTGCTTCTTGCACCACTATAGATTGCCTTACTATAGTAGTACTGTTCTGACTACTTCAGGTTTAGATTTTTAATGAAGGTGTAGTAAGAATGAACAACTCTTTCTGAATAAAAAGTCTTCCTATAGAAAAGATCTAAATGTTACCAAGTTCTTAAATGAATTTGAAGCAGCCTTTCTTACACCATATTTAGCCTGATCTACATTTGCTGGAGCCAGTGTTTCTGTAAAGGTGGTGTGTCCCATATCCTGCTGCCACAAGGATCTTGTTGCTTGCAGACTTCTAGAGTAGTCTTTTGAATTCTTTTTGGGTTACTTTGCACAAAAAAGAAATGGACTCCATTATTTATAAGCTGTCAGGGGGCATTGTGTGTGGCAGTGATACCTGCAACTCGTAATCTAGTCCCAGTTCTAAATGGAGAAGCAGTTTCCAATTCCTTGGCTCTATCGTTTGGAGAAACATGAGCATTTTAAAGGATACTCAGTCTAAAGTCTGTTACAGCTGAAGGAAACAGTGTTGTCAACTGCACCAGGTGTGTTTCTTCTTACATAGGACATCCTTGAATTGGAGTTTTCCTGCCATGCAAGCAGATGGTGTATAAAGAGCAGCCCCAGGTGTGGCAGAGCTCTGCATCCTGGAGTATATCTGGTAGTTGTGTAACCAGAGCTTGCTGGTGTGGCTGCTGCACTGCTTCCTTTTTCATGTCAGGGTATTTACATCCTTCCCCTCCTCTCCACAGCTGGCATTTGAATCTCCTTAAGACAGTTTTCTGGAGCTCAGAGTGCTCCTCTGCAACAAGATAACCCCACCCATCTCAGGATACAGAGCGGAGGGGTTTTCAGTGCCTTGGTCTAGAACACAGAACCGAGATCTTGGCTTGTGTGAGCAGAATGCTTGACCACAGAATTTTGTCTTGCATCCTGATTACTGCATCTAATCTTTAGCTGAAATGCTAACCTTGAATAAAGTACACATAGTTTTCTAATATTTAACTTTCTTGAAGGGTTGCTGTAGCCCTGCTAGATATGTTAATCACTGCTTGCCAGAAGTGTATTATAGCTAGGATTCCGATTGCAAAAGAATCTGCTTTTAGAAGCATCCTGGAGCCACCCTAACTTTGGATACTTTCGGATTCTCAAGTCCTGTTTGCTGCCTGCTTCAGTGGGCTAATTCTCTACAATCCTATCTTCTTGCAGAGGTGGTGCTTGTTTCTGTGACCAGAGACACATTGTGAATTCGGATTACATTTGTATTATGTAGGCTCCCTGTACTTCCAGTGGATAGTGTTGGCTGAGAGTGAAGTTAGAACAAAATAGAAATGGCATCCAACAATCACAAATACATAGTGTTGTGCAGTATGTGCCTTTGGAGAGGGTTTCATTGAATAAAGAGCATTGATTGTACAGTTACTTACAATTAACTTTCCTCTCTCCTGTAGGACATTGAAGATCTGGATCACTATGATATGAAGGAGGAGGAACCAGTTGATGGGAAGAAATCTGAGGATGAAGGCATTGAAAAAGAGAACCTTGCAATCTTAGAAAAAATCAGAAAAAATCAAAGGCAAGATCACTTAAATGTGAGTTAATGATTCTGTACTTCTTCTTTGGAATACTTCTGGCTTTCAAATAGAGGAGGTTTTCAGCAAAGAAGGCCCACTGCTATACACCTGTAGCTGGCTGTTTAAGTGTTCTTCTCCTTTCCATATATATCCGTGTGGTTGTCCCTCTGTTTCTTGCTTGGTGCCTTTGTTACAAACATTAGTTCTCCTTGCAGAATGCATCTAGCCTGTGACCATGACTTTTGTTGCTGAACCCTTATTAAAGTAAAAAAAATAAAGCCATATTTAAAATTGATTGTATTAAAAGTCATGTGTGACTTTAAATACTTGGTAAACCTGGGCTTTAAATCCATTTTATGCATGAGTTTATTTTTCAGTAACAGCTATGCCACCTGGAAATCACTGGAGGGTGGTGGATTGTTGTGCAGGTTTTTTATTGCTGTACACAAAGCAAGGTGCCTTCAGCAGCTCTGCAGCTTTGTTGTGAGTTTCCTGAGTGATCTTACCAGCAGGTAGTTGCAGAAAAAGTGCTTCTTCTCCAGAGGTTTAGAAACATTCTGTCAAAAGTCTCAAGTTCCAGAGAGGCTTCTACTTCTGGAAGGTGGATGTTAGGAGGGTGTGATGATGTCATACAACCTTAATTTTGTTTACCCTGACTCCCAAAGAAATCAAAGCTTTGGTTTCATAGAGGCTTAAAATGTGTGAAACATAAAATTTAATACTTTTGTTTGATCTGCTTCAGCCAAAGGGTTTTAAAATTTTAACACCCAAACCTGATTGGCATTTCAGGGTTTAAAAGCAGGTGTACATAAGGTCCCAAAGTGCTTTTGCTGTATAGTCAAGTCTGGTTTTGAGACTTGAATAACCATAAACACAAGTCATTACTGGTTTTGTTTAAACTTGAATGTTCACCATTTGAGAAGATGCCTAGTGAGCTTTTGTGTGTTTCTGTGTGTATAACTCACTCCTAATAGTAAGGAGTCTTTAATTGTTAAAGAAAATATAGTCTCTTGCAGCCTGAATAGCATAGCCTGCTTTACAACCATGTAAAATTTGGCAGAACAGAAGAAAGGTTTTTGTAGTGTCAGCATTCTTCCTTGGTGCAGAAAGCCTCTTAAAACTGCAGATTTTCTTTTGCTATCTGTTCTTTTCCCATTTGGCAAAAATTGCCTTTCCTGTTGCTTTTTCCCTCCACATTTAGTGGAGCCGAAATTAACACTGCTGGTTTTCTGTTTGACAACAGCAGATTCAACTTACATAATAGCTGTTTCTCATGCCAAGACACTCTTGTTGATGCTGGTGCATAAACAAGGTCAGCTGAGTACAGGGAACAGGGTATTCAACTGCTGCTGAGGAACTGTGGTATTTTTGTGGGTCACCAGAAATAGCTGTGCTGCTGAAATAATTTCTCAAAGGACTTGTGAGGGTTTACTCTTAGGTGCTGGAGAGCCAAAAGCTCTAGTTGTGCTAGTGACCTAGGAAAGAGCTAAAGGTCTTCCATGCTGCCAAAACAGGGGACTTCTGGTGCTGGAGAACCAAAAGCTCTAGTTGTGCTAGTGACCTAGGAAAGAGCTAAAGGTCTTCCATGCTGCCAAAACAGGGGACTTCTGGTGCTGGAGAACCAAAAGCTCTAGTTGTGCTAGTGACCTAGGAAAGAGCTAAAGGTCTTCCATGCTGCCAAAACAGGGGACTTCTAACAGAATGTGTTAACCATGCCCTAACAGAGCAGAAGTTTGCTGAGTATCCTGACACAAAGCAAAATTTAAGTCTGCACAGCCCTCACATCTGGGTTTCTTAGAGGACAGTATGAGTTTCACAAACTTAAATTCAGTGGCTAAACAGAGTGTTTTTTCCAGGATCCACACAGCCTTTTGGGATACTTTGTTTCCTCAGCAGAGGCCACTAAAACAAACCCATGCCATTTACATGCTGCTTGTTGGAAAAGTGAATGTGCAGCATAATGTTGGGCTTTGACTGGTGCCCAGTGCAGCCAGAAGATTTTTCAGTTCTTTTCCATGTTCTTTGGCCCAAGTCCGTGGGCTGTCCTCTCTCCCCTTGGCTGCAGTGCAGGCTGGAGTTACAGATCATGCTCAAGGCTTGTTCATGGGAAAGCAGTGCGTGCGCTCCCATTCTCATTTATTCCTGATAGGTTAAAGACATTTTTCTGCTTCTCAAGATGTTGCCATAGGAGGTTTTAGGGTTTATGTGTGTTGTACAAGTTAAGAATGTGTATTTACTAATTTTGTAAATGAGTTCTGTCCTTGGCAGTATCCGTAATCCCATTCTTCTTGCTGGCATCAGGAAATAAATTTGGCTTGTGGTACAGTATGTAACTTGGAGCAAGAATTAATCCTTCTCTTAACACTGTAATAACTTTAAAGAACCACTTGCTTACCTGGAGTTAAAAAAGGTCTTTGAACTGGAATCATTAACTTCAAATATTTAACAACTTGCTGCTGCTTGCTTTTCAGAGGTCTCTCCCCACATAGTCATTTTAAAGATTAATGCCTTTCTTATTTAGATAATGCTATTAGCTTTTCCCATTTCACACTGAGGAGTTTAAGCACTTCCCTTTAGAAGTCTCCAATGTCTCTACTTTCATCTTCAGATTTTATGAAATCTAAGGTGTCATTTCTATTTTTAGTCTAATCCTTGAAGCAAGTATGAACTTACTTTAACTTCTAGGAATGAATGTGCTTCTGCACAAATACTGAGAAAGTTCAGTGAGTGGAACTTGTGTTCTTTAGCTCTTTTGGGGTCATTTCAGATTTCAGCTTATTTTCTTGAAGAAGTTTTCATGTTTTGTTTCAGTAGTTAATTTTTGGTTTTGTGACTAAATCATCTGAAATGCATTGAGTGAGGAGGTTTCCTGTAGTGTTCTGATGTGTTCACAATATTTTTCTGATCAGACAGAAAACAAACAATCAGATCTTTAGATATAAAACTGCATTGAACTGCACCTCCTACATCCTATAACTTCTGGGGGAGAGCAGGCTGTGGGTGCATTTTGGGGGTTGGAAGGGGAAAAGAACCCCTGATATCTCTGTGGCCTTAGTACAGCAGGGCAGTGGCAAGTGCTGATCTGACTGCGGCACAAGTTTCACGTTTCCGACAGTGGCAGAAGCTCGTCCTTGGGGGGAAGAGTTTGAGAACAGGACAGGCTTGTAGTGATGCATCTCATGAATATTTTTCATGTCCAACAGTTTTGGCTGTGGAAATTTCTGCCTCAGATATTTCTGTTATTTGCAGCTCTCAGCAATTGGCATGGTGGCAACATAGATGTTTGCCTGTTGGAGCAGGGATTTCTCCAGCTTACCTGCTCATTGTTCTGGAGAGCCACAAAATATGCTCAGGAGAGGGTGAGCAAGTGAGACTTTTTGTGCCCATTTGATTACTTATTAGGAAAAAAAAAAGTTACTTGGGTCTGGTCTAGCAGCTGAGTTAACTACTTCAGATGAAATGGCTTTGCCTTTCTGCTTTTGGCATCAGCCCCACATGACAGATACCCGTCAGGTGCCATGATTGACCAGTTATTTCTGAGGCAGTTGCAACTATAAATCTTACTGTCACAATTTGAGAAATGGGAACTTTATCTCCCTTGGAGTGTCAAGTCCCACTTTTCCAGAAGGATACTGTTATTTATATCTGAGTTCAATCTTTGAAATTATAACTTGCATGTAGTGAGTTATGGAAAAAGTTTTTAATTTTAGTATCACTATAGTCAAAACTGACCTCAATGCTCTGTATCGTGCAATGGTGTGATGCAAGTTGTGCTCTCTTCTAAATGGCACTTTAACAGCAGCTACAAAACCCACAAGTGTGACACCAGAATGAAAACGTGTTTCAGAGCAGTGGTGTTTGGCATTAGGCTTACCATCAGGTTTAGCTGTTACCTTCCTCTTCCAGGTTCCTCCAAGGGTAGTGCAGAGCACATAAAATAAGCTCCTGTGCTAAACTTCTTAAGTTAAGCTTGCTATCCTCTTTCTCCTGATTGTAGATTACTGGTTTACAGTCTATCGATTCTTTAGAGTAGCAAGTGTAACTATATTTAATGCTGCTATATAGGGAGTGGGCAGCCCAATTAGAAACTCCTAGGAAAAAAGGGGGGAAAAACACTCTTATAGACAAAGTGTTTTGAGGCTTGCTTACACACACTAAAACTAACTTCTTTAATACCACCTCATTTTATCAGCAATTACAATAGCAGTCCAGAGGGATGTGGGTGTGTTAAGCTTTGGTTTTTAAGTGTCTCCAGTATAGAAGATATTTAAATTCTCATTTGCCAAGGCGAGCTTCCAATTTTATGTATAGAAATTCAGTAGTTTAATTGGATGGAAATTGAGATGCACTGAGAGAGAGATAGTTTTCCACTGGATGTCTTTATCCATATAACTTGTTTTTAAATTGCCTGTATTTATAGGTTGATAATCTGTGAATAGTGTACAGGGATCTGCATAGCTCTGCACAGAAGAAAACCAAAATCTTGACACTTGTCTATGAAATGTCTTTTCTCCAGACTCAACATACTGATGAGTCTCAGTCTGAACTCTCACAAAGCACAACTGTACAAGGAATGGTGGTTAACACTGTTGGTTAGCTGGTTGAGTGTGATGCTTCCATTTTCAGCTAATCTGCAAACAATGGGCATAAATAGTAATAATGTGCAGATAATGCATATAAACAACCTTTTTCTGTAAAATTTCATGTACTTGAAATTGTTAGAGAAATCCCTTGTCTGATACTGCTCTATAGAGAGGGGCATAGTAAACGGAAAAATTACTTGTCTGAAGCCCTGTCTTGATGTAGCTTTTGTTTAATCAGATGAAAGGAGTTGCCTTTTATTTGCATGTTTAATTACAAGGTTCATCCTTCGTACTGGTCTGTTAGGAAAAACTAGTGGAATTTCAGAAATCTGCATAATTAAATCCAAAGGCAAATGAAAATCTATAGCCTCAAAAGAATAGTCTACAGATTCTAGTGTGCAGCCAAGTGTATTACTTGATACTACTGGACTG